>VZTU01023851.1:370490-389411 GCA_013400835.1 Zapornia atra
GTCCATAAAACATAAAAAGAATAAAAACAAGGACAGTGATTTGCACATTCAGCTGTTTGTTCTCACCAGCGATACTGTAGGGCAGTGAACGGCAACCCCGGCTATAAAATATGAGCTGACCCGAAAGGGAACTTTTTTCCTTTCTGCTTTTTTTCTCTGCTGAGCCACCTACACAGAGCAATCGCTTATCACCCCTGCTCCTGCTGCTCCAGCAAGTGACAGAGCTGGCAGTTCTGGAGGCATTAAGGTCCTGATCTTGCTCCCAGCAAAGTCAAAGGCAAAATTCCCCTTGTTTGAAGGATCACAACTAATTTCCTGCAAACTTGATGAAGTTGTTCGAGCCAGCTTCCCAAAGCAAGCCAATGAATTTTTAAAACCACAGCTGGGGGTCTACTGTATTACAACGTGACCCGAGAGGGTAAAAATTGCTGTGGAGGTGAGTCCTCCTAGCTATTGTTTTAGGCTGCTGACTCAGGAAGACAGGGCTGCCTTCTTTCACATGTGAAAGGGCTTTTTTATTTATTTCAGGACCACACAGGCTAGAAGCAGCTTGGGGTTGTTGGTTTGGGCGGGGAGTGGGGTGGGGGGAGGGGTTTGTCCGTCAACGCAAATTTTGAGGAAACTCAGGGTTCTCCAGAAGCTGCTTTCCGGTGCCCTGGGACAGTGGGAGACTGGTGGGCCTCTTGCCAGGGCTCCCGGTGCTGTTGCTTGAAACCACGGTGGGAGGGCTGCAGGTGCAGCTGGTAGACCATCCCTAGGGCAGCTGGGCAATGGGAGTTACTTGAAGAAGATGAGAACCAGACCAGAGGGCACCGTGCAGGAAAATATGGGGGACAGACAAACTCAAAGAGGAAGCCAGAGCTGCGGTAGGCGTTGTGCAGTTCCGGTGAACTACTAATCAGTGCCAAAGAGGAAGGGAATTGAGCCAGGATGCTGGTCTGGCTATAAGGCCCCCCGCTCCACAGAGGATGGAGGAGGGCTTCCAATGATGCATCACTGGTCTGCGCAGGTCTGGAAAGCCAGCAGCTGCTGAAGGTCGAAGCCATTGTGTACCGCTGTCACAGCCAGCTCCATGCCCTCTCCAGGTCCCCTCAGCCCACAGACCCCCAGCAATTCCTATCGAAACAGAGACAGGTCCGTCTACCCTGGGTCTGACTGTGAATGCTGCTGATGGGGGCTATTGCCTGAGTCTGTCTGGTCGGTCCTGACTTAGTCCCACTTAAACACATGCAGGAATAAAATGAGCCTATTGCTTTCCTATCAGCAATTTATGGAACATTAGAGTCTGGATTGGCAAAAGTCCCACTTTGCTGAGAGCAAGATCAGGCTCTCGCACAGCACTTCACGTACAATTACGTTTAATTCAGCTCAGTTACCAGTGAACTATAATATCTGCAAGAATTTTTAAATGGATCATTTTGTCAGGGTTAGTTTTTTTTTTTTTTCCCCTTACACTTGCTCTGCCTTAGACACTTGTCACCAATTTTATTTAATTAGCACCACAATTGTATTAACACCACATTTTTTTAAATTTAATTATGCTTCTGCAGTACCCCAGCTTGTTTCGTGCAATTAGCACTCTACTTTCATACAAATGAATCTCCCTGGAGAACCGCATCGAAAATAGAGAAAAAGAGGAGACCTCATTTAATGGAAATAACATCAACTGACTCTCTGTATATATATAGCCCTCGTATGTTGCCAAACATGCAATTTGAGGGTTGCGCCTCCCATACACGCGGAATGATCAAGCACTTTTCTCAGGAGCGAATTTGGTCATTTTATTTCATCGTGGCCTTTCTATCCTGGACGTAGCGCAAAGAGTTAACTCCGTCTTCTGCTCTATCAGGCAATTTAATCTAGAGGACAGGAGGAAGACTGGTTCCTGTATCTGGTAAACATTTGCTTTATTAGGGAGAGTAACAGTGCCTCTAACAGCCCCTTCTCGCTTCCACTGCAGAGAATCTGAGGTGGATTTAGGGTGTTTAAAGCCACTGGCTGCTCAGTTCCTGTGATGCTCTTTCCCTGCCGAGGTTTTGTTCAGTGTTTTGACTGCCCTCCCTATAAGCGGCGATGAACCTGGACCACTAACTTACTCTGCAGCTTGCTTACGGGGCGAACAGCAATGTGCAGCTAATTCCTGCCGCAGGAGAAGCCGAGCAGGCGACTTTACCCATTACCCTTCGTTGTGCCCTGGTGTCGGAAGCGCGGCCCAGGAAGAAGTGTTTTGCCCAATTATTTGCTTCAAACCTCTTCGTACCATCTTTTGTATTAATTTGCCATCACCTGCACTGGAGTGCGTCTCACCCAAGAGGAATGCCTGTGGAAAGCCTGTGTGAGAGCAGAGTGCAGGACCAAAGGGGTGTGCACACCACAAGACAGTTGAGTGGGCGGGGTGGAGTCCTGTGATTCATCTGGAGCATCACACAGCTGATGGACACTGCGGGGTACCCGGCGGGCAGTCAGCAATGCCAATGTAATGAAAAGATAGCGAGCATGATGGCGTGGTGACCAGCCGGTTAGTACTTATTAGGTGCAAGCCAAAAGCTACTTCTGAGTATTATGGGACGCAGGGTGGACACTGGAGACCATCACCAAAATCACCAGTAAAATGAGGTCTTGGTGCATTTTTGCGTGTTTCCATTAGGTGGCTTTCACAGGAGCTGATGCCTTGGATACTTCCCTCAGAGACTGTTGAGCACAGCAGCAACTCTCCACCCGCCCCAAATCTGGCAAGGTGGCACAATCACATTGTCTTCAGGTGCCTCTCTTAGAGACACTTGCTCCTGGGACAACTGCAGTTTATTGCGCCAGCAGTTGAGCTGAGCAATCTAAGTAGGCTTGCCTAAAAGCTGCATGATGAAAAAGAGACAGATGAATTTGTGTGTGGGTTTGGCCCTAAAGCCACAGTATTTTTATGATAGCCTTCAGAGGGATGCGTTTGAGGAATCCAATCTACAGTAACTGCAAAATGTTGTCCTTTACTCCTGCAAAATGTTGTCCATGTCACAGAGGAGCTGGAAATAAATGCAGAGAAGGAGAGTTTGGGCAGTTTGGCTGTTATCCCAGATCCTTTTTGTCCCTTGGAATGGCATGAAAAAATTTGCTCAAATACAATCCACAACATTTACCATTTGATCAAAAATACTGTAAAATACAGCTTGTCTTAATGTTACGGCTTCCTCCACTTGCTCAAACTGTGATGGAGAATGGATACATGGAGAGGAGAGACGCCAATGGAAAGCCAGTAAAAAAGCAGGGAAGAGTCAATCAGCTACATAGACCTGAAAAGAGATCAAAGACCGTATCAATGATTAACAGGAGTACATCGGAGTTTAGTTTTTCAAAGCTTACTCTGAGTCAGTTGAAAGTGAAATGTGATGTGCTGCAACCTTCTGGTGTGTTTTAGAGCAAAAGAAAGTCCTATTTGCATACATCGGCAAACTACAGGCTTGGTATTTCTTTTTACAACCGATTTCTTGAAACTTTACCCTTTAGCTGGTCAAACAGGCTGTTTTCAGCATCTGACAACCTTGCCCTAGCCAAGTCAAATCAATGGTCAAAGAAATTATCTCATTGGCATCACAGAGATGTGGCGGGATGGCTCCTGTGACTGGGGTGTTGGAATGGAAGGATACAACCTCTTTAGGGGAGGGGATATTTCCCTCTATGTCAGTGATGAGGTGGAGTGCATGGAGGTCTGCCTGGGGATAGATGAGGAGCCAACTGAGAGCTTATAGGTCAGAATTGAAGGGAGGACAGTGACAGGGGACTCTATAGTGGGGGTCTGCTACAGGCCACCCAACCAGGAAGATTAAGCAGATGAGGCCCCCCATAGACAGATAGGAACAGCCTCACGTTCAGAAGCCCTGGTCCTCGTGGGGTACTTCTGTTGGAGGGGCAGGGCCTAAGCAATCCAAGAAGTTCCTGGAATGTGTCAATGATAAATTCCTTCCTCAAGTGATAGAGGAGCCAACAAGGAGAGGTGCCATGCTAGACCTTGTTCTTATCAACAAGGGCAGCCTTGGCTGCAGTGACCATGAAATGGTGGAGTTCAAGATCCTTTGAGCAGTGAGGAGGGTGTACAGCAAGCTCATTACCCTGCACTTCAGGAGAGCAGACTTTGGCCTCTTTGGGGATCTACTCGGTAGAGCATCAGCTGTATCCTGGGCTGCATCAAAAGAGCTGTGACCAGCAGGTCAAGGGAGGAGATTCTCCCCCTCAAATTTGTTCTCATGAGACCCCACCTGGAGTGTTGCGTCCAGCTCCGAGGTCCCCAGTACAAGAAAAACATGGACCTGTTGAAGTGAATCCAGAGGAGGACCACCAAGATGATCAGAGGGCTGAAGGACCTCTCCTATGAAGACAGGCTGAGAGAGGTGGGCTAGTTCAGGCTGGAGAAGAGAAGGCTCTGGGGAGACCTTATAGCAGCCTTCCAGTACCTAAAGGGGACCTGTAGGAAAGACAGAGAGGGACTATTTACAGGGGCATGGAGTGATAGGACAAGGGGTAATGGCTTTAAACTGAATGAGGGTAGATTTTGATTAAATACTAAGAATAAATTCTTCCCTGCTGGGTTGGTGAGGCCCTGGCACAGGCTGCCCAGAGAAGCTGTGGCTGCCCCCTTCCTGGCAGTGTCCGAGGCCAGGCTGGATGGAGCTTTGGGCAACCTGGTCATAGTGGAGGGTCCCTGCCCATGGCAGGGGGTTTGGAGCTAGATAATTTTTAAGGTCCCTTCCAACACAAACCATTCTATGATTCTTTCCTGTGAGTAAAAGCCCAGGACTTGCTGTGATGTTGTCTGTGTTCCAGGGTAGCTGAACATAAAAACAGCATGAGAGTGACACTTGGCCTTGTCTTGTTCCACCAGGCTTTATTTTGCTGGTTTGGCACCTTTCTATTTTAGGGTGTAAGAACAGTCCATGGTCACTTCCAGATTTCCTGGGTGATTGGGGTTTCCTGTTTGAGCCTGCTGTGTGATCCGTGCTACCCGCTTGCTCCACGTAGCATCAGTTGCATGATGTGTAGAGGGGACCCTCCCTTTGAACATTCAGCCCAGCACTGGCAGTGGGGTGCCAGGAGGAGCTAGGTTTCAGTACCAACTATCTCCAAAGTGGCTCAAACCCCTTCATATGCTTCCAGTATGACTTTTTCAGGAATATAACAGGCCTCTGTATCCTTGACTCCAAAACCGTAGGGGTTAACCTCGAGTTTCCCCTGGTGCTTTCTGTCAAGAGACTCCAGGTAGGGCCATTCTCCCTGACTACAATGTAAAGCACATTTTTTCACATTTTAAAACTTGACATCCCCCCAGTTTACTTAGTGACAGAGAAGCTTGGTAAGCTGGAGAGATTCATGTTGTTGTGGAAAAGCATCCAGAAGTTCAGAAAGAGATGTCTTGCCCACCATCCCTGAATACTTTCAGGAGGGCACAGGGGTTGTGAGCAGCTTGGAAAGAACAATGTGCCAGTGGTACCAGTGCAGTCCTTGGTGTGGCCAACCTGACAGCCACACCAGCACAGTCCTTTTGTGGGAGTTGCCTTTTGTGGGTGGCAGGGGCAGAGGGGCTGTTTGTTGCCTGCCCGGGGCAGACACTTGCATTTCTGAGATGTTTGGGTGGGCCACAGAAGCAGGACACACCTTCACACAGGAAGTCAGGAAAGCTTTAAAGCCACTTGTGCCTTTGTGCTCCTTGCAGGCTATACTATGGTTTGACCTGAAATCAGTCACCAGTCCTTCCCCTGTGATCAGCCAAGTCAGCTAACCCAGGCAGCTTATCTCTCTGTCTTCCAGTCCTCTCCCAGCCTGCAGAAGGATTGCCAGCGTGCATTAAAAAGGATTGTGCAGGGGCTTTTCTGCTCCGGGCCAAGGTATAGACAAAGGCTACATTTTCTGTTGTCAGTGTGAAATGATTCCCTTGTTTGTCATCTTTCTAAAGCTTGTTATCTGGTATGTTTGAGTGCATGTGAGTGGTCCAGTGAAGGGCAGAATGCCTACATGAGATCTCGGGTAGGCTCAAGCCAGCTTCCCTAGGGCAACATGTCACCTTCAGATGTCCTCTGGGCAGTAGTAACCTCCCATCTCGCCCTACCTCTGGGCCAGCACTCACAAGTATGGCTGAGGCCAGCATCACCCTCCCTCGGGGTGCCCAGCGGAGGGGAGGTAACATTTCATCCCTCTTCTCTGCTTGCCAAGCCAAGGAGGAGCATGTTACCCCCGTGCCCGGGGCAGCTGTGCTTCCCAGGCATTCCCACGGGCACCAGGAGAACAAAAGGCTTCGGCTCAGTGTCACGGTTTAGCAGTAATTATTCCCAGGAGACAATCCGTAAGGGCTTCGTCTATCCCAGGCATCCGCTTTGGTGGAAGCCAGCAATGATCTCACCAGCAGCAGAGGTCTTTAAGCGCAGACAGACACAGTCACGCCAAACCACCACTCGCGCCTCTGCGGTTTGTCCATCAGGCCCAAGCCGTGGGGTGAAAGCTGCGCTGGGCAATCCTGCACTCAGGGTCTGGTGTGACACGGGTGAAGGCCTCAGCGTGGCCAGTGTCAGTGCCTGCATACTGCATCCCCTTCTTCCCACCCGGGCAGGTGTCTGCTCTTCTGACTGCTCAGATGCAAAGCACTGGGGTTGGGGTTTCTTGATCAAAACCCACCGCGACCAGGAGAGCTTCTGCCAGCCTCACAGTATGGGCATTCCAAGGCTCAGCCCCATGCCTGGATGCTACCTCCAGCTAAAGGGCTTCTTGTTAGCACATTAAAGTACTGCCAGCTAAAAAACCCTTGTTAGCGCTCGCTGCACCGAGCAGTTGATCGCTTCGACAGCAGACCAGGCTACTTTAGAGATTAATGACACAATTGTTCAGCTTTGTCCTTTCTATTTGTTAACTAGTTCATTCTGCAAATAATAAATACGGCGGGGGGGAACCCACAACCCTGTTCTCCTGTGAGGAGACAGGATTAGAATGACATCAAGTGGCTTTCAGCGTGACTTTGTGCAGTGTCAGGGTAGACATTCATACTGCAACACAATTATTCAGTCAATCCCACTCTCTGTGAAGTCAATGGATACTGTGCCAGGGACTTCAAAGGAAGAAGGATCATGCCCTCCTGTGCATTTTAGGGCTCTGACGGAGGTTGCTAAAAGCGGTTTTTAAACAAAGTAATCCCATTTATTTTTCAGAGAAGCATGCAGAAACACTAGACTTGCTAGCTGCTGAGGGAATTCCATTTTTTTTCCCAGTTAATTGTGTTCTGAAGCAGAACAAGGATGAAAACCAAGATCCTTTTTTAATCTTCTGCAAAATGAAAATTCTGAAACCCACAAAGCTCAGTTTGGATCAATGAAAACCTTGTTTTCCAGTCACATCAAAACATGTTTTTTAGGTTTGGATATCTGTTTCATAAGATACTATGTTTTGTCATAGAGCATGCAAAGTAAATATTTCAGTGATGTTTTAGTTAAATGAGACACCAGAATGGTCCAGCCTGGCAAAGTCTGTAAGGAATGTCTGGACCACACTGCAAACTTTTCACTCTAGGCTTTTTTTTTTGTAACTGAGATCCAGAATGGCTTGATTTTTCATTCCTTGATAGGGAAACAATGAAGTTTTTTGATTAGTTCTAGCTGTCACCTACTAGCTCACAACTTGAATTAAGGGAACATTTACAAAGAGTTAACAAATGGCCAACGGATACTGCAGACTTCCTACAGACATGAATAGTATAACCATACAAGGGTAACAGAAATTGAGGGAAGCCCGTTGACCTCCTGTCCTCTATAGTAATCAATTAACTGTATACTAAACCGTCTACTTATCCTGTATTAATTAACCATGGGTCCATCTTAGCCTACCCCTCACATAAAGCACAACCATCTTTGCAAGAGCTACTTTGCACCAGCGCCTGGGGGTGACATTTCAGAAGTGAAGCCCAGCCTCCAAAAAGGCTTTCCCCCCATCTGGGGCAAAGCGCCCTGAACGAGACACTGAGTGCGATACCAGGAGGTTTATATACCCCCTGTTCACGTTGGGCAGGGCAACACACTGGAGGAGATGACAAGATGCAAATGGGATGAGAGCAGGGGGAGAGATTTATGCCCTACCAGGTCACAAGGCTAGTAGTTCTCACATTATCCAACTTAATGTACTGTTTAAAGGCCACAGCAGCAAAAGCAAATAATCTGTCAAGAATTACTTTTTTTTTATAAACTGTAGAGTCCTGAGCAAAACTGTTCCCCATCGGTGGTCCCGTGAGTTCCCCCATCCCATGCTGGCCCCCGTTTTCGCAGCACAGGTGCTCTTCATGTGCATCAGGCGATGAAGCCGTGCCAGGGGTGCTGCTCAGCACCATGAGGGGTGGCTGTCAGCCATCCTACCCTCCACTACAGCGGCCTCTGCTTTACCTTCATCTGTGAGATGCAGAGCTCTGGCAACAACCTGGGATGTAGCAATCTACGTACTTCTAATATGAAGAGCCAGCTCCTTGCAATGACCCGTTTGGATGCCCCTCTCACAAAAATGGGAACAAAAGATGGTCTCAAGCCTCGGGGGGCAGTCAGGGCTCGGCCATTCAGAACAGCAATTTCCTACCCAGTGATAAAAAGAGAGCCAGAGAGGGAGAGAGGGGGAGATAACCCACCTCACAATTTACTGCCCCAAAACAGCCTCCCCAACTACAGGCACAACTGTAATCATTGGTGAGGAAAAACACTCCCCACTAACGTGTGAGAGTGATTTACGGCGCAGCTTCCTTCCCAGCGCGAGGGTGCTGGGCAGCCAGGAAGACCGGGCACATTGGCTCAGGGCTGCAGCTCGTGGGACTGCATGGGGGTCGGAGGGGTGTCTCATGGAAAGATGGGTGCTTTCTGCTCCGCTGACCTGACACTGTGCAGCTGCTCCATTTCGAAATGCACCCTGTTGAAACACAAATCGCAGTTATGGTAACAGCAATGAAGACCAGCACGCTGAAATAGTCTTAGCACTTGAGATATCCCAGTTAATGTTTCTGGATTGCAGAAATCGTAAGAGGCTTATTAAATTAGCTCTGTTTCCTTGGTTAAGGAAAATCAGCTTTAAATCATTCTTCCCCAGGAGAGGCAAATGGAAAGTATAGGTGGCGTGTATTAGAAGAACTCAGGTTTTTCCAAAATCTGTTTAAATCAACGCTGAAATTTTCACCACAAATATTTGCTAACTCATTTAAAAGGGGACATATATCATTTTAAATTGTTCTCTTGTGGAGGTTTGCTTCAGCCATTACAGAATCAACTAGTTAAATAGACTGCCATCTCTTCTAATGATTGCTAACATTATCATTACTTCGTGCCAGGCTCAGGGTTCAATGCGAGAGGTCTAAAGTAATCTTTCAAATTTAAATACCAAAGGCATAAAAGCAAGTATCTTTAGGAGGGGTTACAACACATGCAAAGTTTAAAAAAGGAGTCCAGGAAGAAAGGTCTGTGCTGTGAAGAAACACTCCTACAGTTTTATAAAGGTGGTGGATAAATTTAGCATCAATGCTCCTGTGTGCAAGCCTATACGTTTCCACAGAGCTGTGATGGCTCATACCATGTCTGAATTTAGAGCTACAAAATGGCCCCAGTGCCATCACAGTTATTGTATAGTCTCCTCTTCCTATATCCTACCTTCCAGCACCCTAGGAGAAGCTACCTTCTGCCTCGCCACATCCCTGTGTGTCTTTTTGGAGGCCTTATGTGACCTACATAAGCAAACCCCTAAGTGCTGGGTCTGTGGCAGCATAGGTGTCTCCCTGTGCCCTTCCAGCTGCAAGACCAGGTCTCCAGGTGGCAAGTCCCTCGGGCTAGTTTCCATGGGCTAGGTTGTTAAGGTCTGACCCTCCCAAACATAGGAGACAGAACTCCCCACCACGCTGTCTGCCAGGACCGCTCCCATTACATCTCAGCCTTGAGTAGAACATTCCAGCATCTTCCAGGCTCATTCCAGCTCTGAATGACCGTTCCCTGGCTGACACCAAGTGCAACTTGGAGACTCTTGGAAGCCAAGTACAACTTGCATACTGCTGTGCTAAAATGACTGGCGTGAAACTGTGCCCCTCCAGCTGCAGGACCAGGTCTCTAGGTGGCAAGTTCCTGGGCCAGGTTCCAGCACAAGATAATTCCTAGGAACTAAAAAACTATATCCCCTCACTCAAAGGTCAAGACTGGATGGATCTGTACAGTAGTCCCTGTACAGGGATCTACTATCCCTGAAATACCTCGTTTGCTTGCAAGTGTTTGAAAGCAGCACGTGCACGGGACGAATAATGCCTGTATAGGATTTTAATGATAGAACTAATCACCTTATATGCTTCCTGCGGCGTAATACAGCATCGCGGTACCATGAGCCGACTGTCAGAGTTCTGCATTACACTTGACAGGCAGGTATCACTGCTTTTTGCAAAGTCAGCGTGGCTCAAGTCAGTAAAACTAAAGTCGCTACTCATAGCAGTGACAGCTTCATTTAAAAGCACCGCTAACAGCGAGCTAAAACTCCAACAGAACAAAACAGGAATGGAAGGGTGAGGTGGGGCTCCATTTCCCAGCTCTCAGTAGTCCATACATCATTCTCTATAAACGTTCCCCCACGACAGGCCTGTTATATGCCAATTAACCCATACTCTGGCTAATTCACTAATTCTTATTTTGCTACAAAATCATTCCCATTTTATTACAGAAGGGGAAACTGAGGTTTGGAAAGACAAAGAAAGGGAAAAAGAGCCTTGCCCAACCTCTAAGATGGCACCGCAAAGAACAGATGGAACATTTCCAGTCCTAACAGACACAATGCTCATAAAAATTATCCATATGAAGCATTTCAGAACTTTAAACGACTGGCTGCTATTGCCATCATTATTATGGAAACTTTTCTGCTGCCACAGGTAAGTAACCGCAGTGTCCCCGAGTGCAGTATCAAGGGGCAGCAAGACAAATTTGCCAAGAGCATGCAATGAGTAGAGCCGCATCTCCATATCAGACCAGGGATTCTGATCCAGTATTTCCCCTTTGTTGTCTTTCTACAGATAAATACAAACATATGTCATTCATCCTAAAGGTACTTTTCTTCCATTGATTGATTTATCATTTGTCTTTCTTCAGACAAATATCAGGTGGTTGGGTAATTTGCAGTTACTTTTAGAAACAGGTAATCATTCCATCAATAGAGCAGAGGTGGCTCGATAAAAGATGCTGCAGAAGGAATTAATTGGGTCCTGAATGAGTGAATTAATGGTTTACTAGATCTTAATAAATCATCTGCTACTTCCTCATGTATGTCATGGGAAAAGCTTCAAAGATGCCTAGAGAGCCAGATTTCCCCATCAGTGGCAAAGACCGCAGAGAAAACGACTTACAGTTGAAGGTCTGAGAAGTAGGGATGGAAATGGTAAAGTTGAGCTACAGCTGCATTCAAAACTCAGGAGAGCACAGGCAAGGGGGTGTCTGCCGTGTGGGTGCTCCAGGCTGTTGGGAGGAGGTGAAGGTGGCAGGGAAGACACTTGCATGGCATGACCCAGGCTCCATGAAGATCCTGGTGCCCTCTTGCACCACAGGAATCCAGGAGCCAAACAGTGCCAAAACAAGTGAGTGTTGGCTAGAAGCTAATCACAGCCGTCAGAGATGAGTGGTTACATGGACATGCCCATTTAAAATCAAGGAGGCGGTTGTTAGCTTCTATAGTTCTTCAGAGAAGAGGTTGTGGGTGGAAAAGGACAGAAGCTCCTATAAAAGGCAAAACCAATCAAAACATTGTTTTGTTTTCTGAATGGCATGAGTAAAGCAAGCAAGAATAGATATCAGCCTCAGAACAACAAGAAACTCCACTGAAGTTCTCAATGGACTCAAGAAGAAAGTGCTGACCAGAGCCCTCTGACATATAAAATGTGTCTAAGTCAAGACACCCAGATTGTTCGTCTTTTACAGAACATGTAGTATTTCTTAGGACCCTCCAAAGAGGAAAGTAGGAAACAAACAACAAAAACAAATACCCAACAGACAAAACCCCTACTGTCATGGCTCCTTAAAATACAGCTGTTGTTTGGTGTGAGCTAACTGTGATGTCCATGGCAGCAGTTGGACATCATCGTAACCACAGTGATGATAAACCAGACTTCTTGGTGCTACTCATGAAAAGAACACAACCTCTTCTTTTTCCTCACCAATGAATTGAACCCTGTGGTTGGAGAGGCAAGGGGTGACTTGCGCGTGAACCAGGGACTCTGCTCAATCCCACCGTGTTGCGTGGGAGAACAGTGCTCGTGTGTTTGTACAAGTGGAAGCTTCACTGCCTCAGACTGCTGCTGAAAATGAGAAAGATATTTCCATGCAACCTTTTAGGCTAGCTTTCTTTTAATGTTTTTATTCTGTTCAATGACCTAAATCCAGACTGTGATTTCATGTTCCTGGAGGTACTGTGAAAGTATAAAATAAAAAGACTGTAAACTCCTCAAGTTTACAGTCTAAACATAAGTCAAAAAGAGAGCAGATGAACATGCAAAGTAGGGAGCAGGGCTGAGATTAACCAGGGATAAGATACAGAGGAGGAAGAGGTGGGGATAAAAGACTCAGCCCAATGAAACCCATACAAAAGCTAGAGAGAGATAAGAAGGTCCTCCAAAGGAGGTGTTGAAGGAGATTAAAGAGGCAGGAGGAGAGGCAGGAAATGATAGCACCATGGAAGCCAAAGCAGAAGAAGGTTTCCAGAGGAGCAGCACAGGGGGCTGGTGGGCTGGGAGGAGAACATAGTAAGAAAGATTTGACTATGTCCCCACTGCCCTTTTCAGTGTTTTTCGGTGAAAGTTCAGGGGTATCCATTGCTGCAAACCAGCGGGGGGAAGAGGGTTGTTGGTTTTGGGGTTTGGTTTTGTTTTTCTTTAACAGGGGTAGGGCTTGAGAGATTCCCTAGAGCGTACTCTCTTTATAATCCTTTTGGGATTAAATAACTCCAGACACATTTCCCCCAGGGCTGGATCCCCTTTCAGTTTGGCAGGCTAGATAGGCAGCTGCAACCTCTCCCTGCAAAGGGGGAGGATGTTAACTATCTCCTTGCCACAGATTGCACACCATGCCTGACATCCTTTTTAGCCCAGGATTGACCTGACTTTTACCCTTCTAGGTGGGCTACAACACACACAGTGGCAGAGGGGTGCACTGCCATCCTTTGAGAAGAATGAAACTCCAGAGGACTTTGGTGTACCCAGACACGCGGCAGGGGAAGCAAATGGGTGACTGAGTCTGGTTTCCAAATGTCAAGCTGAATGCTGCAGCCATGGCTGCACAGCAGAGGGTTGAGGAGGGATGACTGGTGCAGGCTAAAAGAGGGAGCGAAAAGCACTTTGTGTAGGTGAACACTTTTCCTTCTGTAATAAATGCATTCATATATTCAGGACACTACTATACTAAACCACTGGAGAATGAGGCTTACTTTCCTGGTGTGTGGAAAAGAAGAGAGGAATCTCCTCTCCTGCCCCGGTAAAACAAAGCACTCATGAAAACATGAAGCCATATCATCTCATCAGATAATGGAAGCTTACCCCACATTGTAAGGGTCACATTCAGGAAGCTCACCTGCATGGCACAAGTGCAGTCTGTTTCCATGGACTTCCCAGCGTAACTCATGATGGGTCAGTCTATAGGGTGTGACTTGAAACCTGAACTTCCCTGCTTCAGAGATCACCAGATTTATTTCCTGACTAAAAAAAAAACCCCACGACTTGACTCAGCGAGAAGAAAACCAGCCTAACCCAAGTAAAAACCTCCTCCCTGTTATTTTAGTCTTTCTATTAGTAGCTTTGTTTTACCCCTCCTTTCAAGAAGATCCATGTTACAACATGCCCACTTACTTGATTTCGGTGTTAGGTCTGCACCTAACAATGAACCTGTCCAATATCTGCTGGGAGAAGGCAAACGTGACAAGCCTGCAGTGGCGATACATTTCATTTTCCAGGGATGTGATGGGTAGTGGAGCAAGAAATCGCCTACTGAGACAAGAAAAGAGAATTGGAAACCGGTCCTTGTTCTCCCTGACAGTGCTACTGCGTTGGGAGTAGCTGGTGTAATCATTTACCCAAGTCGCTAAACTTCATTAGTGAAAGATCAAGCAAACATTGTTAGAACCTGACCAGCCCCTGCTCTTTGTTGGCTTCATTTGGTGCTAGAAAACAATCAAGCAGAAGACACGTATTTTTCTCATCTGAACTGGGAAGTCCCCACCATGGGGACACGCATCCTTCTTCTTGCTTAAGCTGAGCTCCCGTGCAGCACATGTGGGAACACAGCTATCACTGCTTCCCCTTTGCTACTGAAACAGGGGGAAGAAAGATCTGCAAATTTATAAAAAGATTAAGTTAGGGAGTTTAATGTTTCAGCGATACCAGCCATGCTGCGTGCGGAGTCACACGTGTGCAGCCCAGCAAATCAGTCATTTACCTGGTGCTCCCCTCAGCATGGAGAGTCAGCACAAACCCCCGTGTATCTGCAGCCATGGGGATGCAGATCCCACCTGGCCCACCTGTGATGGCCAAAGAGGTCATAGCTCCTTCCTGGAGGAAGTTTTTAGCCAGATTTTGCTTGACGTGCATTCAGGGAGTGAGCACGTTGAGCTGAGAGGGTGGACACCTCTGGACAGGAGGAAGGATGGGCAGCACAGGGTGGTGCGGGTGGGCAGTGCAGCCCCTGTAGCACCCGGAGAGGACAGATGCCCACAGCACCTGCAATCTCATTTTTGTGCTTGAGGATGCAAGCACTTGATGACAGCAAGGGCTCATGTGCCTCCTTCCTGCAACAGGGCCTGCTTCGGCCCTGCTTTGCGCTGCAGATTCTCTGCAAATAGCACAATCTTTATGTAAATGGCAGGTATATGTGTTTATTCTCTGTGGGCACAGAGTAAATCTAATTAAATCAGAAGTCTTCCAAAATGCCATTAAGGCAAATCTGTGAAACATATTAAATTACATTCTCTCCGTTTTCCTGTGGTTTTGGCCTCCCCATCTGAGGGACGGGAGTTCAGAGCAGATAAACTGATGGAAAGTTCCCCAATCTCCAAGGGAAGATGGGAGAACGAGTGGTCTGTTCGCATTTTCCCATAAGTATCACAGTAGCAGTCTGTGAGGGAAGGGTCTATTTTAGGAAGAGCTATTTTGAAAGCTAAAGTGTCACATCCTGGCTGGCTCTTTTCATGGTGTTACTATAATCATCCGGTTATGACAAGCTTAATGCAGAAAAAGCATCCTTTTTTTTTTCTTTCCTTTTTTTAGGAAAAGAAACAATATAATTGGCATATTTTTGGACAAAGGCTGTCATTTTATTTCTTTTTCAGCATTCTTTTTACTTTTCCCCATCATCTAACCCTATTTATAAAGTGCCAGACATTAGATCTAGGAACTGCCTGTCCTTTTTGATGCAGAAGTCCGTGCTGGCAGCTCTGCCTAGTCCCGCACGCTTGAGAGGGTTTTCCGAGTCTAGCACAGCAAGTGCCTTTCTGGCTCTCTTGACTCTCCCTGCTCTCATCCAGCTGTGGCCAGAGGCAGGAAACCATGGGCAGGCCCTGGCTCATGGGAACTCATCACCTCTGCTATCCGAGCTAGTCACTCTCCAAAGCTGAACAATGCATCTAAAGATCAGAATCATCCCACAGGTACCTGGTGCCAGGTTAGGAGCAAGCCTGCTTTCCCGGGGTGATGCAATTAGGTGGGCAGCTGTATCGCTGCTGGGTCTGAGCTAGAGTTGCAGCTTAGCAGGCATGAGAGCAAGAGTGGGCAACCAGGCGGCTCATCCCACCAGTACCAGGTGGCTGGTCCCACTGGTACCAAGCACAGCAGTGGTCAGGTTCTTCCCGTACCTCCTCTGCTCTGCAGGCTGGACTCCAGCTGAAGGCTGAGGTAGCTTGGAGCTGGACTAAAAGACTGGGTGCTTTCATGAAATAAAATTATTTTTGCAGCAGGAGTTGAAGCACAGTAGCTCATTCTGACTTAAACCATATTTTTGATGGACCAGACAGACAAACAAGACAAACACAGACTGCATCTTCCCTTGCGCTTAAGTATCTCCTGCTTTGAATTCAAAGAGCATAAGTAGGAAATTGATATACTTTCTAATTTATTGGAGGGAAGATAACTCTCAGAAAACCAAGGAGACTGCTCTCAATTTATGGTAAGCGGGCACCTTTAAACAGTGAGTGAGCGAATGTTGAAAGAGTCCTGCCTATAGAGCTACATGCATTTAATATTCAGAAGACTCACAGGAGATGCTAAAGTGCCCTCAGCTCAGAAAATTAATAAAATATTATCTCATGAGTGAACTTCAAAAGCTTTGGCAGTTCCATTCATTCCACTTCAGATAAGCAGCCAAAATATTGCAATATCCTGCTAACCTGATGTGAAACATCCAGCTTTCTTTGGCCAGTAACATTAAGCTGGAAATGTGTGAACAATCTTTATTATTAAATATTTAGCCATTTCATCTGCTCTGTTGTGCCTCCCTATGTCTGGATCCAGTAATTCCTGCTTCTCAGGGCGGATCTGGGCCCAGATAGCTAGCAGGGCTTTCATGCAACAGCAAGTGTCTGAATACGCAGGATTTAAAGATGGCTTTCGGGAAACCTTGCTGCTCTGTATTTAAGGGGAAAACTGTGCAGGGATCTCTCTTTCTGGGGTAGGAAGACCCCCAGTTTGGCTAGCGAGTGAAATGGCCAAGTCTTGCAAGAGGACACCATCTGAGGAGAAGATGTTTTGGCGAGACCTTGGACTTCACTGGCTTTGCACTCACCTTGTCCCCCAGCAGACCATCTGCTGCTGGCTGGCTCAGGAGCAGCTTAGGCAGCCTTGGATCTGAGCTCTCGGTTATTTATCTCCCCCTTCACAGTTTTTTGTTGCGTGGGGTTTTTTTCTTTCATTTTCCTCAGACAACTCTTGCCATAACAAATAACTGGCAATAGTGGAATGTAAGCTTCCCATTTGCCCCTTCCCCAGGAACCCCCAGCAAATGGCTACTTCTCTCCACTTTCTGCTTGAAGAGAAGGCAATCTTAAGCAGTGATGAATACATTCCCATAAATGCCCCTGTCCATGACTGGATGCTGCTGGGAGATAGGACAGAGATTTATTTCTTGGCCATCGGTTCAACAAGAGGCAAAACCAGCCGATAGCCAGCATCATCTCAGGGCTGTCTGATTATCCACATGGCATCAGTTGTCTCTGTTAGCCCAGATATTCCCTTCACCCCAGCCCAAACTGACACTCTCATCAGTGTAGTCTACAGACAGAACAAAAATTAAATCCCTGCGGCATCTGATTCTCCTCTCATCCTGGCTGCCAGTCCCTCCTCGTCAGAAAGGGAGCCCAGGGGAAGCTTTATTAGTCTGTCGATGAACATAAAATGATAGTGCTTGCAGGACTGTCAATCCAGCACAAGTAATGAGTTAAATATATATATATATTTATATTTAATTTCCAATTCATCAGTTATTCCCGACAGATGGAATCCTTGCATTTCAGGTCAACTTGACATCGCCAGCGCTCAAAGGTCCAAGTGAGCATTGCCAAATTTAATGAGCTGCAGTAACAATGTCTCCACATTATTGGACTAATTACTAGCTTCTGAAAAGAAAAGAAAAAAGGGGGGTGGGGGGGGAAGAAGAAAAAAGAAAATCCTCTAAACAGATGAAACTTTAATTAACAGCACTTTGAGACGTTACTTATTATGGAACAAACGCCACTTCAAAGTGAAAATAGCCCCTAGGTGGATAATAGATCTGGTGAAAGGTACAGTAGTCAATTTAGCACTAACTTGCTTCACATGTACAGCTCTAAGCCTTCAGACTAACCAGACTTCATGGCAGCAGCCAGCGCATGCCCCTGCTCGTGGTGCAGAGTTTCCACTTCCATGGAGCGCAGACGGTCCTGGCAGGGTTTGGCAGCAGGGCAGCCTGCTGCAGGCGGATCCCCATCCATCGAAGCAAACACATGGTTGCTTCAGCTGGTGGTGGCCCATGACAGGGAAGGCCTGGCTAGTGGAGTGGCTTGCAATGAATTGCCCATGCAAGGGTTTGGTGGGGTTTTTTTACATTTAAAAAAAATTGTTTTAATTAAAAGTAATGGCTACAGGCTTGGACTTCCAAGTGGAAAGTACATGTTTTTTGAGGCCAGTGGAAATGTTGCACAGGAAACTTGTGGAACTAACAACAGAATTTAGCCCTAAATGAATGAAGCAAATCCAAGGCTAATTTCTTCAAATTAACCTTCAGCAACTTGTGTTTCTCTCCCTCTCATACACACACACACACACATTCATTCCCTTATCTAAACAGGAGCAGGGAAAAAATCCCAGACTTCAAACTAGTCAAAATATTTTTCTTGTGAACTGAGAAGAAAAGAAAAGGAAGAGGTTTGTTGCTATTTCTACTTTCAAATACTGAGCACTGTTCAGATCTGCCATGATGAGGGGCCACCTCAGATCGACTAGATCAGGTAACAAGCAGGCTGCAAAAAAACCTGCCCTTACCCTGAGGAGAACCTCC
Organism: Zapornia atra; assembly: GCA_013400835.1. NCBI lineage: Eukaryota > Metazoa > Chordata > Aves > Gruiformes > Rallidae > Zapornia > Zapornia atra. The sequence goes on from VZTU01023851.1 coordinate 389,018, forward strand.
ACGAATCGGTTCATACCTTGCTGACCTTGCACACTGATGTAACTAACCACCTTTACAAACCCCCACTGACTGAACTGCAGCCGCACCAACCCAGAGCAGGCTGCCACCTCCCTGCAAAAAATAGGGACGAGCCGGGAACTGGAAATCACGGGCGGCCTGTGCTGGGACCACTTGGCTAATGCAGCGATGTTTGCCTGCATTTAGCTGTAGTCCTCGGACCTAGGGAGCCAAACTCAGCACTCACTGACATCCCGTGCCGCCTTGCAGGATTCGCCCAGCCAACTGCTGCCCCCCCAGGCAGGAGGCAGGGAGGGAGAAAACTTGGCATCGTCTGGCTGTGCAGAACGTGCGCTTGCTGTGAATTGAGCTTGAATATTGCTTGGAGGCAGGGGGG
>VZTU01023851.1:389422-400170 GCA_013400835.1 Zapornia atra
CTAGGAGCATTTTCTGCCCTGATATGGGACCTTAATTAAAGCCATTTGCCTTGGGAATGAAACAGCAAGCGCTCGGCTGCCAGTATATGGAAACACAGGGGACTCCATGAATCTACATTTCCCAGGATGCTGCCAAGGCACAGCCTGGTGGGGGGAGGGGGGTGGCAGGGTGGGGAGGGAAGGGCTGGGATGGAAGTGATCTCCACATCCCCAGCCCCAGCAGTGACCCTGCACAGCTCTCCTGCTCACCTTCAGCACTGCCTTAGGTAACACTGCTTAGGCTGCCTTAGGTAGCTCTAGCCATGCATCACAGCTTGGGTTTTTTTCCTCTCCTAGGTCTCTACCCTGCCAAAGCAGCACATATTACATCCCAGCAAAAACAGATCAGCAGAATTTTTGCGTTTTGGTGGAGACCCAAGACCACACCTACAGCCAGGCCAGTCAGAATCCAGGAATTTAGTAGTTTAATATGGAGAGTTCACTTTATCATCACCTCTCCTATCTCCTCCCTCAAACTAAAACACTTATAAAAAGAGGCAGCAGCTAAGAGGCTGGTGGCTACATTTAGCTGGAACAGGATTTGAGATTTTTGAGGGAAAACCCCTGGCTGCGAAGCACCTGGTTGATGCAATTTGAGGAAGAAATAGGCTTTTCCCTATCAGAAGAGCGATCCTGACGTCAGTGGGTATGTGGCTGTTCAGTTAATGAGAAGGAGGGGAATCACAGGACCTGCAAACCAAGGTATATGACAGGAGAATATACTGCAAACCGTGTCTGTGTCACAGGGGAGTGCTTTGTTGGTGGCTTCCATGCTGCCAAGCTGTGCTCAGCTCACAGCTGTACAGTGGCTCTCATGGCCATCTCCCTGCATGAGCCCCCAAAGTAATTCTTGGACTGGTTCTAGCCCACTTAAGCAACAAATTTCCCCATAACAACAAAGAGGCAGCAGCCACCACTTGGTTGCACACATGCAACTAACTCCTGCTGTGTTCTCAGGTCCAGCCCAAGCTGCTCATCCAAGTAATTTCAACCTGGGTTTGACGTATGAACCCAAAGTTTTCTTAGTCATCTGGCCTGTGTCCTTTTGTGAAACTTCATCCCAGTGCTCCTGTGCAGGTGGGAGCTGGTTCCTCTTCCAGCCATTGCAGTTTCTTCCAACGCCCTCAAGTTTACTTTTGCCCATGACTTCTAGGACACCCTGATGGCTGGAGTGGAAGCCTGCAAAACAGTCTGCGGGCTCCAAGCAGCTGGCAGGTTTCCGGGCTTGTGGTTGCCAGCTTTTAGTACTGGAAATACCCCAACCAGTTTCTGGCTGACCTGCCAGTCATCCACCTTATCCCACTTCTGCTGGCAAGGCTTTTTTTTTTTTAAAAAAAACCCCACCAGTTGCAGACTGCAAATACTTTTCCTAACACAGTGCTGCTTCCTCTGCTCACAGCTGAACACAGTCTGTGAAGACACTGCACAAGTGGTGGGCTTGGCTGGCGAGCAGGTCGCAGGGCTGGTATCTCCTATGGCTGTTCAACCAGGCCAAGCAGGTGTATCTACACCGGCAATTCCTCTTCCCTGACCAAGGCCTGGGGGTGGCAGGAGGGTGGGGAGAGCTATGAGGTGTCCTGGAGGTCCCTCAAATCACCCACTCGGGACCTTTGCATCTGAGGCACCTTCTCAGCAAAGAGAGGAGGTCAACACTCACCTGGGAGGAGTGCTTAGCCAAACAGGTGGGTGTGTGTCATAGCAGGTATAAGCAGAGGTGCTGCCAAATAACCAAAGTTTAAGCCCTAGGACAAAGAGGAGTCCTGTAGTACAGATATCCAAACTTACAACCTTCCTGTACTTCTTTCTCCACTCGGTACACACGGACTTCTCACAGCACAGACGGATGACGTGTGACCAGCCTCCTCCTGCTCTCACTCTGGATGCTTAAAAACCATTTATAAATTAGTCTCTCCCACCAAAGGGCAAGAGAGAGATCTCTGGCACAAAGTGCCTCTCCCAACCCTCTGGTTTCCGTGAAGCACAGCTCCACAACCTGGCTGTGAGCTTCAGCAGCTGTTTGCAAAATCTGCCCCTGAAATGCTTGCATTTCAGGCTGGGGGTCTGAGACACACGTTTGATTCTTGCCTATGTAGCTCTTACCCCCTGACTTGCTATGAAGAAGGGCAGAGGGACGAGATGGATCAAACACGTGACATTGACAAAGGAGGTGCCTGCAACTTGATTTACTTCAAGTCCTTGAAAGCCTGTTACTGAATGTAAAAGAGGGATAAAAAACAAAAACAGTAATAAAAACCAACTAATGCATCCAATTTTTATGGCCAAAAATAAAGACACTGGAAGGCAGGCTTTTTAATGGCTATCATTTCTCCTGTGTTATTCGAAGATCCCCTTGTAAACGGGAATCCTGGGTCTGTTTTGCCATCTGTTCCCTCCACTCCTGCCTAGGAATCCTGAAAGGGTATTTATTGTATATGCAGGTTCAGTGAGGCCCACTTACTATAAACAAATACTGCATGAAATATGGTGGGGCCAGCTCTTTCTACAGTGCCTGTATTTATGAGGAAACTGTATAAAAACAAATATGTAATCTGGAAATAAACCTGTTAAATGAATAAAAAGTCCTACGGAGCAAAACATAATGATTAGCAGAGCCATTCAGTGAAAGACCCTGTTAAGGGAACACATCTGCTGTCATCCACTTTGCATCAGTGCTTCCCCCCCGATAAAAATCCATCTAAAAGCAGCCATCAGAAAATCATGGGGGGGAGGAGGAGAGCTGGGAGAAAGAGAAGATGATACAGCCTAAGAGCTTTGAGGCCAACCACAGCACTTTTGCAGGTTCTTGAAAAGCAAGCCTCTTGAATCCCGCACCCTGCTGTCCACCAAATATAATCTATGTTATTTACGGCGTGTGCTAGGTACAGATTACAGTCACTCAGCTGAAGGGGGAGAAGGGAAGAAAAATAAAAAAGGGGAGCAAGAATTTAAAAAAAAGAAAAAGAAGGAAGATCAGCAAAGGAACTGAGGGCCAGCACAGCACGCTGAACAAAGATTCGAATGAAGAACTTGAGGAGCAACACGTTTGTGCACACACGCATAGCAAATCCTCTTTTGCTTCGGAGCAGTTGCACGGAGGCTGAACAGGGGTTTGACAGAAGAGCAGCGCAAGGCAGGTCTGCTATGGAAACACAGCTCAGTGACGATGTCCGACTGCCAGCCTCACTTGTGTGCAACATGCACATGCAGGAAGTGCTATTCTAGCAACCCGTTCCTATTAACTCGATGTTTACGGGCCCCAAGTAAAATCACAACCAGCTCCACACCCACTCCACCCCTCCCACACGGGCAGAGCCAGCTAACAGGCAGCGGGGCAACCGCACTTGTCACCCCCTCACCCCACGATTTACATTTGCTCCAAGGTGTTCTGGGTATTTCCTATCTGGGTGTCTGCTTTCCGCCGTGGGCTGCCTGACTTTCCCCATGGAACCGGTTATTAATACGCCCGTCTCTACTGATAACGCAAACCAAGTAGGTATGAGCTGATGCAACTCTGGAAAGCGCCGTACCAAACACTGATGCAACCCCCCTGAGAGCCACAGTTACTCCCCCGGAACACGTGGGATGAGGATGCCCTGCTTGTTTTCAGCTTGACTCTTGCTTTCACCTCTGCCTGCCAGCACACAAAAAAAACCTGACAAAACCCACGTCTTCCAAGTCTGCGGCTCGGAAAGGCTCTAGCTTTGCCCTCCCACTAACTACTCCCAGGTAGAAGCATTACGCAGACAATGTGCTTCTCCTTCGTCACGCGCGTGACTTCACGGTCAAACTGAAGTGCATCGCCTCGGGCGTGTTTTTACCATTGGGATCGTTTCTGCCTCTTGCCAATCAATCAAAGTAAAGCAATAAAACCTTCACCTCCGTCGCAAGGGAGACAACGCCTGAGCGTCAACTGGAGAGTCAAGTAGCAGATGACAGGCCTCTGGCTCCCTTTCCCACCCAGAGCATGGAGTAAGGCATCACACAGCATAATTTGAGTACTGATTGGCAAAACAGGCATCATCGCTTGCTTGAACATGCACTCTGATGCTGGCGTACTGTTTGCAAACTGTTAACCAGCGTAGACTCACTGCCTTCAGTGTATGAGAGATATACATAAAGGTTTAATGGATTTATATCATTACAGTTACTACTGCTGCTCACTGACACACTTGAGTATTTTTATTGCTTTTTCATAGCTGACATGATTCTGACGGCACGTAATTAAATATTTTACAAAGATAGGGTCTGATCCGACAACCTTTATGCACATGAATAATCCCATTATGTTCACTGCCTCTACTCACGTAACCAAAGCAGACAAGGCTGGGTTCCTACTGCTACAAAAGTAAATTTTTATTCCCCTTCTCTATTCCCCTTTTGGGATTTTGATGGATTAACACTGGGGGGAGGGGAGGAAAGAGCCCTAAAACTCCTTCGCATTTATTTCGTGCATCGAAACCTTCACCTAGGACTCGAGGAAACTACGAGAGCACTGCTGTGGCAGTTGTGCTTCGCCAGGGATGGAAAGAAGTAAGAGTTTGTGTTTTGTCATGGACTGAAAGACGTATTGCTTTTTCTGCCAGCCTGCGTCTCGGTGTGGTTTCCTGAGGCTGATTAAGGACCGGGGGGCAGGGGCGGGGGGNCAGTGCATTTCAGGCATGAGGGGGATCGCCTGAATGGTTTTTTTAAACATTATCTGCAAAATATGTCACAGTCATATGCTTCCTTCAAACTGATGTAAAATGCTGACGCACCAGTGTCCTCCAGGCTGTGACATCCTGCTCCCCATAGCCCCAACACATCTACACATTCACAGGGATGTTTTGCTGGGCTCCAGAAAGAGGTGAGCCTGACCCAAAGCTGAAGATCTTTGTTACAAAGTATGGCAGGGGATGACCTGTCATACAACCAGCTTTTCAAGTTCTGATTCAGATGTGAGCCCACAGGCAGGCTTGTCCCAGGTGTGTTTTCCATCCTGATCCTGACATCTAGTGAAACCCATCTCTGCTTACCCAGAATATCCCAAAACAGCCATGCAAGAGGGAAAAGGCACAGGTAGACCTTTGGATCTGAAGTTCAGATTTTGATTCATTTGAAAGAAGTATTTCTAAAGCATTGCAACCATCCTTTTTCCAGAACTACAGCACAGACAAAGAGAGAGGGCACTTGGCCACTGTGAACCCTGAAACAAAGCCTTGTGTCACTTTGCAATGCCTTTGCAGCCAAATGATGGTGTTCTTCTGGAAACCAAATATGGGTTTCTAGAAACAATCAGGCCTTTTAAAGTGAAGCCTACTGAGTTATTAGCTTAGTATGAAAATGAAGATATTGCACAGCTGCACCTAATCTGCACCCAGGAAGCATTAAACCTGATGACAGCACTGCTGGAGCAGGAGGATGACAACGGCTGTCAGGCTTTCTGGAGCTCCACTGGGTTTGTAACTGTGAGCATCACTAACCCATAAGCCATGACACAAGGTGAAGCCCTTTCAGCACACAAAATGCAGGAGAGCTTTGGTGCCTGAGCAGGGATACAAAGCCTTTTCCCGGTCCTGTTTACTCAGCAGGGGTCACACCACAGGCTAATCCCATAACCTCTCAGCTGTTGCACCCTTTGCAGGGAGGTACTGTTGTACCCCAGAAGGGTGCTTTGAAAACAAGCCCAACCCAAATCCGAACTCTGCTCATGATAGCAATCACGAGTCTGTTCGGAGATCCGAAATGAAAGGAAAAGAACAAAAAAGTCACTTATAAATTATCTGACCCTGCAGTCCTGATCTGCTGGACGTACAGTAAGGGAGCATTACCCTGTCCCAGCCACTAAGCCCAGAAAGGGGATGCTGCTTATTCTGAGATTCATCATCTAGGCTCTCTTCCCTCCCAACCAAAACCTCCTGGTTTTGCAGGATCTGTTCAGAAAAACCCAAACAAGTCTACCAACCACCACTTAGTTTGCTCATCTTTAAATTTTGGTCAGTGTAGGGAAACAAGCCATCAGACCTGTACCTCCTCTCCTTTCCTCCCCTGTGCAGAGGGCTTCAGGCCTTCTTCCCTTTGCCTACCACACAGCCACCAAATTGCCATCAGGGACAAAATCACAAGTGCTGAAATGGCAGGAGAAAGCTGATCCTACATGACACACCAGGGAAAGTCAACACACACTGAGGCCTCTGGAAAACAGACTCTCTCCTGGCTTCCCAGCCATGTGCAAGTTTATGGGCTTTGAATGAAATACAGCTAAAGCGTCCAGGCAAACGACTGTTTATCCGAAATTAATTAAATCACTGGATTTTTGTCTGTTCGAGAGCTACCTGACCACGCTCCACGCTGCCTAGGTGAAGTCCTGCCAGTATCCAAAGCACCTCAAGCAGCATTAACCCTTCTGTTGGCACTGCAAGGCAGGATGGACTTTGGTAAACTTTAAAATAATCATGACAGAAGCACACAGATCAAGACCCTGCCGTGACCCCGGGCGTATGGATGCGTTACGGGCCTTTGATGAGCCAAGGGCAGCACTCAAGGCAAGCGGAAGTGGGTAGTTAAGTGAGACATAAGGTTTACTTGCCCATACGCACCTATGAATATGAACATATGGGTTTCTTTACATCCTGACCCCAGAGAACGGGCATAAAACTTGAAAGTTGCCACCTGGTTTCTGCGGTTACTTTTCCATTTAGGGATTAAACGACGTCTAAACCCACGTGCGCATGTTTTTCTATTGCAAATAGGCAGCGCAGACGATTCCAAAGCCAGGAGATGGGTGTGAGAAGAAGGATTTCTAGTGACCCAGGGCGGAAAAAAAAAGTAATAAAAAAGTAAAGGGATGAGTCCAGGCCTGCCAAACAGCTGGTTAAACTTCAGAGCTCAGACTAACACTGTTCTGAGGCTTGTCTGCCGACAGCAGAAAAAGTACCTTCACCTCTGCCTGCCTTTCTTTTTGTATGGCTCCCGCAACGTGGACATGCTGGAGGAGGGGTGCTCTGTGCAGCCAGATCAAGGCTTGTCTCCTCACCTGAATGAAAAAGCACCACGCTTTTAAACACTGTTTTCCCAGAGAGGTATGGGGCTTCTGGTCAGAGGAGTACTCAAATGCTTTTAATGCATTACCACTCCTTCCTTCAGCTGTTAGTGGCTACTCCCATCCCCCTGGGCCTCAGCAGCCTGTACACACTGCTAACCTACCCACACTGCTAACCAACCCATGCTGCTAACCTACCCATGCCACTAACCAACCCATGCGGCTAAGCGATCCACAGCAGGGCAACCTGTGGCGGGGGTGTTGAGCCCACTTCGGCACGGTGCCAACCCAGCACCACATTTGTCTTGGCTGAGGTCCCAAGAAGATGCTGCAAGACCTATTAATCATAAACCCTGTTGATTAAATTCATCTAGCTATTGTGCTCAGCTACAACCAGGGCTGAAGGCTGTCCTGCAAACTGCTCTTGTCCCGCGATCCAGCTGCCAAAGCTGAGGGAAGAGCTCTTCTCCCTTGAGTTTGCTGCAGGACCTGGGTTTTCCACCTGCACAAAGCCAAGGTCTGATGTTGCCAAGTGTGAGGTTTTTTGGGACTGTGGGACATGCTGAAAGCTTCCGTCGGGCCTTGAAGGAACATGCTAAATCCTTCATTGATCATTTGCAGGGACAAGGAGAGAAAGATGGACCGTGTTCCAGTGCTGGGGGCTCCCTGCTTTGTGCCCTTGGAAAAGGGTATGCTGGGACCTTGAGCACAAGTCCAGAGCTGTTCAAAAAATGAAAAACAAAAGATCCTTCGAACATTTCATTGTTTCTATTCGTAACCACAATTTCATTTGCATTGATGTTTCCTGACCAGTTCTCTCCTCAAAATAATTGACGAGGAAAAGATCAAGAGATGTAATTAAAAGAGAAACAAACAGAAAACAAAGGGAAGAGGGTAAATGGGCATGCGACTTTGGGTCAGAGAAGGAAGAGGAGCAGGTGGTGGAACTGATGAGGGAGATTTAATGAACTGCGATTGACTTCGAATAACAAAGGAGGAGGAACCTAATCCTACCGTTGGATCTGTACACATATGGACTTACCATAACAAATGGTAATCAATCCATCAGCCTTAAATTAAAGATAAGGTGGGCAGGAAGGAAAGGACAGAGTTTATTCCCTCCTCTCCCCCTCCTCCCCATCAAACTAAATCTGTTTGCGTGTGCCCACGTCTGTGTTGTCAGCTAGCATCTGCCATCTCCCCTGCTCAACCAAAACGCTCGCCTTCCCGTGCCGCACCATGCCACTGCAGGCAGGTCTCTTTGGAGGCTGCCCCGGAAATTTAGGGTCTCAGTTGGCCTGATTCTGCAGCATGTTTCACTCAACAGCAATCAAGGCTCAGCAGCTTCAGGAATACACGCGTAGGGCTGCGTGTAAGTGCTCACTGAGCTTTAATCAGGTGCACATCGCAGATAGTCCTGCGCGACAGAAAGCAGAGCCGACGGCCCGCGGGCCTGCCAAGAATCGCCTCATCTGTGCTACAAGCATTCTTCCTCTTCCCTATCATTCTGGCCCTCGCTTTCTCCTTCTAGGACGAGCTGCAGAAGCGTTCTGGGGTTTATATAGTATCTTCTTGTTTCAAGCTGAAGACAAGTTTATTGCACTCTATATAAACCCAGGTTTTATGAATCCTCAATTAAGTTTTCTGGGATAAAGTTTCTATTTTAAGGACCGGATCCTCTGAAGGGAGCTTACGTGGCTGGACACTCCTTTCCCGTACATTCAGCCAAGTGTGGCTGTGCACGTGGGTTTCTCTGCAGGATTTACCCAAGTGTTTAGGCATGGCAGGCAATTTCTCCCTAAAAAAAAATGCTTCTAATACAGTGTCTCCAGGGCTGGTAACAAATATTTATTTCTCCAAGCAATTTATGAAAATCACTAGTGACATCCATTTAAATGAGTGAAAGCTCGTGAGTTAGAGGGTACCACCAGGAGCTGGGAGATCTGTTTTCCTCTTTCTGCTATAACCTTTGCTTGCCATTTCCCATTTCAGTATGTTCCAGTTATTCCAGAAGAATCCTGACAGCCAAGCTGGGTGATGGCAGAGGTGTTCAGACACGTGGGGTGGGAGCTATATGGAGCTGCAGTTTGGGACAGAGGCTGGGTACCTGGGAGAGGCTGGGTCTGGCAGAGGGGGCACAAGGAGGGCTTCCCATCCAGAGGCATTTCCACCAGAGCTATTTGAAAAAAGAATCTGCCAATCAAAATAATTCAACCAGACCTCCTGTCAGGTTGGCTGAAGGGCAGGGCAGACACAGATGGACAAGGACACCATATTGAGCCCTGCCATATCAAATCAGGAAAGTGGGAAGGGTTGTGAAAACAGAAACTTGTGAAATAGCCACCAAAGGTAAATTCCTCTCTCTATAACTCTGCAAGAGGAGCAGGAGGGGGATGACCTGTGCACCAGCTTAAACATGACGATTCCTGTTTCCCTGCTTGCTCAGGTCCTCTTAACCTGTGCACTGACATCCAGGTGTTCCAGCTTCACAGCAGCTGAGGAGCCCCCACCTGAAACACCACAGGGGTTGCCAGAGCAGAGAGGAACATCCCTCACCCCTGGCACAGGGCACACCAGCCAGTGGATGTCATCCCACACACACACACAGTCAGAGGAGACCTCCCAGTCTGAGCAGGTCCTCTGTGCTGACCTATTCCTGCCTGGCCATCAGGAGAGTGACTCAGTCTGTTGATGGGAGTTGTAGGAATTTGGGATGCTGTAGGTATATGCCAAGGAAGTACAGTCAAAAGCTTAGCAAGTGCTAATCCACCACACTGTGGCATCTAGCCTCTGACTTTGATTCTCCTAACTTCCACATCCTAAATGGCATCATACCTGGAGCGTGAATATGCACCACATGGGTGGTTTTAGTGCTTTTTGGGTACTAGGCAGGCTGACCAAGGGCGGCTTGCTCTCCTGCTAGGTTAGCAGGGGCTGAGCCCAGCCCCACAGCAGCAGCCTGCTGCACCCAGATCTCATTACTCCTCCTCCAAAGAGGGCAATTCCCTCCGGCTTGCTGAAACATGACCACATAGCATCACGAGAGGTATCATTTATCAACAGCAGCTTTTGAGAAGACAGGCGCTTTCCAGCGGGAGCACGGCACAGTATCACTCACCTGCTCCTGCAGAAGCAAAGGCCAGGCTTTCTGGAGGAGCAGTCAGACATGCCTCACCACGTGCGCGTTAGTAAGTCGCCGCCTCACAGCTCTCCGCTCCCTCCTGTTAGCAACTTCACTTTTACTCGGGTGTTTTTGCTGAAGGGGTTCTTCTCTTACTCATTGCTCATCGGGGGCCTGAAGCAAAGGACATCAACACCAGAGGAAGAGGGAGAAGGTCAAAGCGGAGATTAGCAGCGCGCAGTATCTCTCTTGGCCTTGCATTTTTGGGACCTCTCCCCTCTTCTTTTCACCTATGAAAACCTGGCTGCACACCACAGCATAATATAGCAATGGGGGAAAGAGAGGAAGAAGGCTTAACTTTTATTTATTTTAGTGCGATCATTAGGATTATGTCAGGGGGAAAAAGCATTAATACATAATCTTTTCCCTGTGCTATACAACACTGGCTGCTTTTAATTTAGAATTAAATTGAAACACTCACTCAGAGCGGCTTTGAACAGCAGCCAAGGCCTTCTCTTGCATTGTACGAGCAGCTGGGTAGCCTTTCCACTCTCTCTTTTTTTTTTTTTT
>VZTU01023851.1:400185-417188 GCA_013400835.1 Zapornia atra
TTTTTGTCCACAGTGCCTTTTTCAGACCTGTATTGAGGGTTGGTAACCAAAGGTACTTGCCACCCTTCCACAAGTGCTCAGGGTCCCTTTGGCTTGGAGCTGGCAAAGGGGGAGCCCCCCCACTGAAGCACATCACTGCAGCCCCCAATGAAGCAAGCTCCACAGCTATAAGTATTTTGAAAGCTAAGTGAGAGAAGGGAGATATTAAAAAACACACCAAAACATACATTTAAAAAAAAAAAAGCTAGATAGCAGCGATTAATTTTGTTCCTCAATGGCATACATTGTTTTGCATGCACTGTCACACATGATGATGCGGCAAGTTCACACAAGGAGAACACGGTTTGGAGGTATAAACAGGACAGGCAAGGCTGGGTGGGTAAAGCCAAATTTAGTTAAGTGAACTGGTCATCTTGTTTTGTTCAGGCAACCAGCCTGCTCCAGACGGTTCTCACCAGGCTGATGAGAAAGGTGCCTCCGTCTCTCCCTGTTCATTTTAATCTATATAAATACTCGGTTTTGTCAGGCTAAAGAATCCGCTGCAGACTCAAGCCTTTTCCTTAATTATTGGTATTCAGTAAAAGAAAGGGTAAGTTTAAATGGGGAAGGGGGGATTGCCACCCTTTCAGTGCTGCTGTGAAGGGAGCTGTGCTTATCACAACAGGTGCAAAGGCCACTCACAAAAACAGCAGCAGTTCAGCACTGAAAGGCTAAGAAATTACTTATTCTCTTTGTCAGCTGCTCACACAAGAAGGGTAAAGGCTACTTGGAAGGAAGGAGAGAGGGTAAAAAGAAGGGTTAATGTTTGTTGCAGGAAAAGATAGGAAGAAAAAGAAAGAAAAAAATAAAATGATGAAGCACACGCAAGCCTGCAGGTTCACTGGAGATACTGGGAGATATGTTGGCCTTAAAAAAAACCAACAAAAAACAGGAACAAAAAAGAGAAAAGAAGCAGAAACAAAACTACATCCCCACACAGAGCAGGAATGAGCAGCACCAGCAGGCTGTGGACTGGGGGAAATTTTAACAGTCTACCACTCCAGTTGAATGGGGAGGGGAACAATGCCAGCTGAAAGCACAGCATTCCTGCCCCTGCGCCCCCAGAAAGGGGCTGCGCAGGTCTTTCTGACAGTTCCCTTTAATTATGCTTTCTTGTGTATGGCAATTCACAGCCAGCTCTAAGAATGTACTCATTCCGTGTCAGAGGGGTGATTTGTATACCACACCTATGGAGTCAACATACTGGGGGGGAGAAAAAATTAAAAATTAAGAAAAAGCAAGCAAGCTCCTCTGATGAGAAGCCCACCATTTGCAGGGCTCTGTTTTCCCTTGGATCCTTAGCTGGATTTTCCCTTGGATCCTTAGCTGGGTTTTCTTTCCTCCCCCTTTTAAGATAAGGTGTCAGAAGTAACTGAAACTAGAATTTCGTTTCATAACACCCCTCCATTAATCCCTAGATCTTTCTCAAGTGCTGCATAAATTTCACCCTCTCTTCACAGAGCTCAAGGTTTTTTTTTTACATCTGGTGGATCTTATTTTCTAAGGGTGATGGTTCTGTTTATTTTAAGCGGGCCTGGAATGATGTGCAAACCAGCCATGCCTCTTAGATGCTGATTGTTCCCAGAACCAGATGGTCAAACCTTCTTCTTTCAAGACAGCTGACTCAAAGCCATAAAAGAAAACACCAAAAATGAAAACAATCATCAACAACAACATCAAAAAACACCCTGTGGTGGGAAAAAAAACATTTCAATGTTGGCACTGGGAGAGAGAAAAAAAAAACCTCAGAGAAAAGAGAGCGTTTGGTTTCCAGACCCTGGAGGTCCATTGTGCAAAGGGGGAATTCGCTCATCAGGAAGTTTCCACCAGCGACAAGCTAACTGGAGAAATTCCCCAGCTTAAATACGACAGATGTTCATACCTCTGCTACGCAGAAGCAGTAAAAAGCACCTGTGGTTATTCTGGCTGCCCTGCTAAATGAATGGCTAGTTCGAGTAGCATTGAACCACAGCGATGGGAGCCTGCAGGTTCTCCGATAGCCACTGCTGCCTTCACCATTTACAGCCGAACTCGGAGGGCTTCAACTTCATTTTTGTGCTGTCAATAGTCTCTTGCTGTTCTCATCCTTCCCAGGCCTTTTCTACTCACAACACATCCTAGCTTAACTGGGCCACTTTGCCCCTGGCCCATGAAGGGCCACGGTTAGACACAGCCTAAGGAGAATCACCACACCTTTTACGAGACTAGACAAAGTTTCCTATAGCAGGCCTAAGGCAACACAAGAGCTGGAGTAGCTGGTAAAGCTTATAAGCCTGAGAAATCTTACAGAAGGTTTAATCAGTCCAACATTAGATTGCAAGTGATCCTGTGTGTACAGCCAACCATACACTGAAAGGCCACAGTTAGGCACTGAAAGGCCACAGTTGGGCACGGCCTAAAGAGAATCACTGCACCTTTTATGAGACCAAAGTTTCCTATGGCAGGTGTAAGGCAACACAAGAGCTGGAGTAGCTTTACCAGCCAAACTAAGCCTGAGAAATCCTACAGAGAAGGTTTAATTGGTCCAGCATTAGATTGCAAGCGATCCTGTATGTACAGCCAACTGGTTGGTTCTGGTTTAGCAGAACTAGTTCCTCCTCCCCACCTTGACCAAAATCAACATACATTTAAACACCACTGTAACTAAAATGAAAAATAAATTTTTAAAAAGTAATAAATCACAGTCAGCTATGGACAGAAACCAACAAGATACCACAAAGCAGCTTGCAAATTTTCCATGCAGAAGTGTGAAGTTAGAGCATATCGGCTGCTCTGCGGTGGCGGCTGGCACGCAGGTTCCCACCCTGGCAGACGTAAGGTAGTTTTTCCATCTTTCACCTCTCTAGGGGAAAACAGACACACAAGCTGCCCAAGGACTCTGAAAAAGCCAATCACTTTCTCTTTAACCATGATAAGAAATAGGGTATCCAAGGCTTCTCTTGTCAGTGTGTGGCTTTTTGTCAACTACTTTTCCTTGACATTTCATAATATTCTGGAAGAAGTACATGAACTCAGCACGAAAAGACTGAGACCATTGCAAGAAAGACAGCGAGCTCATTTCAAACACTACAAGGGAAGGGCTTCAGACACTTGCAGAGTTTCTAATTCAATTTTCTACAGCTCTCAAAAATGGCAAAGTCACAGTTGAAGCATATGTACTCTGTGTCTGGACCATGGCAAACTTAAGCTATATGGAAGACTAGATTTAACAGAAAAGGTCACCTACGAGGCTCAACACTTGTTGAGCTATATTCAGATTCTGAACGAAGTTACATTGCAAACATTTGACACACGGTCAAGGCCTCAGTGCTAGTGTTTCATGAGAACCCTCTGATACTAGGTTGTAGGAGTCTTTCTATTCAGATTAAAGAGTTTTGAAGGCTGTTAGGACATGCTTTTGCTCACAGTTAGGGCACAACAGTTAGAAAACTCGACTTGAGCACCTCGTTCTGCATATAAAAGCCAGAAATAATCATGTACCCGCAAGTATCTCAAAGTGTATTGTCATTTACAAACAGCTCCCCTAACACACATTAAGAAAATAACAACACAAAAAATTAAGTAGATGACGCTGATGAAGATATCGGTGCCCTACAAACAACTGAAGGTACTGAGTACATGCCTGCTCTGGACTGGGGACATCGTCTATACCTGCAAAGTCCCCTGGATAAGAGGAGTCTAAGCTTCTTGCCACCTCTAGACACTGGCACAATGTAGGTGTTTAGTAACAAGGACCACATGAAGGGTGCACACCGCACTTGCTCTTCAATGTCCCCATATGCTGAAAAATATTTTCTGTGCTAATTGGCAAGGACGGCTGTTAATCCACCATACCATGGCTCCCTCACAAACCTCGGCGAAATCCACTTCACTTTGATTCAGGCATACTTCAGAAAGTATTTGTCCTCTTTTCATTGAGATTGGGAGAGACAGAGAGAGAGAGAGAGAGAGAGAGAGAGAGAAGGGGAAAGACAGAAATACTGGAAGTGTAGTGGGACTTTAGTAAAACTTTGGAAGTCCCAGGAGAATGGTTAAGAGTCTGTGCTAAGGACAGCAACCGGTAATTAAAATCTTGATACGGCAACTCATTTCAGTTATTTAAACACACTTAAAGATAAACACGAAGCATTTTGCTCAAACATTTTGAGAAATATGATCCTTAAGCAAGATTAACAAGTCTTTAATAACACTTGTTATGAAACGTCATTATAATCAAGCAGTAAATCAATAGTGCAGTAGCACATGCCACAGATTGCAAGGGCTGTGCTTTGAGGAACAAAAGAAAGGCTAATGTCTTCATCTTTTACAACAGTGATACATGTTATATGCCTACACCTACCTATGCTTGTGCCTTTCACACAATGACATTTTTGGGACTGCTAGTCACCCCCAAGGCCATCTCTCTATGTGGTAAGGGGTATATGGAAAGAGAGTGATTTTTTTCCCCTCCAATCTTTGCAACCTTCAGAGCAGGTTAAAGGCAAGACCCATCGCTGCTGACTGGCTGCCCACCCCAGTGCACCGTCTTGGTTTGTTTTACCTGACCTCTTCCCCTTGCAGCAGCAGCAGTCAGATCTGTATGAGGCTACTCGGAGCACTCAGGAGACAGATGAGCCCCTGCAAAAAACACTGTTGCTCACCCAGTTTAGAGCCAGGAGGGGCTGCCTGTCCCACAGCACCAGGGGTTGGGGAAGGGGGAGGGCGGGGGGAACATACGGACACACACAGATGCCCAGCCAAGGCCAGCGGATGGGGATAAGGGCAGAAATACAGCAACAGAGATTGAGCCAGAAGCGAAACCGTCAGAGCTGTGAGATAATGCATGCATTCCCTTGCCTGGCCCAGGCTGAATTAGCACATCTGGGGCCCACATTTACCATTGCTTCGGAGCACTTTTGCCATTAACACTAAAAACACATCCTGGAGGAAACTGGGACTAGAGATGAAGGAGGCGAGAGGGGAAATAAGACACCTTGCCTCCCCTCTCACCTTGTTCCTCCCTCCTCTCATACAGCTCTGAAACACTTGGCGACTTGAATGCTGTCAGTCTCCTTATGGGAGAAATATATTTATAGAAACCTCATCTCTGTGGCTGAACACTTTCACGATACCAGATGTCGGAGGACACGAAGTTGATAAAAAAAAGCATCGTGCAGGAAAGAGGGTCAAAATTATCTGCTGCCAGCAGGGAGAATTACAGCTTCACCGACTTCCATGGAGCAGCGCCAGCTCACCCCGGTGAGAACTGGGGCCAGCAACCAGGTACAGACGTGAATCATCAGTCCCAGTGTGCCATTTAGACAAGAAGACATTTGTCCTTCGCAGGGGAAAGTTTGCTAGGAAGGGTTAATGCCTTCTCTTTTGAAAAACAGCACGACAGCTGCAGATGACATCAGATTTTCTGCCATACTGTTTTATATCAACGCACACAAAGCATCCAGAGACGACCAAGCGCTGCTTGAGACTAATGAGAGCAGTGGTCAGAGGTATCACAATAAATGATATCATTTAGAGATTTCTCGAGCGAATTGTTGTGTTTAAGGGCAGGGACGTCTTCAAAATACCAGGGTACATGCCAGGTGGAGCAAAAGCAGCAAGGGTTTGGGCACCTTTCTGGTAATCAACCCAGAAGAAACACGTGAATCTCTGGTACACATGAGAAACTCACCTGCTTTCAACTAAAGCCAGCAGCCCAGAAAGATGCCAGGCTACATAAGTGAAGGATCCACATCACTGTATTTTAGCATTATGCAGCAAAGCCAAGGAGAAGTAGGTTAATTAAAACTCGTATGTCATTTCTATTCCCTCTGCATGTCTACAAGACTGTTGATTCTCACCATCTGAAAGAGATTCTCACCATCTGAAAGAAAGATTAATTGCTGCTCTTGGTTGGTGAGAATAAACACTACAAGAGATCAAGCTCCCTAGTGAAGCCTTCCCAGTTTTGCTTTTAAAGCCCAGTGGAACAGCTTGAAAGGGCTGCTTTTATCTGCACAGCCTTAAGATACGAGCCTAGGGTGAAGTCCATTACCACTTGTCCACCAAAATTTTGCTGATGAACGTTTGTTGCCCGTTTCCATCAGCCACTGCTCAACAGAGTAAGATTTTAGACATAGATCAGGTTTAGGTGATTTGCTTCAAATAATCCCCTTTCTTCATCACTTGCGCCAGCGCTGTGGCTGCTGAAATAATCCCAAAACAGGACCTGGAGAGACGCCGTATGGAGATGATGCACGTGTTTGCTCGTCAGGATTTCAACACTGATGCGGTATCAACTCTGAGATGAGGTCTAACAAAGGCTGTGCTGCTGCACTGCTCATGGGGCAGCCTGGAGATTGCCACCGAACTACATTCTGTATTGCTGCAAGGTGGAGAGAAGCAATTTCTTCCCCTGCACTGGGGGTGGCAGAAATGTGTGTGGGTAGCTGGCTGGCTATGACTGGCTTCAATTTGACATCACTTCCATTGTGGTTTGCCCTGGTTCTGGCCAGGCCAAAGGTAGCCTCCCCAAGCAGCCAGCACAGGTGAGTTGAGCCAGCCCAGGCTGTTTTCCACACCACCTGGAATCACTCCCCAATAAGAGGGGCTGGCTGAGGAAGGGCAGGGACTTGGTGCCTCCGGGACAGTCTGAGTGTGGCTGGGGTGTTGGGTTGTTGGTCTTTGTGTCGTGTAGTACTACTCTATAATTGTTGGGTCAGTAAGGCACTCTGCGTTATCATTGTGTGTGAATGTAATTGGCTATTATTGTTCTACATTCACAGTGGTTTTGTCAGCAAACTGTCCTTCTCGCATCCCATGGAGGCTCTGCCTGTTTCTCCTCCAGGAGTGAGCGAGCAGTGAGTGGTGCTCAGCCACTGCTTGGGGCTGAACCACCACATGGTTGTAGACGTGTTTTTAATTGCTAGGCACTTAGACTTGTAGAACCTAACAGGGACTGCAATGTAGACACTTCCCATTTACCAACTTCACTGCTTTCCTGCCCTTCAGTGCAACTACAGCTAAAAACCAGCGATGCGTTCCAGCTGGAGCGATAGCAGCGGCTACTTCACCTCCAGAAACATGAGGCCATCAAAACTGAATGGAATATGAAGTGAGATGCAATCTGCCTACTGCCAGACCCCAGCCCACCTTACAGTGATGCTGCGACATGTGCTGTTTGTTCATCAAGGCCCGGGTGGGAACAGAACAGTTGGGATGTACATAATGCACCTGCAGATTCCACCGATTCCTGGCAGAGGGCTGGTCCGCAGCTCTGTGACCCACCCCAGCAAAAAAAAAATGATAGGGAAAAATAATGTCTGTGGCAAAGTGAGACACTGCAAAATGAAATACACCTCTGGGAGGCTTTGACCAACTCAGAGAGGTAATTTGTGCATGCTACTGAACTATCCAACAGATGACAGGAGAGAGAGGCTATTTACAACAGGCCAAAAAAGTCAGGCATACACTGCCTAGACTGCTGCCATTTCACGGCTGAAAACAGCTCACAAGGACCTTTTAGGAGGATAAAGTATTTATTGTATGAAATACAATGGTCATTGTATTTCACAGAGATTTGAAAACGAACACCCCTATTACTAAACACCTACCAGCGGTTGATGAAAGAGATTGGCCAGCCCTTCAGCAACAGAGGAAAGGTTAGCAAGACAAAAGAAATGGGGCTACGCTGCTTGTGCAGTAGGGTGAGGAAGCTCCAGCCAGTGTGCATCTCCAGCAGGCTTTTCAGCTCCTGGAAGAGCCACATAATACTAAGGGGTTTGCCAGGGCTGTAGATCAGGCTCATGCTATTTTCAAAAATTAAATGTACAATTCAGAAATGTTGGAAGAAGAGTATTAAAAAAAAAAAGAAAAAAACACAAAAAAACCAACCCCCCAACCAAACAAAATCTGTTTTGAAAATTTGGCTGATGCCTGTTTATAAATATAAAAAAATCAAAAGTTGGCTGTGCAGCATTTGTTAGTCACTTGAGTTACACATGGTGTGGATGAAGTGGATTTCAACTAAGCACAAAGAAAATTAATTACTGTGGTATACTTTCAGTAAAAAAAAAAAAATCAAGAAAAGGGACAGAGATTACAAGCAATGAATTTCTAAGAAGAGATAGTCTGAGGATACTTCTCAGTTAACACTATTTCTTTTGTCTCTCAACCAGTTGTTTACCAGAACGCTTTTGTTCTCAAGAGATCTGGAGTGATGCAAAAAGCCTACCTCTCTTGCAGCATCTGTTTACAAAAGCTGTACCTGCTGCAGAGCCGTTGCAACAAAACAAATTTGGCTTCAGTGCCAGCGTGCTCACCCTAAGTGTCACTTGAGGCAAAAGCTAGACCTGGAGTAATCAGTGGCTATCTCCATAAACATACCCAAGCTAAATGCCTCAGTAACACCAAGGCTGCTAAACCTAATGCGAAAACATGCAGAAGTTAAAGCAGTATCATCTCCTGGGCATTTCTGGGCAGGTCAAGGTATATGCAGGACCTTCCCTCTTCCAATTCTTTGGGGAATGCAACCCCCATTACATTCATTTTGCGTACAGCTCAAATGCCAGACTGGTGCATTAAGGCCCACCCCTATCTGTTTGCATATACCACCTTCCTTCTACTGCAAAAATATTAGGCTGACTCAATGGGGTAGGGAACTAGTGTTTTGTGCCCGCTTCTGGCCCACGAGAGGTCAACAGGATTTTTTGCCTATGACTTAAAGACAGCAAGAACACTACTCTTACTGTAAAATAAATGGAGACTATTTGTTATCTTTGAGTGCATGTCGCTCCCTTACACTGCCATCATCATTTGCTGCAATTCTCTTGGGTCTGTTTCTAATGCAAACACATAAGCCAGTTCTGTCAAATTCAAATAATGGCAACTTAAAAAAAAAATTAATAAATCCTTAGGCTTCTGAGTAAAGGAGAGCACATTAGTGACTTGCTAATCAATACATGGAGCACAGACCCCTTTGCGAAGTGCTACGGTCTCTGTGGGAACACATCATGTATCATGAATTCTCCTCGGAAAGTTTTGGCTGTGAAATGACGCACTGAGAATGTGTAATTTATTTATCCCTACATCTTCACAACAGTGCAACTGCCAGTATTGGCAGGGCAGGAACCAGGTCCTAAATCCTATCTATCATTTTGAAAATGTCATTCTTTAATACCAGCCTGACAGCTCCAACGCGCAGCCTCCCTGGAGATACTGTAGCCCTTGTACAAACAGACATGTCAAACATCCACTTCTGAAACTTCTTCTTCACCTCAAGAGCAAACTTGTGCTCATTTAAGATCTACAGAGTAACACAGGTATTAATTTTTATTTATTTATTTTTTAGGTATAATGCCTTTGTCCCCCAGAGACAAATCACACTCAGAGCTATCCCGGTCCACAGAGAAAGTGGTCCGCACCTGGAGGCCAAAAAAGAAGTGGCAGTGTCCAGATTCCTTCCCCATAGAGCTCCCAATTGATAAACATGGTTACTCACATGACTCTCAAGAAAGACACACTGCAGCAAAACACATCTTTCCCCCTTGACCAGTGAAACATCTGGGATTGCACCCAGGTGTCCGCAGACGGCAGCCCTACACCCATCAGAGCAGTATTGCACACATGGCAAAACTCCAGCAAAGAGCACCAGGAGCAAGGTTAAATATTAGCCAGGGAGGTGCAACGCCAAATAAAAGGTGAGATCCAGGGGGAGGAGAAAGATGATCTCAATGCAGGATCCTGGGGTGCTCCTACTACACACGCACCCCCAAGAGCTCCTCTGTGCTTTTGGTTTTAATTAACATTTGTTAACATATGGAGATATTTACCCAGAAGGAAGGTTGGTAGAGAGGTTACCAGAAACAGGCTCTCTCCCTTTCCCCATCCCCTTCCCACTGGGTCACAGGGGCCAGCTCTCCAGCTGGTATAAATTTGCAGCACTCCACTGATTTACACCAGCTGAGCATCTGGCTTCAAGACATTTCCGATCGTATATAAAAAGAGCAGCAACGTGGTGCACTACTTACAAACCTCTCTCCTGAGCTGAGACTGGGGTCCTCACCTGTGCCCTGCTTGGCCATGTTGCCCCAATGCCATGGCATCAGAGGAAGACATCCAGGCTTGCTCCTGGCTGCTGTCACCTGCAGAAAATAGGTGCAGGATCCCATCTCCTCTTACAAAATGGAGGTGGGAGAGAGGAGGGGAAAGGCCTACTTGCTCTTTTCCCCAATGGTGTGGTGAGGGTTAGTGAGCTCTGAAGGGGTCAGGTGGGGGAATGATTGGTGTCGGCTTCCAGCATCACATTTAACAGCTGAACGAGGGTTGCTTTTAATTTCTCCTAATAACAGAGCAAATGGCACCCGCTGCCCAGCCTTTGGCTTTCAAGGGCAAAGTTGCCATCCCCTATGGTGCAGGACACATTGCCTGGTCCTTGCATGGGTCCTGGGAAGAGTCAGTGCAGCGCTGGCTGCCCTCCTTGCAGCTCCCAGCAGAGAACACCCATCCCTGCTGCCCCCCAGCTCACCCCCAACCCAAGCACACTGCTTGTTCAGCTTTCTAGCCACTTATTTTAATGGAGGGAAATGTCTTCTCCCCTGAGTCTGGTGGGGTTGGTGTGTGCAGGGGAAGGAGCAGTCAGGCTTGCTCCTTCAGGTCCTTACCACCTCCCAAGGCTCAAATCACATACCCACCACAGACATTTTCAGTTCAACTTGTGCCAACAGCTCTTGCCAGCATTTCCAGCAAGTGGAAAGAAGGTGGCCTGTCCCCTTTGTTTTCCTGCAGACCAGATTTGTGCCTTTGCACCAGTGTTTTTGCCGATCTTTCCCTTGTTTTTTCTGATGAAAAAGTTATTCCCTTTATAGCACTAAAGAAACTTCCATACAGCAGTGCCTGCTGCCTCTGGAGGGAAGCATGGAAGAAGAGGAAAGGTCTCTGGTGAGAGGAAGAGAAGAACAATTTGCTTGGCCGTGATGGAAATGGTCAGGCTGACTGGTGTCACAGCCAACCATGGGGCCAGGAGATGGGCCCAGTTGTGGTGGGTTGCAGATCCTGCCATGGGTAAAGCTGGGAAAGGATGAGAACCTAAATCAGCAGCCAACCCATCTTCTCCAAGGCCACCAGAGCAACTTTGCATAGCTCTCCTGTGGCCAAGGAGAAGGTGGGATCACAGTGCTCACTGCATTGCTGTACCCATCTTGTTTCCTCATGGAACAAGCCATTTGGTTTTTAGGCAGGCAGGGGTGCAGCCTCAGCCCTGTGCCTCCCGAGGTCCCTGGGAGTTTTGCCACCAGCTTTACAGCCGGGCGGTCGGGGTCACTGTGTGGTGCTTAAGCAGCCCCTCTGGAATCACCGCCCTAGACTGCAATTAGTGCTGATTTATTCTGGGTGACCACAGTTCAACACAGACCAGTACTGGTCTGGCTGCCACAATTCATCCTTGAGATTTGCCAGTAAAGGCAGCAATTCTTTTGATCTTCCTAACAGAGAAAATTGGAGAGCATACAATTAGCCTTTTTTTTTCCCCTCCCCTGCCATTTGGATATAACTGCGAGTAGTCGGAGAGGGAGCTCTGCTGGGAGCAGGCTGCTCCCTCCCTCCTGTTGGCCACGTTAATGTGGAAGGATTCAAACGCTCCCGACTCCCCTCCCAAACATGTCAAACACATGTAGGGGGAAAGAGCTTGAAATGAGAGTGAGGGCACTGCCTGGGGCAGAAAGGACGGAGTGATAGAGGAATGCCTCGTACCATTTGACTGGAAAGCAGCTTGCTTGCCGCAGCTCACACAGCTTGGCCTGGCAGGGATCAAGGCATGACCTAGATCACTGGCTGTGAACACCAGGTTCACAGCAGGATGAGAGAAGAGCCTGAAAGCGCTGTCCTTCCAGCTCCTTTGACTAGGAGCTGCTTGTTCACTCCCCCTCGGAGTGGGGCAGCTCGGAGGAGGGCAGCAGCTGAGCCATACTGTACCAGCTCAGGACAAACACAGCAGAGAGCAGTCCGCAGGATGTAAAGAATCAGTGGGCTGTGGGGGGGAAGAACATTTCTTTTGGGTACAGGAAATGAAAGATATCCAGGACACCATCCTCCTGTACAAAGGATCTGCTGAGACAGTCGTCATTTATTCACACTCTCTGCATCGCCCTTGTCCTTGGAGGTGCTTTCTGCCTGCCGCTCAGCGTTGGGTCGATCTGCAGGCAAGACGTGACTACATGTGCTAAGAGCTCTAATGACAGTTCTCCTGGGCGGACAGGAGCAGCGAGGGGCGATCACAAGCCCTGTCTGAAGGGGGACAGATGGAAACAGAAGTCACCAGCCCAAGCAGTGGGTTAGGCAGTGAGGCTTGAACAGAAGCTGAGGCACAGGAGCAGGCTGGGGGCTCCTCCAGCAAACTGCCAGCAAATTAGTCCTGTGCTCCTGCCCCCCAATATGGTCGTGATTATTTAAAAGCAGGGGAATACCAACCGTTACATCTGTACAAACACACCACAGGAAACCAAATTGTAAAGACATCAGCAATCAAGACCAGACTCTTGGTTTGTTTGTTCGGATATCAACATCCACTGAAGACAGACCCGATCAGGGCTGTAATTGGCACAGCAGTAAATGTTCCCGGGGCGACGTGGAAGGTGAATAGGGCAAGGTGGGCAGAGAGCAAAGCTTGCCTCTCTGGGATCCCCTACTGCTTCAAGAACATCTTGCAAACTGTTGTGGAGCAGGGCAAAACTAAATTAGTCTGGGGAAGAGAAGGGTAACACAGACACATCAGTGTCATTCGCTCTGGCATTTCACTTGACATTCATCCTGAAGTTCAAGCCAGGATGCTGCCAGAGAAGCCATTCAGCTGCAAGCTCCTCTCTCCCCTTCTGAAAACATCAAATAAACATTACAGCATTACTTGCAACCAGAACTGTGCTTGCTGCTCCTTGTGAGTCTTGCAACGTGTACGGCATACTTTTCCCACCAACAATGATAAAAGGTTTGTTTGTTTGTTTGTCTGCTTGCTTTAATTTATCCTATAAGGGATTTCTTCTTTGGAGGTTAAAATAATGAAAGAGACCAGAATTTTTTTAACAATTCACCTAATTTGGCCCAAATGTTCATGTATCATCTCTGTTCTCGAATCTTGGGCACCAGTTAAACATCATACCTACTATAAGACACCCAGTTATAATGTAGGCATTAGCATTTAGCACACATTTACTCAGAAGAAACAAGCCCATGCAAACTATATCTCAACTTCAAAAAAAAAAAAAAAATCCAGGAGACTCACTTCTAAAAACCTCCAGGAGTAGACTTCCTTTAATGCTCTGAGTGCCTCCAAGTCATTCACAAATTAACAAGCACAGAGTATTAATAAACTGAGTAGCTTAAGATGTGCATGTGGTCTTACTCTCATGGGGGCAGGGGAAGGTAGAACCATGCCTTGCTGTGTTAGAAGACCATACCAAACCCATAAGTCTGCAGGAAATTCAGCAGCGTGCTTTCCTCCAGTGGTCTTCCACTGTCACAGGCACCCTAAATATAAGGGGGAAATTCTGTTTTATCTTTTGTTATCCACACAGAGGGAAATCCATCTCTCCTGCATGCTGTATGCCTCTGTAGTGCATCAAGCATTAGCACGCACAGGCATGAAATGCAGTGATAAGATTAATAGTAACAATATGTATTTCTTGCTACGAATGCATTCTTTTGCATCAAGACCTCAAGCAAGCTAATCACTTCAGTAAATATTCAAGAACATGCTGAAGCCAACGGGACTTAGGTGCTTTCCCTCACTGAGCCCTCAGTACGTAAATATGAGCATCTATTTGATCTGCTCCCAAAATCCAGAAAATAGTAAGTGAATGCAGAACTCAACAGATTTTGCCAGATCCCGCAATGCTAGAAGCAAGGATGCTCCCCGAAACTAGTAACAGTTTAAAACAGATAAGAAAAACTACCTTTTCTTACACAGCAGGTAACTAATTCCATTAATCTGTCCCTGCCCTGTCTCCCTTCCTGCCCCTCAGAGGAGTGGAAGCAATGCTGCTACATCCCTTCATCTTTCCCAAACCTCAGTTATCATCATTTCCCCAAACTAGGGAAACTCGCACAGCAGAGGGGACATCTGTGTGACCAGAGAGAAATGGGAAAAGCTGAGTCACTTTAAGAACTAGAAAAGATACCAAAAAATAGATATAATGATATTTCTCTCCTGCTTGGTGGGGCAGAGGGTGGTGGTGGTGGTGGTGAGGAAGGGAGAGAACCTAAAAATAACAACAACAACAAATCCTAAACCAGTTTGCTCTAGTTATGATAATCCGGGCATAACATTTATATGAGAACATAAAATACAGCACACAGCTGTAAGTAAAACAATATGTGTGTTCCTGAATAATGGGAAAATAGCTTGCCAATAAGGATATATTTTGAGCAAATGAAAGATGACCTGGAATTGACTCTGGAGTAACAACTTGATTACTTATAAAAATAGGAGGTAGGGGAAAAGAAAAAGGCAGAGGAAGCAGTGGTTGGGAAGAGCTTGTGTTATGTGGTATTTGATGTATTTACTTTGAAAAGTTTCCTTTTGATGAATAATAAAAACAATGCCGTAACAGCCACCTTCAAGCCAAAAACTAACATTGGCTAAGGATTTTACAACTAACGTGGCTCTACTCACCCAGATTCTCCATGTCAGAAGGCCACGTTTAAGCTCAGATGGTGAAACCGGAGCAACAGGGGTTGAATAAAGAATGATTGTCAAGGCAAAGGGAGAGAAGAGCATGTGGCACAGCTCCTTGAGAGAGTGCTTACCAGCTCTGCTGCCTGCAAATTGTTTCCATGCTGGTGTGCAGAGCAACACGCTAGTGTGCCTTGGAAGGGACCCAATGTGCTTACCAGCTAATGCATTTCTTTCTTTTAATATCCAAGGTGAGCTCAGTGTTCATAAAAGTACAAGACTGCCAGGCTTGTTGGCTGAAGCAATCCACCACCACCAGTGAGACGTTTCCCCCCCAGGCTCTAGGTCCTCCACGGGGATAAGGCAGGGCCACCAGGTATGTGGCACAGGGAAGAGAGGGAACACCACAACCCCACACCAGGCTACTGCTGGGAATTCTGTACACTTGCAAAATACTTGGGAGGAGCACAGTGATACAAGGCCCTGGAACAAAGTCCATGGGTGGATGCTAGCACAGCCCCCTGAATCTGCCCAAGCAATTAATGCCCAAACTAAACCTACCTTCCTAGAGACCACCCCCAGCCCTCACCCCTCAGGGACATCAATATTAATGTAAAGCAAGCAGTGCTATAAAGCAAGAAAAAGAGGGAGAAACAACTCATTTTACACCCGTTTCAAACTTCTCTACAATTAAAAAAACCTTTTGTGGGTTTCTTTTAACCCAGCTCTGATTTCACCCCTTTGAAATGAATCTCATCCTTGTCCCTCTTCTCCTTCCCCACATGTGTAATGGACCTTTTCCCTTTGGTGGTTCTCTCCACTTCAGGAATTTTGCCCCTCTCTCTCTCTCTCTCTCTCCTTCTGAGCCATGTCCTTATTTTTAAATATCAGCCTAAAAGCCTTCCTCTCTAATCTCTATAGAATGCAGTACCATGATCGACTGTGATGCTTTTCTGCCTAGCTCAAAAGCTGAGGGGCTTCCTTGAAAATACCTCAGACAATTGTTTTTATAGCAGTGAGGGAGCAAAGTTCAGGCCTTGTCCCGATTTCCAGCTAATCTGAGCTTACATGAAAGCTCCCCATGATACACAAAGAAATATTTACTATATGAATTTAGGCAACGTTTCCTGCTTTGTAAAAACAAAGTGAGTGTTTGAGTTAGGTTTTCTGTCCAGTGGGTTTCTGATATATGGTGCTTGTTATGGCATCCTGACAGGTTTCTTCTTCACTTTCTCAGCTGGACCTGTTCACAGGAAAGAGGAGGACCGGGATTTATGAACTTAAAGCAGCATTTTGGTGCTTTACATGACTAATTCAACAAAGGTCAAGCAGTGAAAAGCAAGGAACAAGTACACAGGCAACACTGAGAAGTGAAGCCGATTAATTTTTCCCTTGGAAATACTAGAGAGAGGTTTGCTTTCCTTGGAGAACATGAGTTTGCAACAGAGATGTTGCCATCATTATTGGGATGGCTAAAATGTGGAGCACAACTACTTCATCTTTCATGCAGCTCTGTATCCACAGAGGTTAAAGCCTTTAGAAAGCAATAAGCTAGCAGGACGTCACAGTTATTAGACTGGGGTATTTTATCTCTTTCCTCTGGATACATCTATTAGCTGTGCATATGACTCTTCAAACAAAACCCTTTCCTACGTCTTCTTTTTACGTCTCCCTCCTTTGTTCTTTTATTGGTTTAAGCTGTAACTTACCAGGTCAAGAAAATCATTCCCATTTTTATTACAACTCTCTATAAGTACTAAGTCATACATATGTTAGGAGTAAGAACTAGGAGTAATTATTTGCCAAGGGCTGTCTTTCCTAGCAAAAAAAAAAAAACTAGCCATCGTTTGTGCAGGGTTTTTTTAATAAACGTGGATATCACCACGTGCACTGAGCAGAGAAAGGCCTCACCAGAAAGAAAAGAAATGGGAAGGAACCTTTTGGCACCTTGGCTTCAGTGAAGCCATATTTCAGAGGGCTTTTCACCTGTCATTACCGGAGTAGGGGGAAAGGAGCTCCAAGTCACAATCGTTCTCAAATCACTGATGAGCCCTCATCACTCGACATTGGGCTCTGCACTCCCCTTGTTAGGGTGTGGTTGATGAGAAAAATGCCCCTTCACTCAGCTACACTGAACTGCAGCATCCGCAGCCCTAAAAGAGCGATCCAACTTGGATTAAAACCTGGATTTTCCTTCCCTGCATACACCAGTACCTCTCACAGGGAAGATCCAGGTACCAACAAGTACTCAGATGATGACTGCCCCTGGGGGCTTTGCCATTTAGCCTATGAGCCCTTCTCTTTATTCTGCCCATCGGCCGCTGCG
>VZTU01023851.1:417198-473809 GCA_013400835.1 Zapornia atra
GATGAGGGGCAATGGCAATTGCGAAGTAGCTCTTTGTCTTTGCTCCCCACCCCACTGCTGTGAATCACATTTCCAGCTTCCAAGGACCGGGCAGGTAAGCAGGTTTCTGTGCAGAAACACCCAGCGTGTTGCTTCGGCACCGCTCCGTTGCCTTTTTATTTTGGATTTTTTGTTAAATACACCATTTCATGACACGTGCATTGTTGCTACGTTGTGACAAGCTTTTAACTAGTAAGGAAGAAGCTTTTACAATTGCATTTCTGAAAAGGCTCCAATTTATTCCTCATAAAGATCCTTGGGATAAAAAGCAGATTAGCGTTCAGAAGTAAGTTAAATGAAAAATTGAGGCTGCTCAGAGGGAGATGTTAAAGGCTGACTAGCACAAAAGGGTACTTTCTGGCAAACTTCTCGAAGCACTAAAAGAAAAGGGTCAAGAGTCATCTGCTTAAGTAATGATCTCCAAGGCAAAAATATTGGCTGGCCAATCCCATAGCTACAATGGACTATTATATGTATGTTCTATAGGCTGAATGCATCAATTATACTCATCATGTGGCTTCTTGAACATGCTTAACTTGCTATTTCCTTTTATTCAATGTGATAGCACATAAATTAATGCAAAGGCATACATTAGAAGATTTTATACCTTCTCTGTTTTAAATTTTGAGGATCAGTGGTTTCACTATGAATAATTCAGAAGGAAAAACTTTCAAGGCGGGGGAGGGCGGTGGTAGGGCACGTCTGTGTCTGCAAGAGAAGTTCTGTCCACTAACCACACTTATGCAGGATGGGAAACAGCTTTGCCAATCAATAGAGCATCATAATTCCTCTCCTAACAGGAAATGAGGACTCAGTGCAATACTGCAGTTTTAATTTTAATGCAATTTAAAAGAAAAAAATACCCAACGCCAGATGCTCATCAGAAGACCATTAAACGTTATTGCTATATGCTATTTCCCTTAGGAACTCTCATGGTTAAAAATCAACAATAAGAAGCAGCCTATACCCTTTTATAGTGAATCTCTTCAGCTGCAGTTCAGTTGAGGTCTGACAGGTCACAAGACTCATCACAAGTTTGATTATTTCTCAATAGGCAAGCTGAGATGAGGATAATTGCTATGTTTTTACAGACCTCCTCACCACAGAGCCCCTTATGCTCCTTCCTTCAGCCTGATGAAACGTGGCTCAAAACCAGCTCCATCTCCTTTCCATTTTCCCACCATCTTTTCCCAGACACACGTGCTGTTTCATTTCTCCTGGAGGACTGAGCACTGGTCCATTCACCTGCACGTGAACTCGTGCACCCACAGCCGGTGGGTGGGCGGATGGATGGGTGGGTGGAACAGACACACCTCTGAGCAGAGCTCCTGCACCAGCAGCCCTGCTCAACTGCCACCACTCCCCTCCTTCCCCATTCGACCACAGCAGGAGCTCTCCTTTCCAGCACATACCCCTCGGCTCACCTGGCGTGGAGTCGGTGCTGGAAAACTGGTGGTAGCGTTGCTCCAAGATTCAGTACAGCAACATCCTCTGAGAGTTCTAAGCACTGGTAGTCTGATACCTTTCTGGGAGGAGGAACCAAGGAGATCAGTCAGGCCACAAAGATGCTGCAAATTGAATTCAAGGGAAAAATCATTGCCAGTTCCTTAGAGGGTTGAGTCAATGGTTTACCAAAAGGAGGAAACTCCAGAAATGAGGAAGGGTGGTTAGGACACACAGCAGTCAGAGCCTCTGAAGGCTCAGGTGGCTTTTTCTGCTCTACTGCAGCTGTTTAGGGACCATCACTCAACAGCAGCCGTCTTAGGGACTAACAGTGTTATGTGAAATAGGGACTATGGTACCTCTCCATGTCACAGGGATGAGAGGATGGATAAACTAAAGATTGTGTGGCATTCTAAACAGTGATCCCATAAAAGCCTTACATTGACATTAAAATAGTTGGGGGGGGGGATGTGCTTTCTGTGAGGAGGCTGGTGTTCAACTAGTACCAGATTCATTTTCACAGCAGACATCTTTAAGCTGTCAGCTAAGTAACCCCAGTGCTGCAGTAAGAGTGCTGGGAATCTGCTAGGAAATTAAGCCAAACAGCTACAGTACCTCATCGCTAAGGCATAATTGAATACTTTGATATGATAATTGATTATCGTGCATTGATTAAAGCTAGCACAAGAGCATACACTCTCCAGATGACTTTCAGATTACAAAGCCACAAACTTCAAAGCTTATTTGGATGCACACAACAAAATACATTTTGTTATTTACAGTGTAAAAATGGTATCCTCATAAATGAGGCAAGAATTTTAAAACAGTGAATGGTGAAATGGCACAACATGAAATAAGGAACTAATCAATGCTATCAAAATGGCTTCAATCTGTCCTGAGGACTCTAATCATTTCCAGATGATAACATGGGACTGATTGGATGTCTCTGGCAGCAATTCTTATCAAGGCCTGATTATAACAACTACAATAGGAAGAAGAAAAATTGGTTGTAGAGGGTGGTTAAGAAGACCTGAAGAAATGCACAAGCAGTTGCCCACTTCAGTGTAAGTCTACCTGATCTGGTGGCTGCAAGTGAAGGCACCTAACTTCTGTTGGCCATTTCCAGCCATGCTGAGATGCTTTTCAGAAATTCAGCTAACACACGCTGGAGAATAGTTTTACTTCATGGTAAAAGCAAGCCAATTTGCAAACACTTGCAATTTCTACAAACTAGCAATCCATCAGCAAAGCATCTTGACTTGCTTCCTGGTTTTAAAAGCCCTTTCAAGCTCTCCTTAATTGCACATTATTTTAATTGCCATGATTCTACCTCTAGAGCTGTAAGGGAACTGTGCAGTTCTTACTATTTATTCTATTATTAGTCCTCACAGGAATCAAGGCCACATTTTCCTTGCCATCAAGAGAAACTTTACAAAGATATGACCCTGCTCAAAGAGCTTTATCTAAATCTGCATGACCACAGGCAACAGAGGCAACAGGTGGGCTACCAGAGAGCAAGGGCAGCAGGAGGATTTTACAGAGCTCAAAGGAAAGCAGTGGGCTCAGTACAAAGTTAGGTCTTCAGCCCTAGCACTGCTGCAGTGCTACACTTCTGGGCTGAAACCCCATACTGGAGCATGCAGCTCACATCATTCAAAATCTGGAGATCACCCAGCTTCTCTGAAGCTTCTTTAAGGTTAACCAGATTTCCTTGGGCAGGCCCTGCATTGCTCAGTTGTTTCACATCCTGTCAGAAGTATTCCCTGCAATATGGTTTCGATGCAGCCGGGTGAAATCAGGTGTCTAGAGCGAGGCTGGCATTCAGTTATACTGGAAAATCAAAGCAAAGCTGAAGGGAGACAAAGTCATGCAAAGTGAGTACACAAAATTGCACTTTTACTTTTTAATGAAAACTTACTTTCAGAATGAGCACAGACAAGACCAGTCACAGGCCACATAACGCTGCTCAGTGAAGGTGCAAAATAACCACATGAGAAGTGCTGGGGGCACAGGCGACTGGATCCGACGCACGGAGCTGCCTAAGGGGAATGCAAGCACTGCCTTTTCCTGCAGGGAGAAAGGGCAGGTATTTAGCAATATGTTTACACTGATTGTATGAGCTTCAACTTCTTCACCACAGGGTATGCTGCTCCTAAGCTACAGGGTAGGTAAAGAGTTTGGTTTGGGACAAGAGATGGGACGAGCATTTTGGAAAAGGAAAGAACATTCCACTCAATCCACTGATTACAAACATTACCATCTTAAAAGGAGTTTACTGCTGTTGGTCTGTCGTGTCCCCAGCTGGCTATATCTTTGTTTCAGAGGTTAGGTCCAGGGGGTGCCACTCCTCAGACAAGGACATGGGGACCTTCACAATGTCTGATGAGACAGAGAATTTTGGCCATGAGAGGAAACTTATTCAAGATTAAAGAGAAGGCTGAAGCTCCTAAAACCAGAAAATATTCAAAATTTAAATGCTTCCTACCTTTGCCATCTGAAGTTCAACTCACATGTGAGAGAAAAACACAGGAACTTTATTTAAATTCACGTTTCTGGCTTGATGGCTATGTTCACTGGAACTTTCATAAAAGTACCTTCTGCTGCTGTCATTGCAGAGAAAGACAAGGGAGTCAGTGTCACCACTGTATCAGCATGGGGCAGCCCTGGTAGCTGAAATAGCATGACATGAAACAACCACAGGATCACAGAAGCTAACAACGTCAGGTGGTATTCTCCACCAGGACCCAGTTACGCACTGGTGTGCAGCAATAGGAAGGTGAATCCACGCTGCAACAACTCGCCCTTTTCAACCACAAAATGGACATCACTTGCGATGAGAACCTACTTTTAATTAATCCTTTCTTCCTTCATTCTTGTTTCAGTCACACCTTGTGCAACCCAGACTGAAATATTGTCAGCAAAAAGCTGCACATCAACAAAATACCCATGACGCAGCCAGTCTGTCCATCAGTCACCCCCACTCCCTGGTCTCAGGGAAAGCATTGGTCCCTCCTCTGATAGGCACACAAGGCTTTACTTTTCACAGTTATTGGCAGATTTTTAATCAAAAGCTTGAGGCTTACTGCAGCAATTACATGCATAAGTCATGTATTCACTCATTTGGATAGGTTCCTACTTTGTCTTATTGCACACCAAGACCATAAAAGGAGCCTTGCAAGGAGGAAGTCTGTCCCAGGTGCCATGGAACAGATTTGTAACCCAGGCTCATTACAAATATACCCGAGTTCCTCCTGTGGCATCACCCAGGCTCAGACCCCTCTCCTCCTTCTCCTTGTCTTCCTCATCATCATCTAAAGCAACTGCCAGATTCCCACAGGTGATGCTGCTGCTGTGCATCCTCCCCCCTGGAAGTTCCAGCAGGAGGCTGCTTGCCTCTTCCCACCCACTGAGAACTCACCAGCTTTTGCTTTTACAGCCCCATCCCACTGTGGGAGGACCTACAGAGCAATAAATGCATGGCCTGCCCACTCGCATGGCCTGGAGAGCTTGTTGCGTGGTTGAGAGGAGAAGCAGAACTGCTTCTTTCCTGCCCTGTGCCTCCCTGCGATGAAAACCCATTATGGTTATGAGGTTGTAAGTGTGTACTGCTATGAAGGCTGAAGAGAAATTAATGCAGCGGGATTTGGAAGGACAAAGAAAACTGGTGTTGTACTATGATCGATGGTCATTGATCTGATGCTAATTTGTAAAAAAAACCCCAACTTCTAAAATACTGGAATTACATATAATAGCTTGATTATTCATGCTAGCTTAGTACTTGTTCCTTAATGCATTGGACTCCAACTTTTAGCAAATACTTCTTATTAAACAATATTAAGTATATTTATAACACAATGAAAGGTGAGCAACTGAGCAAAATTGCTACCTCCTTTTCCCCTTTGTTCAGCTGAGCACTGCACTTTGCATGAGGAGATGCTTTGCGGGAGCTTTGGGATTTGGATCCCTAATGTCACCTCATCTAATGTAAACATCTAAAAACCTCTAATCTTTTCTTTAATAAAGCTTCTTACAGACCTCTCGGAGCTGATTGTGTCTTGTGAAATGAGTCAGCTTCCTGTGTGAAAGGAAAGTTTCTTTAACAGATCACCATGCCCTGTTTTCTATTCTCTGGAAGTTGATGATGATGGTTTCTGTGAGTCCTTAGAATGAGTCCTCAGAATGCCTCCTTAGCCTGTTACCTGTGGTGCCCTTTCATATGCCTCTGTGGCCTCTTTCTTACCTATTTCCGTTGTAACCAGCCACAAACTTTACAATTCTTCACTGAAAGGGACAGCGTGTGGAAATGATACACCTCAGGGCAGTGTGCACAACGGCATTCAGAACCCCCTCATGGGGAGGCCAATGATTAGAGCTGCATGTAGTGGCCGTCTCGGACAAATATGTGGACGTAAATGATCATGGTGTTCCTGTCATCATCACAAAAACATTTTTTCCTCCAACCTCTCGTAGCCCCACCCCAAAACCCCCCGAACTTAAAAATGCAAGAACATGATAGAGAAAGGGGTGAAACCAGCAACAAGGAGGA
Organism: Zapornia atra; assembly: GCA_013400835.1. Classification (NCBI taxonomy): domain Eukaryota; kingdom Metazoa; phylum Chordata; class Aves; order Gruiformes; family Rallidae; genus Zapornia; species Zapornia atra. The sequence goes on from VZTU01023851.1 coordinate 423,227, forward strand.
CCCAGTAACTGGACTATCACCCATTTTCCACACCCAACTCGGCTAAAAGAGGCTCTGCAAGCTCTGCACTATGGGTCTGCTCTAGCTAACAAGGGCCTGTGAAAGGTGTCGAGCCCCTGCAGAAGAGAAGTTTCTATGATGGGCATCAACTAATTAGGTAGAGAGTTGGCACCCGTCAAAGCACCATAGCTGTAAGAACCTGCAGAAGCAGACAAGGAGAGTAGTGAAAATTAAACCCTTGGAAGCGGCATGTTTTAAACAGACTAAATTTTTCACAGGGCGTAACGTTGCAGAAGGTTGGAAAGGGCAGTTCACCAAAGTTGTAAATTTCAGATATTAGTGAAAGGCAAGAACTAAAAATAAACCCCCAAAACCTTTCCTTCGAGCCGGAATTGAACCAGCGACCTAAGGATTACTCGCTACAGACAGCCTACAGTCCTCCGCTCTACCAGCTGAGCTATCGAAGGAAGATGAAGAAAGAGTGCCAAGAATGAGTCAAGACCACATCAACAATAGCCTTAGGCTGTAATGGGCCTCCATATGTATTGCTTCTCAGAACAGCAAAACAGCATCCAAACCCCAAAAGCACAAAACTAACTTTCCTGCAAAATCGGATTTTGGTTACGAAACTGCCAGCTTTCTGCCAATTAGTTCACAGCTCTTCGAAGGCTGTTGGTGGTGGTAGTATTAAGGCTGAAGTTCCTGTCATGACCCATATGAAATCTGTCTGCGGCTTGACAAAGAAATTTGCCCACTCTTTGGCGACCTTGCCACACTTCCTAAGCTGAGCTAGGAGAAGAGGGAGAACTCCCCTCCACACAATTCCCCACAACAGTTCTCCAGCCAAGTCCAATAACAAAACAGCAAACAAAGCAGTTAACACCCTCCCTGACAGCTTCCATAGCAAATGCAGTGGAACAGACGAGAAGGACGGAATGAAACAACCCTTGAGGTTTTAATTCAAACTCCACCAACTCCCACGGTGCGTCTAAGACTCCTCTTACACAGATGAGGTTGCAAGGTCTGGTATTGCAACTGCTGGCCTCCACAAGCCCTGGGCCTGGGAGGTTGGACCCTTTGTGAATCATCCATGTGGGTGCCGCAGCTCACAGCTGTGGCAACTGAAAGCAAACTGCAGGCTTTTTGAATGACAGTGATTCACGAGCATCTCGGCTGTCTGAGAAGCAGGGTGGGGCAAAAAGCTGTGAGCAGACACCCTGTTTACCAAAACCATGCCATACTACTTGCAATGGGAGTGTGTGCAGCAGTGTTACCTCAGTGCCCTACAGCATCCTTAGCCCATGCTTACCTCCATGTCCTCCTTGTGACTCAACCCTAATCACTGGGCTGCTTCAGCAAGCGCGTAGCCAGCAGGCCGAGGGAAGCGATTATTACTCCATATTTAGTGAGCTTGCGTTGGGAGTGCTGTGTCCTGCCTTGGCTCCCTGGAACAAGATTGATGAGGGCATGCTGGAGCGAGCCCAATGGAGGGGCCACCAAGTTGGCCATGGGGCTGGAGCACATGATTTAGGGGAAGCTGAGGGAACTGGGCTTGATCAGCTGTAAGAAGAGATGGGTAAATGGGGATTATACTCTTGTCTGCAACTCCAACTGGGGCAGCATGGGAGAGGCAGGGCCAGGCTGTTTGGAAGCGCATAGCAAAAGGATGGAAGGCACGAGCTGCCACTGGAAAAAAATGTTATTAATATAAGGGGAGAAAAATATCATGACAGTAAAAATCTTCACAAGTGCAAAGGTTGGCCAGAGGGTGGAATTTCCACCTGCAGAGATAGTAAAAGTTTGACTGGACACAGCCCTGACCTAACTTTAAAGTCTATCCTGCCTGGAATTTCCACTGGTTCCTCAGACACCTAATCTGGAGCCTGTGACATACACACCAATGACTACCAAATCAGCAGATGCTCTGAAGGAAAATATACAACTACACAACAGAGACAAACAGAACTGCTGTCAGGGCAGTATCAGTGCTCACTGGAGTAAAAGGGGCTTGGTGGAAGGGGGTCCTTGAGATACCCACATGTGAGAACGTGGAGTTAATCTTGTGCTGGAGAAAGAATGGCATAACAGATAACACGGGCCCACAGATCAACAAGCTCCTAAATCAGAGCAGACAGTGTAGACCCAAGACTCTCATCTTTTCCAGTCTGCAGACCCCTGCAGCATTTTCCAGGGGCGGGGCTCTTCAAGCTCCTTTCAAGCAAATTTAAGCCTGTTGTCATGAATGTCCCTTATCTGAATTACCTTTCACAGACCCCTTAAAACTAATTCACTAGTCCTGCCTATGCATTCAAGGACCTCAGGACTGAAAATCACTGCTCTATCCCGTTTAACTTATTGGCACTGTCATCTAATCCAGTAGTGAGGTACCACGGACTGACTTTAGGGGAAGTATCACTATCTCTTTGCTGTCAAAATATGTTACTGGTGAAGATAACCCTAAACAACTTGTATTTTCCTGTAAGAAATCAGTGGCAGTTAAGTCAAGATAAAAATTCAAATGGAATCAGATAAAAACTGGATGCTGTTACTATCTATGCATGACCAAATGGGATGCAGAAAACAGTGTTGCCTTGACAATAAAAAGCATTGGAGTTCTCATTTTGTGGAACTTGCTAGCAGTCATGTATGGGTGATTTGTGAGATATGCTCCTAAACTAGAAATGTACCCCCGGGGCAGCTTTCCAAAGCAGATATTCCTAGGAAACATTAATTAATTTTTTTCTTTTCTTTTTTTTTTTTTTTTTAAAAACTTGGTAAGCTTTGAATGCTTAACAGAATTAAATTTTGGCATGGAGTTCATGAAAGATCTCTGATTATTTCGATTCTTTTAACCGATTAAATGAAGATACCAAGCTTTGAGAGCCATGTGACTGGAGCCCTGAGCTATATAAAGGGAACAGCTCACCTGTTTCATGTGGTGTAGAATAAGATGAAAGGAAAGGATGTAGCTTGAAAGCAGGATGGAGAACAGCCAGAGGTAAAGCTGCTAATAGCTGGACTGTATAATTACACTTCGTAATGCTATGTGTTTTGTTAAGCTCAGATTAACATATGATGGTCTCCAGTGTTTTGTATACTTACAGGCTGACTTTCTAACACGGCTTTAAATGGTATAAAGGGTTTTTTTTTTTCCAGTGAAAAGCTTTAAAAAATCTGGTCGATTCTGAGGGACTTGGGGGGATTGTTTTCTTTTGAGGTGGAAATACGCGCATGCTCTGAATACCAGCCTCAGACTAGACTCGAAATGAATTTGTGAAATATTTGTGTTGGCTTTAGTTGTACCCGGCCTGTGTTGCACGCCACTGTTTGGCTGCTGTGGTTTCTGCACCACCAGCTAGTGACGAACTTCGGATATCTCAGTTTGGCAGCCTTGTGCCACGCCTCTGCAATACAGGAGGTTTTCCTAAAGCAACTTGAATGGAGAATCTGAAGCATCAACGAAACAATCGTCTCCCTCCGTCTACCTGTTAAAATTCAAGATAGAAATCTCTTTGGGACGGACTATCTTGGTACTTAAAGGCTGAATAGCAGCCGGTACAACAGACCCCCCAGCCCCGTCTGATGCCCCCAGGCTCTATTGTGATGTAAATAATATGTACGACTCCTTGGGCCACCTTCAGAGACAACTTTAATAAATGTCCGGGTCAATGAATGCTAAGGGGCAGGAAGGTGGGAATGCGGAAGGAGAAGCACTGGGAGCGTACATACATTCATATAAAGGAAGTTTGATTGCATCGCTGCAGCGTGGGCTGCATTTCAGGAAATACAGCGTCTGTAGGCCATTACTTACAGCTATCAGGTTCTGTTGTGCTCAGGGAACGCGCTTAACACTTTTGATGCTGCACCATTATCAGTAATAGCCATCCAGAGGAAAGTCTGCTTTGGATATTCAAATCCTAAACTGTATATGCTTATCCACTGGTATGCCTAGCCTAATTTTGCTACTTAACAACCTCAGAGGTCTGAGGTGGCTTTTAATACAAAAAATATTTTCTTTACAGCGAAGTTATTCTAATTCCATTTTCTTCCTGTGTATGACCAGTTCCATTAGCAAGACACGCAAGACCCCAAGTCAGTGCTCAGACATCAGGTTCAGACTGTGCAGCCCTCTTCAAGCACGCAGTTCAGCACCAGCAGTGACTATACAAGTGCCTGAGAGCTCACCCCGTGAGGGGCCGTGGAAAGGTACAGCCTCCATGTAATTGTCAAACTGTTCTTCAACTGAGATAAATGTTCAGCCATGTAAATCAAGCTGCAAAATGCAGCCAGGAGCATTCCCCTCCTCTCTCCCGCAAAGGGTTCCATGTTTTGCCCTTCTTCTGGTGAAAGACAAAATTAGTAATCTTTGAGTTCTGAGACAATGATCAGCCCAGAAGGTTTTGGTAATTGGGTGCCAATTAACCACAGTCAGGACATGACATTATTTAGATACCCTGGACTAGCTCCTAGCTGCGGTGAATCTTAAGTCATCAGAGGCCTGACCCCTGCCTAGTTTAGCTTAGTTTCCATCCAACAAGTACCACACTAGACTTTTGGTTTTTTAGCTCAGCTAATCACCCATAGGCTCTCTGTCCTCATCTCATCCAGTCAGCAAAGGAGGGTATTTCTGATGGAGAACTTACCCCTTTCAGCCCTGTTTCTCTTTCCCCATCCCGCAAGTAAATACTGCTCTGCAATCACAGTGGCCATGGTCTCACTCTTGGTTTCGGTGTCACCAAAACCCTGCATCATCAGGGGAAGGGTAGCAGTGCAGAGGACAAAAGCAGCACTACTTGGGACATAAAAGAGCCCACCGCCTCCCACAGCCCCTTCACTTCAGGAGGCAGCCCTTCCACCCAGCCACTTCCCTTTCACTTGCTCATCAGGCCTCTCAAACTGTACAAGCCCTAATAAAATGAAACATGTGAACCGTGTGTCATACATAACGAGGAGAGACTCAACTGCTGGAGAAAAAAAAAAGTGTGAAATTACAGTATTGGTGTGAGAGAGAGAGATACGAGCCCTCATTCCCCAGGAGGGGATTTGAAAGTGCATAATTCTTTCCATTCACAAGTGGTGTTTAAGGGGCAGTTTTTGGAAGCTGAGAGGAAGACCCAGAAGAAAAACAATAACAATGGAACAAGTATTTCTGCCCTAAATATTTAGGACCCTTTTTTGATACACCAGCCTGGTCTGACATAGGGAGATGTACATGTACAGCCCTGATGAACAGGTATGCTTGCTAATGTGTTCTTCAGCCCACAGCTAATGCTTTATCTAGACCTTCTGAAAGCCAAACAGCAAACCTTTTAGGGCTCACCAAAAAAACAACAAAGTAAAATTTAAAAAGGTTCAGGTAGGACTTTTTGCCTGTCTTTCCTCTTCATGGGAGAATTTAGCAGTCCTGGGCAAGGAGGAAACTTGCCTGTGTCAGGTCTGGCTGTGGTATGGGAGTCTCACTCACTCATGAGAATCTAATTTATTTTTAAAGAGCACTTTAATATAGCATAACAATATTACCACACATCTTGCTCAAGCAAAGAATTTTTCCAATCTATATTCAGTGCCAGATAGAGTGACTATAAAATGAGTTACTGTGCCTTAAATTTCTGCCTTGGCTATAGTGACAGGAAGCTAATTAGACAAACTCTGAACCTGTCTTCTGGACCCAAATCCACATTTCTTGGACGCATAAGAATTACCAGCTGCATGAGAGCTCGGGCTTTTGGAGAGAGTTGGATGAAATAACAGGTAAAGGAACAGAGAATGATGGCCACTGTGGGGCCCAAACCAGTAAAGCAGCAGTGTTTAAACTCTTTTCCAGCTAAACTTTTAACACCTCACAGTGTGGCCAAAGTATGTTAGAAGCATGTTTGAGGCATGAATTCTGGGCTCAGACCATGTGTAAAACTAAGCTCTAAACACAGTTTGACTTCTCCAGATTATTCTTAAATTCTAAAGGCCAGCATATTGGAGGCAACTGCACATGCTAATCCTGATGGAGTAGACCATATATTTTACAGCCCACGAAGTCACTGACCTTCTTGACACCAGCAAGTTTTGCTGAGCGGTGATAGACCTGGACCTACCACGGCTCAGCAGGCCAGGGAACAACAGTTTCAAACCTGACCTTCACTTCAGCCAACAGAAGCAAAAACCTTGCATCAGGAACGAGTGTTTTCTGGTACCTCTTCTGCAAGCATCTGTGCTTCTCAGAAATGACTACCGTCTTCTTAGAAGAAAGTCATCTGTCCTGTTCCCACTTCCTTATCAGAAGTTGGGCTTCAAACTATGTCCAAATATTCTATAGTCCTCTTTTCCAGTAATCCCTCCTCTACATGTCAGATCCAAACATTTCAGATATCACTAAGTACAAAACAGGGAGAAGGGCAGAGTTAATCTAGCGGATATGGTAGTGTTGGGTTGTCATTTGGACTTGAAGATCTGAGAGTTCTTTTCCAACCTTTAAGATTTTATGATTCTATGATTGTCAAATTAGGTCTCAGGTTGAAATATCCTTTATGAAAGGGATAAACTTCAGAAGGTAGGAACAAATATGTAAAATAATTCCTACAAGCCACACAGTCCTTTTTCTTAGGTTAGGCTCAGCTAAAAAAAAAGTGGTACAGCACCCAGAGGGGAGGTGGACCAAAGGGTCCACCCAATTTTATGTGTATTATTAATATTACTATAGAACTCAGGGCCCTCAAATGGGGGTTAGTGTCCAATTGAACTAGGCACTATAAAAACAAACACCACAAAGGCAGTTTCCTGCTCCTGAGAGCTGATCTTTGCCCATTTCTCTGCAGCATCTGGCTAGAGCAGGGCATAAGGAAGTGTATTAGGATGTACTGAATGTCATCTTATTTCTATACCCCTTGTCCTTCCTTAACCTACTGCTCCACTTCTGTTTGTTAACCTAACTCATCACCTCAGTCTAAATTTAGTTTGTGAGCTTCTTGGACAAAAGTCTTTGTGTCTTTTCATTTGTTCTGTTTCAGCTTTTTTAATTTTGCACAGTTTTGAGCCACAAAAAAAGAATATAAATTATTGAAAATGTGAAACAAAGGAACTTCCTTCTCTCTCTATGAAAAAATTAATATGATCTATTTAAATGTGTATCTTAAAGTGTTATGATTTTGTACCTCTGTAGAACCTAATGTAATCCTGTGGATCAATGAGTATCACAACTGGTATCGTGATATAAACAAAAAAGTCTGGTCAACATGTATACATGCACCAACCACTTCTCAAAATGATAGGCAGACAAAGGAGATGATGTATCTGCAAATTCCTACTGGTTAAGTACAAAAAAAGCTGCTCGTATACTGTGTTATGATTGAGAAAATTGGATTTGCAGGTCCCTGTAAAGATAGAGGAATGTGACAAAGTCAGGGCAATAGTCTGGGCATCTCCAGGACCTGGAAATAAAGTGGGCATCCTCCCATCTCTGCAGTCATTCCTTCCAGGCCAGCCTCATGTCTGCAGCATCCTCTTCCCCTGCCTGCAGCCACAACAGCTTCAGTTGCATCAAGGGACCATGTGTTGGCAAAGGAGGGTGTTAGAGCACTGGGAGATTCTGACCTTTCCTTGGGAAAAGGGACTACCTGAACAGAAAAGTCTGTAAGTCAATAGGGTAGTGCAGTACGGTCCAACAGCTCTGCCACCACCCATCCATCCTGAATCTTATGTAACCCATTTGTGCTCTAGAAGCAGGGGGGGAGGAAGAAAAGAGGTATTTGTTTAAAAGACTGTGCTGAAGAACTATAAACAATATGGGATGTTAGTTTACACAGAGTAGTGAGGGTACAGACAGTGTACTAGTGCAACTCACTTCTGTTCCCCCTCCAGGTCACGAGGATCTGCCCAGCTGTCAGCTTTACATACAGCAACTCTTTCTGCAGGCTTGCAAGCCACAAACTTACTCTGCCTAAGACAACGGGCGTGCATGAATAAATCTCCAAAGAAAGGAAGGGCTCTCTCAAATATCACTCTGCTTCTTTTAAAGAGCAGCAGAAAGAGGTGGGATCAGAGCTTTTAAAGGAATACCTACAAGCAAGTGGAAAGCATGCAAACTTTGCGAGGGTGTTGTCTTACCTGGCCCAGAGCACCCCACTCCTGGGGAGGGATAGGGTGAGGGGAGCCCCTTCATAGTTCTGCAGTCAAGGCTGAGAGCTATTTGGATTAGATGAGGAATTTCAAGTGGAAACCATCTGAATGTGCATTCGAGCCTGTGTGAAGTTGAACTGTGTTTAAACAAATGGCTTCTTACAGTGCCTCCACAAGGTCTGATTCTAAAGGGGGAATAAGTAAGCCTCATTTTTCCTGCTATTGCAAACTTAAATGGGAACCTGTGGGGTTTTTTTCCTGTTCTGAAAGCAAGGAATCAGAAAAAAAACATGACAGCAACAGTATGATATGCTGTAAATAGCTTTGATGCTAAAGAAAAATAAACAAAAAAATCATATTGCAGCCATTTTAAGATTTCAGCTTCATTCTTCACCTCTGCCACGAAGCAGGCTTCTTCAACATGTGAAAAGAAGAATTCACGCTTGCCAAGCGATTTCTGACCCAAATCCTAGAGGTATCCTCCATCTGCAGCAACAGACACCTCGCTGTGGTCTGTCATTACCTTCTGCTTGGTTTTCAACACCAGCTACCCTAGTTAATGAAAGAAGATGCAACCACCAAAGAAAATTAACAGATAACATTTGCAGCATTTCTGGGAAGCTTTGAGGAAGACTTCTCTAATATTGAATAAGCCAGAACACAGACCAATAATGACTGAGGCATGCATCTACAAGCCCATTGCTTTAGCAAACTAGGTAAGCTCAGCTATTAGGAAAACAGGCTGTATAAAGCCCAGTGGAGAGGATGTAAGGACAAGAGATGAAGGGCAGAGCTAACTGTTCAGTTTCTGTCACAGCACCACATCTACCTACTCGGCCTCTATCTGCGTGAAATAAATTTCATAGCCTGAAAGAGCAAGGCAGTCAGAGTATTTTTCCTATAGGACTAAGACTCAGCTCCACATCCGTAATGTTCTTCTATGTAAATGTTTGCATGCGGCCCTTCACATCTCAGGTTTCCAGCAATTCATGGTATTTAGCCAAATGCCATTCCCCTAAAGGGCAGCATATTTTTGTTCTTATAATCTTGCATGGAAATTGAAATGGACATATTTTAACATGGGAAAAGTAAACACGTTTCCCCCCAGCTAGGCGCTGCTGCATCACTGTGCTGGTGATGACGGCGGCCTGAGATTTTTCCCTCCACATTCCTGACCGAGATTCAGAAACCACCAAGGATGAAAATTCCCCACAGAAAATTAAACCCCTCAATTTGACCTAGATGCTAGGCTGGGGGGATTGGATCTACTAAGCCAGACAATATAGGCAGCACTGGTATTATCAGCAAAGCTCTGTCATTTTCTTCTTCATCAAGGCTCCCTATTTGATGTACTAAACTCCCATGTACCTATCACGTAAACATGCTGTACTTAAAATGCTTTTCTTTCTGAATAAACTATTCTCCCCTTTGAGGATCCACTTGGCCCAACATGAATGAAGCCTAAAAAGCTACTTAAAGTTTTGGGAGAATTCTTTGGATTTCCAGCTTCACATTTCAGTCACTGCAATGTTTGCATTAAGATGCTTGTCGGAGTTCTGCCCTGCAGGATTCAAAAAAAGAAAAATGTTCCTTTTGTACTGAATGCAACCAGTAGGTATTTAGCTCTTTCTTGTGTATTATGACAGTACCATCTGGCATTCATCTGCTGGGTACCTCAAGAGAATGTCCCCTTCCTACTTGCCTGTACGATGCCGGCCAAAATGATAGAGTACACCAAAAGTTAACTTCCTGTAATACGGTCTCTTGGCTTATCTTGAGTAAGACAATAGTTCCTTTATATTCTTGACTTCACATTTCACATGTTCATCCGCCTGCCTGGAAAACAGGGTCATAGGAGATTCTTGTGGGTCAGACATCTCCTAATGCGAAGCCAGGGATAATGCTAGCAAACTTAGTAACAACAATCTATAAGGCCAGTTGGCGATGCACATACAGAAGGAAAAATGAAATAGAAATGGAAATTTGCCCAGTTAGATCTGTTCTGTTCCACTGAAATGCTTTGTACAGTGGAAGCGTAAACAAACCACTGCTCTTAGAAGTCATGGTTCACCTGCTGACTCGAAAACTCAAAATGTCTGTCAACCAGCGTGAGAGAGGCCAAGGGGACTGTCTGTTTGGGTTTCTCTTTTGGTCTCAGCCTAATTTATCTTGTCAGTTCCAAGATCTCCATTCCTTTCTTGAAAGGACGATAAAGGAAGTTTGGCTTAGCCATGCCCTCTAATTCTTCTTGCAAACAAACAAGAACTTCACATGGACCGGTTCAGATGGACTAGTTCAGCTGCTGGGTAAAATCTTAAAGCTACTATCAGTCCCTCCTCAAACGGCAGTTCCTTCATCCCTTTCAGGATATATACTTTAATACTCCCAACCTGCTTCTTGCAAACAGCCTTTTCAAGAGAAACAAGCCAGTCTTGAGCAATTAAGACCTATAGATCTCCCTTCACTTCCTTCAAAGCCATTGTGGAGGTGCAGCTGAAACCCATTAAATTCAATTGAGCCCAAATGGCCCATAAGTCATATGGAAACTTCCTCTGGGCTTTTAACAAAGAGCCTTGCTTTAAATTCCAAATTACAAACAAATTCAGTCTGTTCAGCTTTCACATAAAACATAAAAATTAAAGAAAACATACAGAGGAAAAGTTGCATCAAATCACAGGAGCATTATAAGAAAGTACAATCAGTTACTCTTGTTCTGAAGTTACATTCTTCAGTTAAAAACGTCACATTAAGTCATGGCAATATTTTCTTTAGTCTGGACTGGAAGCATGCTTTATTCAGGGTACCACAAAGTAAAACTGGTGGCATTCACCACTCCATTATCTTCCCTGACTTTTCCCCACAGCGGATAAAAATAACATATGTTTACATACATATATATAATATGAAGTGTATATATAATATGTACATTTGTGTAATTATATCACACATAGCTAGCAGAATAATCTCAGGTTCATATGCAAGAAGTACATAATAAACATTTATATACTAGTTAACATTAAGTATTGCTTTATTGTGGGTCAGGTTTTTATCAAGTTGGCAAAATTATTAATGTGGCTTTATATTGGAACTCTCAGTCTGTCCCAGATTAGGGATTAATGTATGTTCTGCAAGATCATAAATCATCTGAACATTGAAAAGATCCAGGTAGATACTGAACTTGAAAATTATATTGTGAAATTGTTCCATAATACATCTTTATTCAGACTCCCCTATGGGACTGACATGCTGTAGAAGCCAAAAAAAAAGCCTCTATTTGAGGGTTAATTTCACCCTAAGGGCTCTGAGAATAACCAGAGGCCTGCACCTCTTGTGACTTTGTATCAGTTAATGTTTTTTACATTATTTTTAATAAGAACTTGATGAAAAATATCCTGCTCTACCTATTCTATTTGGCACCCGAGTACCAAGTCAATATTTTCCAAAGATAATGGGCCTGAGAGGCAGACACAGGCGCATTATGGAGGCACGTCAAATTGAAACAAAAAGTAGCAGGCGTCCTTCATGGCTAATCGGGACCAGGCCGAGCACCGCTCTGAGCTGCAGGGGCTCCACAGCAGACTTCTGTGTAGATGCAATGGCTTTGCCATGGTGGGGCAACATCCCCCAGATGCAGAGGGAGGGGGGTACCACTGTCTGCTGCCAGACATTGCACCACTGCTGTAGGTCCATCAGGGAACTGGGACACCCAGCTATCAAACTACCATGACTGAGGCATGGACTTTACCTCCTTCTCATGCCCCTGTGGCAAGTACAGCAAATCCTTTCAGCTGCCTTTGTACAAACCCACTGGGGAGGACACAGCTTTGGATATTGCAATGAAACAAGAAGCTGTTTTTCCCATTGCTGCTCCTCCAACTCCCCCAGCCCCTTCTCCTAAAGATGTGCTCTTACTGCTCCCTCCATACCAGCCCAGAGCTGCTTCAACTCACCCAACAGACAAAAGAGCAACTCAGCAAAAGCAAACACTTTGGCAACAAGCATGAAGATGGACAGTGCAAAGGAAATAGGATTGCAAGGCCAGGCGCAGAAAAAGCAGGGCTGATTTATGGCAACAAAGAACAATCCACTCCATGGACCCACATATTGGAAGACATCAAGTTTGTTAAATCAGCAAAAGGGAAGGACAGCTGAAATGTGTTAGCCTGCATCTACGCCAACCCACTCCTTTCTCAACATCTTCAGAGAAACTCATTGGCATTTAAACCTCACTCCCAGGACAGCGATAACAGGAACTACAGAACTTCTAAGACTGTAACTGAGGTCTGGGAGTATTAAACAGCCAACTAATTTCACAACAGTGAATGAAATAATACCAGTTGGGAAAGCTTTTTTGGAGGTGGAACCTAGAAGGAAGAAAAGATGCTGAAATACCTGTTTGGAAGAAGTGTGTTCTCTGGTTGATTTGCTTAATTGTCTGGAATTGCAGCCACCACAGGAACACCACAAATCTGGAAAAGGGCAGGCAGAACACGTTGAATTTCAAGTAAGAGGGAGAAGGAGAGGAGAATCCCTCACTCTCCTCTGATTCCCCACTGTGAGGCAATGGCAAATTAAGACTGCCTGAGAAACCAAGCATGCTGAAATCACCCCTTCTGGTGGATAAAAGTTATCTGAGGACAAATGGATCCCCATAGCTGTAATACGGTTACCCTAAGCTTCACAACCCTGAAAATGGTAAGAATTAAAGTAATGATAAAGCTCCTTAAAAACACAAGCTGGTATTCTAGCCCAATGGTAAGGAATACTCCAGTATAACTCAGTCAATATAATTTAAAGGGAGAGGTGAGAAATCTCAGGGTGAACCTGTAGCAGTCAACACACTGATGGCACCAAACAGGGGAATGGTTATGGAGCCAGCACATCCCTGCCTGGAGCCCGGCTCTGACTCAATTTGTCTTGGGTGGACCAAAACAGAAAAACACTGGCACAAGTCGCTGCCAGGATACTTTTGTTTAGAAGCTAACTCATTAATACTTTCTGAAGCAGTATTTCTACCTTTTTGTTTGTTTGTTTATCTTTTCCAGAGAAAAAGCCGTGGCTTCTAATTTGAAAGGGGATTTAAAAGTGATTGTGATTCATGGGGATTTACGGACATTTCCTAGGGAGTTTCTAAAGCCTGGAGTGTCTTCCCACAACTCCCAGGCAATGCAGTTAACAGTCTCTCATGGGTTGTTACTTCAGCATGTTCAGACCGGTGGTGGTGCAGACAGTCATAAAGAAGCGTCTATCCCAGCACTTGGGAGGAGCAGGACCCCCTACAGATGCTATCCAAAACTGTGCCTGAAATAGGGGAACTTGTGTGAAAACCATTCTGCAGCGTAGATGCAACCAGCGTTAACTGGAACAAAAGTTACATCCTATTTCCTTTTCTGTAGGTTGCTAATTTATAGAGAAACGGCATAGGACTGGAGGCCAATGGAACAAACTGGGGTCGGAGGGGGAACTCCCTCAAGGAAATGAGCATTAGGACATTTCTTAAGCCAAAAGCACACTGAGGACACCATTATACTTAACTGAAGAATTGTTTCGTGTTAATCCCAGTTTAGCCACTGAGATTTTCAGCTCCAACTAGTTACAGCAAGTAACACACTGGAAAGCCCTGAGTGAGGCTTTCTCCCTCACGTAGGACTCACTTCCAAGAGCTCTTTAAAGGTCAGTCCTTGAGCAATGCGTTAAATGCACAAGAGCCGGGTGCTTTGCACAAGTGAAGGGAGACCTTCCGCTTTCTGCTTTGCAGCTGCTTTTACTGTCTATTCACCCTGAACGTTGCCTTCAGTGATAAAGCTAAAAAAACCCCACCCTTGCTCATTATCCTGACGATATTTAATTCTGACAGCGCACACGGTATACTTCATGAAATATGCAACCCTGTGACTAATGAGGTATTTGCACATAAGGGCAATATACAGTAAATTGCAGGGCAATAAAAGTAAAGGAAAACCATGAACTGATCAGCCAGCTGTTAAAATGATGCAAAGTGTGTTTTTAAATGTATTGCGTTATACCCAGATGCTGACTGGAATTCAATCCTGGCTCTTTCAGTAACGATTCACCTAAAAAAAACCCCCAACTATAGGTTTCCCTTTCTGTTGCTACACATCAGCTTTCTACTTTTCAAATACTGATGAAAAGTTCACCTCTCTAGTACCTCCCTGCTTTCCACTCATCATGTAAGGAGAGCGCTATTTTGATTTTATGTGCGTGATTGCGTCCGCTCCAGTGCTAAGCATCCTATCAGCATATGACCAAATAGCAAAGCTGACATTTTTGCCGTGATTACCCACAAAATGTGTTTCCTACCTCTGATTTACAAGAGCCCTATTCATGAGAAATGATTAATAGCTCACTAGCGCTGCCAAAAAGCACATAAATCTAGACATCCTCTATGCTCCTGACACGCAGCTCATCTCGCAGATATGTTCAGATCTCTCTTTCCCTCTCTCCCCCTTATCTGTGTCTGATCCCCAGTGGGCATATGCTGGTGCTGATTAGGCAACACGGTTGCTGACTGGGACAATCTTATGCTGATATTACTGATGGCACCCAATTAGAGGTTGCAGAAAGCAGTGTCCTTCCCCTGGCTTGTACTAGACAAGCATGATTAAGTGTTAAATGCCTTCTAAATTAACGGGCAACATTACCCACATGTGTCTGTTACAACTTATCAAGCTAAGAAACCAGCTCCATTGCCAAGTTTTCTCTGTTTGCAGTTAGTCTCCCTGGTTGTAGACTAAGAGAGCCGAGAAGAGGGCAAGCTGCATTCAAGCACACACCTGACTCAGCTGATGCTTAACTTATTCAACAAGGTTTCATACACGTTGTATTAAACATTCCTTCAAGTGCCCCACTCAGATGTGATAGATTTAAACAAGCACCGTCTGAACTGGGGCCCATGATATCATTCTTCATGTTCTCAACACCCCACTCCCCCTGCCCTGGTCTAATAGAAACTGTTTCACAGTTCTCGAGCATCATTCTTCTGAAGATCCTAGAGCGCTTTGCAATTATTAAAGCACAGATCATACCATGCCTACCCATTTTATTCCATAATTTCAATGGGTCTGCTAGCACAGCAAGACACCCACTCAAAAAAAAAGTAGCTCATTGTGCTGAGTATGTGAAGAGAATATCAAGGTTGCAGTGCTATCCCTACGTGTATCCACTATGACACAAGCCTTTAATTGTAAGATCATGTTCTACATTACAAATAATACAGGGTACAACATGCCTTTTCCTTGTTGACTTTGATGCAGACAGGTTATAGCTTGCAATCGTTTTTCATTCCTGCATTCACGATGCTCCCTGTTGTTACAATACAGAGCATTTTTCATGTAAGATACTACCACCAGACCTCAGAATCACGCACAGCTCCCACTGACTTCTCTGGAAACCCCAGATATTACCACAGCTGTAATAAAAATTTTTTAAAAAAATTTAAAATCAATATTATTAATAATAAAATAATTACAAAAGAGCACTGTTTTCTCTAGGTGTGTTCTGATAATATTCTTGGCACTCATGTTCAGCTTGGGTTTTTTTCCTTTTTAACTTCCTCATGATTAATTACTGGCCAAAGCTTACAAACAGCTACCAAGTGTGCACACACCCTGAATTTTGCCGGATCACACATTTTCAACAGATCCTGTTTGCAACTGAATTATTAGGCTTTATTACAGCACACACTACATTTCAGGTAAATACTTAGAAAGAATTGCACCAATCTGAAGCGTTATCGTGTGGAGTTGGGCAATCCTTAGAAATGTAAATAACTGCTTCATTCTCCAGGTACCCCATCTGCAAGCTGTCTGTTACTTTTGCAAAGTAACACGTATGCTTTCTTTAAAGCAGTGCTCGATGTTTCTTCAAAGAGTGAAGAATGGCCTATATGATTTTCCTATCTGTGCCAAGGATAAGAAAGTTATTAATGTTGCTTCTCTGGCTGTTGTATCACAAATTCTTTCAGAAGCAGAGTATTTCATTACTGCTTCTTGCCATGATCTGATGCCCAGCTATGTATCCTGCACAGCTGTATGTGCAGCACTAGCCATGGGCTATGTCCAGGAGAAAGAAGCAACTGATGATACAAACAGGTGTTCTTTGAAGTTTTATTTTGTGCAATGATGTTTGCAAAGTACATAATCACACACACACACAAAAAACCCCAAACAACAAAAAACCCCAACAGACCCTTTCCTTGCTCAGCATGCCCCAGCCTCCCCTGGCCAGTGATTCATAAGCTCCACTTAGTCCTAAGCCCTGTTTACTCCTAAACCCCGCTCACAGTTTCTTATCTGACTTACTCCTTCTGCTGCTTTAAGAACCAGTCTCTCAGGCTGTGTAGCCTAATTCCGCTCAGCCTTTGCTTTGCTTGATTACTGCCTTCCTATGAGCAGCCAAAAACCTGTTTAAATATTCCTATCACTTAGCCCGGAGGAAAGCTGTTTAGCACATTTAACATCTTTACCCAGATCTGAGACTTTCTACAGATGTAAGAACTATCTGATGGCAGCCGCTAACACCTTCCTTGTATAAAATATATATTTCTAAAAGAACAGCTACATGCAAAGTAAATAGAGAATTTTTCCATAAAACAACACAACTTGCTGCCCCAAGTGCAAAAGGAGATTTAAAAAACCCACAGTAAGATACAAATAATGAATAGTATTTTTCACCCTCATTTCTGTGCTCTGTGTGAAGCAGAGCAGATAGGTGTTAATTTTATCATCTTCCAAAAGGCAGAACTGAAGCAAATGGAAACTGCAACGACACCCCTATCTACTGGGTATCTACCCACCTCTCACCTTTCCAGGTAATACCAAACCTTTGCTTACCTTCACGACTGTGCTGAACAACCTGGAACTGGATAGATAACACAGAAAAAGACCCAACGCAAAAAAAACTTTCCATGTATTTTTACCAGTCTCTATCTTTTCTTGGCCACTTCACAACACACCAGCTTCTCTGATGTAACATCCCTTAGTGGTGCGCGTAGGAAACAGTATCTATCAGGGTTGGCTGCACTATCTAATTAGAGATCTCCCGACAGCACATCTTCACTGTTTCATGATTACGTGACTCCGAGCATCAGCCATCCTCACTCAGCAGTTCCATGGGAGCTTTCTCAGTAGACCTTTATCGTACTTCTTTTACTTTTATTCTTATTGCATCATCAGACCAGTTTTCAGATACCCTTTTTTCCACAAGAGGTGCTGCTTGTTGCTTTGGAGAATCATACTGAAAGAAGCACAGAGAGGAATAAATGACATTTGGGCTATTTCATTACAGCTATGACCTCAAAGGTAAGAGGAAAAGAGAGGGACGTTTAAAATAACTTTCATTCCTCTTGTCCACAAAAACATATTGTCAAATTACCTATTTGTGTTCCAGTGGTAGATTTGTATTTACAGGAGCTCTTCTGCCTGTCTCTTTTTGCATAACAAACTCAAGGTTTGGGCTATCTCAAGGACGGGTCAACACTGGTTTATTCTATGGCTAACAAATGCATGATTTAACCAAGGAATCCCCAGATCATGGAGGTGTAGGAATCAACACCCAACTTGACCTTATACTCCTTCGACAGGTGCCACACTTTCACAGACATGAATAGGACTAGAACAACTCTAGGAGAGAGGGAGGACTGAAATTCTTTTCATGGATCATTTACTCTAACTTGACAAACTTTGTTCCTATTTACTTATGAAAACAAGTGCAAACCAATATCTGAACTCAAATTACTGATATAGAAAACCTCGATACACTGAATTTTCATAAGTTACTGTGCATATTTTGGTACTGTGCATTTTATTATTAAATCAAAAGAGCAGTTTGTCTACCTGAACTTCATGATGCCATTTTGGCAGTGAAGAAACTAATGGATACTAGTACCCCACAGGCCTTGAAATGTAAGAAGCAACTTTCTCTATTACTGATTATTTTACAAGAGCATGTGTTTAAATCTCAGACACTTAATGAGAGCAGTGTATTCTCCCATCTGCTTGGCATATCTAAATTATACCAAATAAATCTTGACATGCTTTGGGATAATTTTATCATTAAATATTTTGCACACATCATCTCGACCCTTACGCAGCTTGATAAAAAAAACCCAAAACAACCCCAAACAAACCTCCCCCCCCCCAACAAATGAGTAACAAAGAAGATTTTTCCTTAGTGAAGAGAGCCTTAATGACCTAAGCTCGATTTTCTTAAAGAAAACAAACAAGCAAACAAACTAAACACCCAAACCTTGAGTTTTGAATTTTCTGAATACATGAATCCTAATTAAGTAAGGAAAGTAAAAGTTGGGTGGTTCTGGAATCAGCAGAATCAAAGCATTATTTAGCTAATACAACCAATTTTGTTAAACAAACTATACCTTTGTTCTGTAAATTTTGGAAGTTAGGCTTTGGACAGATGTTCCCTGCTGGATGCAGACATGCCAGGGGAAGGTTGTAGCCCCAGCTGTTGATCATCACTTCTTTGCAGAGGTTACTGCTCCCTCACATTTGCTGGCAGAGCTTGCTTACAAAAACACTCCCAAAGCCACTTGAAGTTAAAGTGAGTGGCGTTGCTGTTTAGACAGCTCAAGCTAACCGGCGCAGCTGCGGGAGGAGTTCCTGCCTGTCTGCACCTTTAAACTTCCACCGCTCACAAGACCGCAAGTTTTCACAACTTCTTGTCAGGGCTGAAGCTTTTCTCACCTTTTTCTGTAGCACCAGAGATCAAATCCCAGATGTCACCTTTGAATATTTAGCCTTAAGTGCCTCCTAATTAAACACTGACAACTCTGTTAAACGTGCTAGCGACTACAGTTCTGTTGCAACCCTAGCTTTCTGCTTCGGTTAGCCTTCAAATCCCTTTTCCTCCGAGCTCGTGGGCCTAGGAACAACAATCAAACTCTGTGTTATTTCACCGTGCAAAGGTATCCAAGCAGACCTGGTTGCTACGGTGGCAACACGCGCAGAATGCAGCCCGGATGCAGCGGTGATGGGAGGCACCAGTCTTCGGGCAGAATACAGTACTTCTGACCTGCTGTGATGCTCTAAACAAGCTCCTCACCTTTCTCTGCTCTTTTCCCACCTCCAAAATAGCGAAAGTCTCGCAGAGTTCTTTGAAAACTGAGGGGAAAGCGCTATGTGCTTGTGTATGATGATTGTCGTGAATATACATCCATGCTCCTTGGCAAGTTTAAAAAAAAAAAAGGAAGCTGCATCACACAAATTATCCTCAACAGATAATTAGTATTGGTATGTGAATGGCTATGACTTTAGAGTAATGCAAGGTTTATTTTTGCATTCTTTTATAAGTAATATGATCTGTGAGTAAATTCCAATATATCTCAAATTAAGGGATGCATTGAATTTACAACTTTTTTTGAGGGATTTTTTTTTTTGTTTCTTCTCCTGGCAGGATATTGATTGAGCTGCCTAAAATGTCATTCACAGCAGGCTATTTATGTGATGACGTTTCTATCCAAGTGAAATTGCTATGTCTAACACCTTTCTCCTCTCCAAGGAAAAATATTATTCTGCAGACAAAACAGGAAGTGATCCAAGGGTTTAAGAAAAGAATTTACCGTTTCTTTCCTTCAGTGCAGAGCTACTTTCTTTTCATGCATTCATCTACCTCCTCTACTGCTTGAGCTACAGATAATACCAAGTAGCAAATTATATGCCAAAAATCATATTAAAAGAACATTACAGATACAAAGTCAATCACTCAAAACTTACAACCTTCCAAGATTTCCCAGACAATTGCATTTCAGGCCCCTTGGCGTACACACTGCACGCAGGACTATGGATGACATTACTATTTTTTCCTAAAGCCATTTCCTCATTCAGTGGACAGACAAGATGCTAATTATTACACACATGAATGTTCAACATTTTTTTAATGCTTACTGCTCTCCAGGAGGCACTGACCTGTACTCAAGACTTGTTATGAAGACAGGATTATGAATGCCTGCTGACTGTCCTGCCGTGCCTTCCTTCTACTATTGGCGTGCTTTGCAAGCAAGAAATCACACATGTGGGTTTGTGAATGGGATGAGCTTCCCATCATTTCCACACATGAAGAGATCATATAATGATAACCTGGAAAACAGTAGTTATTAAATGGCTTCACTTGAACTTCCACAATTAATTTTACTTTCCACCACACCTCTTTTATGTTTTAACAGCTCTTGTGCTCGGACATTTGTAAAACCTGGACACCTGCAACATTGGGACACACTGTTGCTACTTCCCAGTAGTAGAAAGAATTTGAATTCTTTCTTCAAATCATCAGAGCTTTTCAACAAAATGGATAGACACATTTATTTTTCAGACAAGTGAAAAAGCAACACATTTCTCTTAAACTTGTTCTCAGAAAAAAAACCCACCAAACCCATTTTTTCTGAAGCTTTAGATATTCAGCAAGATGCAGTCCCCCAGTCTGTGTATTTTCAGTCCAAATAATATACATTTGACAAATTTATAACCAACTGAAAACAGGGTCTTGTGATGAAAAATGTCAAGCAAGCTTAACTATAGGCGGCATTCAGAGCCTCGCCTATAATTAATATCTCCTATGAGGAGTCTGCTGGTAATCCAGGTGAGGGAGGCAGCGCAACTACTCTCTGCATACCTACATAAAAGAGCGGGGCTGCATTAAGAGGTCTCATTCATTCCTCTGATGATCTGAAACAAACTGGCATCAAATGATTTATACCATGTAATCAGCATTCGCAACCTCAGCAGAGTACCTGAATGCAGTGCAGAAACAAAATGAGCACCTGAACCCCCTTCTCCACACTCCTACATATGAACCACCAAGTTGGTGAATTATTACCACGTAAGAAAGAAGGAAAGGAAAACTTCACTTGCAAGGAAACCACTTCTAGCTAGCTAGCTTGGGAGAAATACGTGACTTTGACCCAGCTAGTTTTTGCCCTGGTGACTCACAGCCAGATCTGCCCTGATACAGCCAACAGTAATTACCAGACTTTGTTTGACTCATGGTTGACTCTGTTCCACAAAGGAAAACACAAGAAAGGAAAAGGCCTTGTCCCTCATAAACTTGGCTCCCTTGTCATTGTAAAGGGCACCTTAAAGCCTGACTGTCATTCACATTCCCCTTTGTCTTACTCCGCTAATGTTTCTAAAGCCAGCTTTTCTCCAGCTTGGTTCTTAGGTCCCTGTCTATAGACTACATGAGTAAATCATTGCTCTATCACAGCTCGTTTACTCAACATGCTACAATGTATTGTAGTACCATAAAGGGCTAAGAAATCCTTGATGATGTGAAGTCCATAGTATACTATCACGCTTAGCAGAATCATGAAGTAATGGTAAAATACAATCTGTCTTTAACTGAATAATTATTTATTTCCCCCATGGAAGTAGAAGCATATAAACATGGAAATGAGGACCAACACATTCAACTAGCTAGGGGGTGGTTAAATTAAAAAATTCTTTAAGTTAAAAAAAACCCCAAATTTTTAGCACTGATTTATGTTTTCAAGATTGTCCTGACATCTGTTCTTAAAAAGCACAAGGAAAGGCATACTTTTAACTACAAACATTGATAAAATATGGCAACACTCTGTTTTTCCCTGCTGCAGAACTGCCAAGTAATAAGGACTTGCATGACTAAGCTTCTATTACGCTGACATGCAAAACTGAGGAACAATCATTCTTTCTCTTTTGACAACACTTAGAAGGGAAACACTCCTTTTACTCTCCTCTAGGACACGTTGGGCCTCAGACAAGATGAACAGTATCGTTCAACCAAATAAATTTTTTAATGGATGTTTAAATGCTCTCTGAAGGGAGCATATAAACAGGAGGGGATTCAACTTTTTCAAAGGGTAGACAACGGCAGGACAAGGGGGAATGGATTAAAATTAAAGAAAAGAAGGTTTAGATTAGATATTAGGGGGAAGTTTTTTACAGAGAGAGTTGTGAGGTGCTGGAACAGGCTGCCCAGAGAGGTGGTGGATGCCCTGGCCCTGGAGGTGTTCAAGGCCAGGTTGGATGGGTTCTTGGGCAACCTTGTGTAGATCCAGGCCTGAGGTTGGTGGCCCTGCCTGTGGCAGGGGGGTTGGAGCTCTATGATCCTTGGGGTCCTTTCCAACCCATGCCATTCTATGATTCTATGATTCTCTTAGACAGAGACTCTGGGATGGTGACTTTATTCTGTGAGCTAAAGGTCACTAGGGGGTCAACTAACACTTGCAAATATACAGTATTTCATTTGACATCTCTATACAGAAACCACTACACGATTTGAAATCCACTTCTTTGAACCTTTGCAGAAACTTCTCTCTGTGAGTCTCATCTGTCCAACTGACTTGATCGACTGGCAGGTGCTCTGCTACCAGGAAGAGTATGATTTATCGGCCTGATCTTAGGCACTGATTTTTAAAAGTTGCCCTATTTCAGAATTAAATTTCTACTTCTTTCCTCAGTATCTTCCACTGTACTTCACAGTATATCGCAACTTAGATTTCAACATAGATCACCCCAAAATGTAAAGAAAATGTAATTCTGAGCTAAGGTTCTCAAGGGTAACAAGGCACTGTTCCCTTTCTAGACACCTAATCCGTATCACAACTTACAGCATACATCTACTTGAGTGGCCATAAATTCAGATGTGTGTATCTCCGACCTGTCCAAAGCATCTTAGATACCAGATACAAAATACGACATATCCTTATAATTTCCAATTAAAAGATGGTTTATTTTTAAAGATAAAACCATCAGTTGCAAAATATTTGGAAAGTGGCTATCAGAGTACAACTACTATGTCATCTCTTCTTATAACCTTGTGTAATCTCCCAGATATAGAATAGCCTGTGGAAGCCAGTATGAAAGAAGCATTTCCAGAGGAAGCATGTGATGCCCACATTGTAAAGATGTAGGAAGAGAGTTGGTTTTCAACACACATCAATGTCCACCTCTCATCAGGAATTAAATGGACTTTGGATGGCAAACCCAGCTTGGCCAGCGATTACCCCTGTTGACAAAAAGATCGGTTCAGAAAGTTACTGGGACTGTAATGAAAGTGTGGGGGTGAGGTGCCACGCAGCAGCACAGCCCAAATGTACTGCTGGTGCAATCGAACCTTTGATATCTCATTGCTGCATTCTGGATAAACATTCATTAACGGTAATCACCGGCTGCCATTTTCAGCCTAGTTTTGTACGTAATGAGGCTTAAACGATTGTGCTATCTGCCTCTTTCCATCTGTTTACCTCTTGCCACTGCTCCCTCCCTCTCTCCCCCAACCTCCCTCTCAGAAAACTTTCTGAGCTGTTGGCCAACCCAAATTAGCGATTGGTCTGGGGGAAAGGCAGGCAGAGCTCAGCTGCTGCATTTGGCAGCAACCAGTTGCCCAGCTAGTACCGGGCATGCACAGTGCTGGGCTAGGCAACGTGCACGCTGCTCCTTACATAATGGCATGCTGTAAAAGAACTGGAGAAAGGTCAATGTAGCACACCATGAAGAGGAAGGGACAAAGGACACCAAGCCAATGGAAAGAAACCACATTTTATTAGCCCTACTGCTCAGGGAATTATTTCTTTCAGTGGTGATTCTCCCCATACACTCTGTTTGCATTAGGTTTGTATCATACCCACCAAGTGTCAA
This sequence comes from Zapornia atra, assembly GCA_013400835.1. Taxonomy (NCBI): domain Eukaryota; kingdom Metazoa; phylum Chordata; class Aves; order Gruiformes; family Rallidae; genus Zapornia; species Zapornia atra. The sequence continues at coordinate 446,983 of VZTU01023851.1, forward strand.
AGCAGCACAGGGGAAAATGCACTGATGACAGATTTGCTTTGCTATCAGTGACCTACCAGCGGGCACCTGGAACAACCAAAAGACGGAAATTACATGAGAAATAGAAAACAAATTAATAATTCCAAAATAAGGAAGTAAGCCTTGGTGCAAATCTTTCAACTATGAATCTACATAAAAAAAAAATCAGGATACTTTTTTGCTTAGTGTTTTTTCAGCAACTCACCGAGTATTTTCTTAATGCCAAGAATAATAATTTCCCTTAAAACTTATTAATAGAGAGCAAGTGTCCAGAAGAGGAGACACATTTCCTTCCTCTCTCTTTGTTCCCCTACAGGACCACTCTCCTCAAGCAGAGTCTCATTTGTACTGGGATTTAGGCTGAGAAACCCACAGTCACAATCACAAGAAAATCAGATAAATAAGGATAGAATTAACCCATTAATTAATTATTTAGTAATACTGTCTTCCAGATAAATGTCTTCTTTGGATTATCTGATGAATGCTGCAGTTAACTAACTTTCTTTTGATCCTCCTACTGGGAAAATAGAAAGGATGAGATGGCGGGGGTGGAAAGATAATTATGCTCAAGAAGATGACAGTATCTTATCCGTACTAGGAAGGTTAAACCCAAGTAGTTCCTTCTCAAGACTCCTACTACCAAGTGGAGATGCCATTGCAAAGCTGTTCAGCCAGTTTCAAATTGGTACTTGTTCTCATGCTCTTGCGACACCTGGCATATGGTGAATACATTGAGACTTATAAAAAAACAGTGATTCATTATTAATCATTCAGGAAAGAGCCAGAGATTCATGGTAACCCTGTATTTCTGGAAAAGTATATCTACACCCCAGTTTTCATCTGTTTTATGAGACAGAAACTGCAGGTGAGGTTGAGAACAGAATCTGGATCCTGATCTACTCTACAAAAATTTTGGGGTGTGTCACTGAAAGCCACAGTTAAGCTGTACGGTGAACTGTGGAGATACAAGCAATGATCTTACAGTTAGGAAGACCTTCTGGCATGAATTGAGCACTTTTCAATGACGGGCTCAGCCTTACACAAGTAGCTTCATCCATGGGCTGAACTGGATCTCTTTTCTTTTTTGCATTGCTGCGTTCTGAATTACGTCATGTGCACCTATTCCAGAAAAGTATGGATTTGTATTTGCAGAATGAACATTTAAAGTAACTTTTTTATTGAAAACTTGCCACTTTACTCTCTCACCTGCGAATTTTCATCGTTAAATCTCAGGGTCTGAATTACATACTTTGATATCCCCGACAGGCTATTTTATCATAAAAAAAAAAGGCATGCTAATTACTTGTCTTGTTTAAAATAACTTCAGTGCTGCTCCAAGCTTAGCAGAAGAGATGTTCAGATTTAGCAGTCCGCTGCTTTCTCTCTTCTTGTCTCATCAACTCTGCTTAGCACCAGGAGTGGGGAAATCAAGAAGACAAGCCAGGCAAGGTGAGGCTGAGACTGTGGAAGAAGCGGAGCTCATAAAAGACACAGAAGGGACAGCCTCAGCATGTAGAAGATAGAGGGATTGTGGAGGGGGTTGAGCAGGTCTTTGTACATTGCGGGACAGCTGTGAGGGAGCATGTAGGATGGGGAGAAGACCTAGGAAGTGAAAGGATGCAGAACTGTGTAAGGGAAGGCTAAAGCAAAAAGATAATCCAAAATGTCAATTCTTAGAGCACTGAAGTGGAGAACCTGCCCTCTGGTAACCCTTGATTGACACAGACCAGTCCTCCAGGCCTGCAGCTATTCGCTCCGTCCTGCAAGAGCACAGCATTTCTGCACCAAGTTACCAGCACACAGAAGGCTCACAACAGAGCATTGAAGGTTCACAACGGAGCATCATTCAAAGGCATGGAAGCTGCCCTCAGGAGCTGGTGCAAAAGCACCAGGGACTCTCTTTGTCAGGCACTAGCCCTGTGCTGGGAAAAAATTAAGTCCTAAGAGGCTGCACATCCACACACTGCAGGTACAAAATGTAGAGCTAAGCATTATAAAGTCTTGGATGAAGCTGAGTAAGACCTCGTGAACTTTGGGCAAGCTGTGGATTTGAAACAGTACTTCACCAGGCCCAGGCTCAGTTCTGCTGTAAATCAGCACTCAGGAAACATCGCCAACAGGTAAACAACATTGTATATTCTGCATCTTGGCATCTCTCTTCACTCCAGCACTTTGCATGTGGCACCAAAGACACTGAATTAAAATGCACCAAAAATTTAATAAACTTTAAAATTGTTCTACTCCTTCCAGTTCATCAATTACATTAATAACACCATCAATATGCTAGAAGACAGACCTTTCTCTAAGGAAATGAGATCTAAGCTTGTTTTCAACAAATTAAAACATACAAATAAATTAAGGTATCGTATACATACAGGTATAAACTTCATCAGGCCAGCAAAAGTGCAAGTAACTGTGACTAAATTCAGCCTCTACATGCAGAGCACTGCCTGTGTTTTTTAGTATTTTGTTAACAATGCAAAATATTGATGTATTGTTTAAACACATCTTCCAAAGAATACAGGAACAGTTGGAAAATCAAGAGATAGATGATGTGATAGGGAAGAAGTTTACATTTAGATCAGTCACGCTGCACCTCCTGGTTCTCTGGAAAATGTAAAAAGCAGGCAAGAGAGTTACATGGGGCAAGACTGCGAGGAGCACATAAGGCTGGTTTGTTAAAAGTGCTTCCACAAAAGAAACAGCCATAGAGCTATCCAATCCAACCACACATCTGCTTCCAATTTTATAGCCTTCAGTGTCTTTGATGAAAATCCAATTTTTTTTCCCAAAAGGAATTGTAGCAGTTGAATAAAGAAAGGTCTATTGATAAATCTAATGCATCTTTTACAGAATGTGATGCTTCAGGGGTTTGGCGGTGGGGGGGAGAAGGGGTTTGTCTCATAATGTTGTGCTGCATCTCTAAAGCTCCCTTCATTTGTCACCACTTTCTAACCTACGAGGTGGTCTATTTAGAGCAAGACTGAACCAGAAGCTCCAATCTAGCTCTTTCCCCCCACCCACAGAGTCCCCAGGCATCTTAGACTCTCCTCCAGCTAACCAGAGTCTGAGATTTTTTTCCTTTTTGCTCACTCTTTAAAGCAACCTGAGGTAGCACACACAAGTCCACTTGACACCTGCCTGTTCTTCTGACACCCTCTCCAAAGACAGCAGCAAACAAATAACACTTGAACAATAAATAGTTCTGATTTTAGTATGTTTGTTTCATAGACACACAAGAAAATTCTTTACACACCAATAAGCACTGCTCAGATAGTTCTTACAGTAACGCTAGCCCTACCTATGGGCTAGCTCTCATTCCAGCTGTATTAAACCCTTGGCCCTTTCAAAGTTAAGGGAAATCAACTGGGAGAAGACACACTGCTCCTGTTTCAAGACACACAAAAACTTTGGACTCTCGTCTGTCATCAGCTCACTTATTTTCTGCTCTGCAGCCTTGTTGCCAGAAACAGTCCCCAGGCTACACAGGACACATAGCTTTTCAGGGGGACTTGAAAGGTACTATAAATTGCCATCCCACACAATTGAGCCAGAAATCTGACTGGTGCAAGGATGCAAAATTCCACTGAAGTCAGGGGGCCTGCGCTCATTAATGTCAAGGCTTCATTACACTCATTAAAAAGTGAACTGTCAGCTAAGGTATGCTTTGTGAACTCTTGTGGGATTTCCTGCCTTCTTAAGTTACGCATTTCCAGTTTACCTATGAGCCCGATCTAAATGTATGAATTTAAATTAAAATGCATTTCTAGAGACACGGGATTGACTGTCCTCATCACATGCTGCTCCCACTGTTAAAAACACACAGAAATAGAATGTTTTTAGTATAAAAGCACACCTATCTTCCTAACCAACCTGAGTGGAGGAAAGGCAGAGCAGCAGCCTTTGATGAGATAGGAAGGTCAGGTCAACCCTAGGACAAAGCCCTTGGTGCAGATCTTGCCTTTTTTGTAATGTATAATGGACAGGGTTGTACGAGTTAACCTGCTGCTGAAGAGGGACGGAAAAAACCCCTAAACAACCCAAACAGCCCAATAACTTTTTTCCTTTTCTGCAGCCAAGACAAAGCCACGAACGCTGTGATACTAGTGCTAATTTACTTAACATCATTTCTTATTTGAGCACCTGTCTGCGGGTCTGTGGAAGCACTGGGACTGGATAATCCGCCAAATGATCTTTAATCAGACAGTAATATTAGGTGCTAATAGCTCTGATAAAGGGGCTGTTTAACCCAACTGTTAACACAATGGCGTGCCTGCCACAACGACTATTTCAACAATATGCATTTGCCAGTCATATTAATTAAAACTAATTCCTTGCAGGCCACAGAAAGCAGAGTAAACCCACATGGAAAATGTCTAGGTTCTACCATGACAAATCACATTAAAGAAAAAAAAAATTAAAATTGTCCTAAGGCAATGAAATTTGTCTCAGAAAATATACTCTCTTGGAAATTCTCAAACTGTAAATTCACGGCAAAGCTAAAAAGGCCTTTAATAGAGTCTTCCGAACGTGTAACTATATATCTGTGGCTCTATCCTATGACTTCATACAAGTCATTAAAAGCTCCTAATAAGTCAAATACAAAGCAATGAGCCTTGCTGAAGGTCCTGAGGTGACAGTTATTTACATGTCATTTAGGTGACTGGCCAAGACCAGAGTGGTTTAAGTGAAGCAGCACAGCTAAGTCTCACAGATAGTTTAGCACGATTTCCTTTTTCACTTTCCATCTCTAGAGAGTTTAAATAAATTTTACATTTGTTAGGCCACAAAGGGGTAAATTCTTAACCCCCTGCACAGAGATTTCAGGCATAAATCTTATAACGAATTCAGCTGGAAAGTCTTAGTTAAGATGATACTCACAAATGTTGGCTTATTCTTTGGAAGTGATCAGTTTTCAGAAAAGCATTTGGCTCTCCAAAGGTCCTAATACACTACAAGGAATACACGATAAAGATACAATCTAAGCACTTCCATACGCAAATGAATCCCCAAGGGTATTTTGGTTAAGAGGTAAAACGCATTCAGGTTAACCCTTCCTTTTCTCTTGGAGCCTGTGAATGTGTAGTGGGTTGACCCTGGCTGGAGGCCTGACACACATGAAAAGCTGCTCTATCGCTCCACTCCTCAGCCGAGGAAAATATAACTAAAAGCTCGTTGAGTCAAGATAAGGACAGGGAGAGATCACTCACCACTTACCGTCACAGGCAAAACAATCTCAACTCAGGAAAATTAATTTAATTTATTACCAATCAAATCAGAGTAGGGTAATGAGAAATAAAATATAAATCTTAAAACACCTCCCTCATCCCTCCTTTCTCCCCTGGCTCAACTTCACTGTGTATTTCCCTACCTCCTCCCCTTCAGTTGCACAGGGGGATGAGGAACGGAAGTTGTGGTCAGTTCATCACATGTTATTTCTGCTGTTCCTTCCTCCTCAGGGGTAGGACTCCTCACACTCTGCTCTAGTATGGGGTTCCTCCCATGGGAGACAGTCCTCTCTGACATGAATCATTCCCAGAAGCTGCAGCTCTGTATGAACTGCTTCAGCATGGGTCATTTCCATAGAGTGCAGACCTTCAGAACAGACTGCTCTAGTGTGGGTCCCCCACAGGGTCACAAGTGCCCCCAGCAAACCTGCTCCATCATAGGCTTCTTTCTCCACAGGGCCACAGGTCCCACCAGGAGCCTGCTCCATTGTGGGTTTCCCACAGGGTCACAGCCTCCTTCGGATGAATCTACCTGTACTGTGTGGGATCCTCCATGGGCTGCAGGTGGATATCTGCTCCGCCATCAACCTCCATGGGCTGCAGGGGGACAGCCTGCCTCACTGTGGTCTTCTCCATAGGCTTCAGAGGAAACTCTGTTCAGGTGCCTGGAGCTCCCCCTCCTTCACTGACCTTGGTGTCTGCAGAGTTGTTCCCTTGCATATGCTCACCCCTCTCTTAGGCTGCAGTTGCTCTTGTCCAGTCTTATTTTTCACTCCCTAAATAGGGTATCCTGGAGGCACTGCCACCATGAATGATGGGCTTGTCCTTGGCCAGCAATGGGTCCATCTTGGAATCAGCCAGCATTGGCTGTATCGGAGATGGCGAAGCTTCTAGCAGCTTCTCACAGAATATACCCCTGCAGCCCCCCCACTACAAACCTTGTCATGCAAACCCAATACAGAACAGAGAGACAGTTAGCAAAATGTGAAGTTATTAAATGTGAACATAGACCCCAAAGCTGTACTCAGATGTGACAACGCAGACACTTCTGCCAAGACCTGTACAGGTAAGAGCATGGGAGGTCAGAAGAGCGTTATGAAAAGGTATTCTCCAGAAACCTCTGCAATGCTCAAACACTCTTCTGGTAAACGGGAGCGGTTGACACAAGCTTCAGAGATTGGTATATTAAAGTTTTCTTGCCAGAATGTCAGTGCCAGTTATGTGTAACTATCTCCAGGGTAAGAACGATTAAAAGCCATCTGGGCAGAGTCCTAGGCAACTTACCCTATGTAACCCTGCTTGAACAGGTGGTTTAGACAGGATGACTATTACAGATCAATTCCAACCCCAATCTTCCATCCCTGAAAAGAAAAAAAAAAATCTATGAGGTGATATCCTAACTATTAACACCTACTCACCTGCCTCACTGGGAAGTTAAGACAGGAAATAAGTGTGTAAGAAGATGAGGCAGCAATCTTTCAAGAGCTGCATTCACTTTCACCAAATTAAACCTGACTCCCAAGTAGTTAGGAATATAAGCAATCTTTCCTTTACAGGATTTTTGCAAACCTTGAAGTATTATCTTAATGCAGTTTTGTTAAGTGAATTATTTATTAACTTGACACTCTCATTGATCAACACAGAGAACTCCCAGTCAACTGGACTTCTGAGTGCAAATCAACTGCAAGCATTTAAAGAGATCGTCTTCCTTTGAAGCACACAGGAAACTCCCGTTAATTATCTCGCTAAAAATCCTGCAAAATAAAACCACCTTTTTTGCTACACGTGTTTTGCTGTGGGTTTCAGTTTTAACCTGATTTACACTACACATTGCTGAAGTGAGCATGAACCCGGGTTAAGCTTTTTCACAAGATATAATCTGTTGTGACTGGCATTACCAAGTTCTTCACCATACAGGCTTCTAGTTTCTTTGATAATGCACTACTTCTGGAATCACTGCTCACTTCATAAACCAGAGTAACTGTTTCAGGACTTACACATAATCTTTATTCTCAAATAAAGCATCTGCATTTAGATGCGTTTAGACTCTACTCTAAAGGAGTTTGTCTCATAATAGCTGTGTCAGTTACTTTCTTTCCCCATTTAGGTATGTTTTAAGCTTAGCTGGGCAGAATTTTAAACTCTCATTAGCAGAAAGCCAGGCTTTATTGTTTTATTAAGGTTTACAAGCCAATCACTTCCTGGTTCTTAGTAAATTTACAGCCCAACATTCAACAGACTGTAAATTGCTATATAGAATTATGCTAGCCAGCCCCTGGTTCGAGCTATTTTATTGTTTGGGAGGCAAATTAATTTTATCCTGGAGTTGATATTTTTTTCCCCAATGAAAATGCATTTAAGCCACTGGCACTGAGAATTAACAGAATCCTTGTATTTGTCAATAAGGCCATGCAAGTGTTGATGCCTTCTGGAAGTAAACTTCTGTTAGAAATGCTGTTGGCATTCACTAAAAGGAAACAGTATCTTAGAAACATAAAAAAGGATCCAAATTTTCCAGAGTACTTTCATTCAAGAATAGTCAAATCACCTTGCGCTTTTTCTTGATACCAACACAATGCTGGTAAATCATGTGGCCACAAACAATTATTGATCATTAATTTGGACAAAAACATTTCAAATAGCAAAGAACAACTGCTAGTCACCGTGGTGGAAGGACCCAGACATCAGTCATTTCATTGATAATTACGTCAAGTATGGCGTTTCAACTGGTGGCCATTTTCTCTGTCTCTTTATCCTCAGACTCGAACAACATTCCAGATCCTGCCTGCATTCTGTATGGAGCCTGGCAATAGCTAGATCAAAGGTGTAAAATGAAAATCAACTTAATATGACAAGATTTGCTTTATGCTTAGGCTTTGCATTCAGTCATTTCTTTACACTCTGCCTATAAAACTCTTTTAGAACAAGAATCTTGTCCGCATGTATCTCCTCATCTTCCAAGTTGTTACCGAATATATTGCCATCCTCACAGAGGCACTAGCATGAGTAAATCTGATCCCAGATTAACTTTTTCCAGAAATACATCTGCTCTACTACCCCCATCAAAAGAGGGGTGCAAGGATGTCCAGGCCAATGAAGATGCAGCTACAAAAAAACCCAACCAACCAACCTACACACCACACCCCCCCGCAAAACCCAAACCACAGAAAACCAAAACAAACAAAAAAACCCCTCCAACAAACCCAACTTGGCTTAAGAGCACATTCACATACTTTGGGATGACCAATGAACTACCCCCCTCACTTCAGTTTGCCTCAACACACTCTCCATTTTTCCTTCCTCTGATGTAACACAGAACAGTTTGCCATCTTGGACCATCCTGAGAACTTGATTGAACTTTGGCTACTGAAGAAACTTGGTCATGCCCTGACCTTCCTTGCTGCCTTCCTGTAGCACATTATGCTTATGCTATGTACTATTGATCCTAAGGTTTCTAAAGCATTCTCAAAAATGTCTTTTCCCTACTACAGAGGGCATCTCAGAGGGCACATTTTCTCTGCACCCTTCTGGAATCAACAACATATTTATTTATGGCAAACAGCTTGCAGAAACTAAACCGAAGGACTTTGCCTCTTTTCAGTCTCACCTCTCTATGTCAATACATTTTTGGGGCATATCAACCATGTCTCTTGTTTCAATGACATGTTTAAACATGGTGGTGGATGGCAGAACTCCTCTTTGGCCACCGTAAGTTACTTGGTTAAGAATCATATTTGTGTTTGTATTACAAAGAAAAGCCAGCATTTTATGGCAGTGAATCCTCATTTTAACTTAATGGATGTTCTCTTTTAGGGATTATTGACCTGGTAGAAATTTCTAGATGCACAGATAGTAAAGAAGGCAGAGACCATAATGTGGGAAGATGGAAACATGCTGGAGAATTCCTGTAAGTCAGTTTGCACTGGACAGCAAAATGCCTACTAGCACCACTCAGCAAAAAGCAGATACTTTGTAACATAAGACTCTGCATATTTGTTTCAGATTACAAACGTAAGAAGTTATTAAGGAAAAGAAAAAGCTGCTTTGTAAATCTGATCAAAAGTTAGAGGAATTTCTCTTACTTATTTCTTACGCTCTCTATATGCCTGTGCATAACATAACATTGAATTACACCCCAGAAACCGATTAGAAGCAGGGGAAGAGGTTACATGTCTTTTCAGAAGCAGGTATGTCCATGAAAAGAAGAATGAAAGTTTTCTGGAAAGTACTTGAATGTTATTTTATTTATTAAAAGAAAACGACTTTGTTTAGAATTGCTGGATGACACATCTGCATGCCATCTAATTCTCAGATTTTACCCATCAAAACCCAACATTCAGAGAGGTCCTGTGCATTAATCATCCTTGTCCTGCAAAGACAACTTGCCTGGTCAGCTTCCAGTCCTCTTCTGAAGCACCAATAGAAATTTTCTAACAGAATGATTTCCCATCAACAAACTCCAGCCAAAGACTAGGGATGTGAGGCTTCCTGGGTCTTCTGGCTTCACATCATCTTGCAGGTGGGCAACCGGAGGCTGTATTTTATTTATTAAAAGTAAGAGGCACACTGGCAATGGGCCTGTATTTAGCAGGTACAGTGTTACAGAATATACAATACACAAATATACTATTCCACAGTGTGGTTTTCTTTGACTGAAAATTTTGCCCTCTGCAAAATCAAGCTTTTCCTTTTTCTTACTCAGTTATAGTATACACCAATGCATAGTCTTTTTAAAAGAAAAGCTTCATTGACTGCAACAACTGGAAATTACACAAATACCATTTTATATTACAGCCTACACAAAGCTCTCTCTCTCTCTCTGTAAAATCCTTTGATGGCTAACGGGTATTGAACTTCTTCGGATACCCAGAACATATTCCTGAACCTTGTTCCCTCTCCAATCCTGCCAAATTCAATTGGTTTTGTGAGTTCCCAGGCTTCCATCCCTCCAGCTAAGGGAGCTCAGCAGGAGACAAATGCAAGGTGATCGTGGCTGTGCCGGCTGTCATTGTGTTAACAATTCTCAGGTGACAAATGAATGCCTTCTCTTAAGTCATCCTCTCCTATGGTTTTGGGTTTTTTTTTTGGAGGGGGGGTGGCCACTATAGATGGCTCCTCTCCCAGGAGGCCTCAATCAATTTAAATCAACGTATTCCTAGAATTAATCTAGGTCATAATAAAATCTAGGGCAACATAAGGCATTTCTACATCATTCCCACACTTCAGTAGGTGCTGCTTCCTGTAGTCAAAACCCAGATTCCTACAGTATAAAAATGATGATGGAGGTGGTGGGTTCATGATCTACGCACACCCATGCACCTGGGAACTACCAGTGAAGCAGCAAGGAAAGAAAACCAGTCAAGACCACGGAGGTAAAAACCCTGTGGTTTACAGTTTAGTGCATGCTTTGGCTATGATTTTAATAGTTTTGATTCTGCCTGCCCCCTTTGATTTCTATTATTTGATTCCATCCACCCCCTTTGATTTCTATTATGTGATTTTCATAGCTCTGTACACAAATGTGTGTGCAAATTGCTATTACAACCACAGAAATTGCACTGAAAACTCTCAAAGTGTTCACACTGTTCTCTTTTTCACATCCTAGGAAAAAATAACCACCCTACTTATAAATGGGAAAGCACTGAGGAATCTTAGCAAAATTCACCTGCTCTCTGTCATTCTTTCATTACTTGTTTCAATGAAAGATAAATTAAGCGACCCACGAACGTAAAATGATACTGTGTGGTATCACAGTATCACTCAAGCTTTCGATTTTGATTCTGAAGTTCTCAGTTATTTCATACCATGGGATATTCCTGCCAAAGCCTGTATCTGAGCTGTGGCAGCAACTCTGAAATTTTTAGTGATGCGTTAATGAAAAAAAAAAGGTCTATTTCTGGCCTAATGTATCCCTACCAATGACAGTAGAGATAGCTTCCAAAATATTCCAATAAAAATTCCAATTTTGCTTAAATTATCAGATGTGTGGATAGCTTACACATAAGTTATCCCTGAATCAGGGTGATTTTTATTTTAGCATTTTTCTATCTGAGATCCTGGCTTTTTGTAGGACTCTGCAGTATCAGTGGGTTTGCCCTGCCTCTCCCTTTTCTTTTACTGTGCAACTGCCTTATATGAAGTGATATTTGTATGCCAGCAGGTAATATGTTTATGAAGTAGTCACCCAGACCTGACAAGTACTGTAGTGTATTTCTTCTGAAAATTGCCCAAGGTGGGGTTATTTTGTCTGCTTTGACAAACTGTATATGCACTATCCACATTATGCTGTCACATCTACCTTAGGTTCATCAGTATCTTATTACAGATGCTGTTGTTTTCAAATCTAAATATAGTATGGAGAAAGCTAGCAAGCACACAAACCAACCTATCTTAGCAATAATTTTAAAACCAAAGCCTGAAACAGTGACACTGTGCAAAAGTCTTGAGTGATTTTTCTTTTTTTTAATATATATAGCTGTGCTCTAATTCTTCAGAGAACAGAGGGAAACTTTGAAAAGGTGCTAATAGACCATGAATTTGTGGCAGTGTAGTTTGCAGCTGAACAGCTCTCACTTCAAGCTCTGGAAGGAAAAAAAAAATGAGGGCACCACAGAAGTGAATTAAACACCGTGCAAACAGTCCCAGCAACAACCAGGGCAGTAGCAGCTTATAAGATCAGCTTCACTTGGCAGAGTGCCCATCATACCATGACCTAAGAGAGCCGGGGCAGGAGGATATCTTATGGCTTGCAAAAAGAGGATGGGGCTGGCTGCCAGAGGGAGGGATGGAAGCAAAGGAAACATCATTTAAGCCTGTGTTGAATTTACCTTTTTTACAAAAGAGTCACAGCAAACTTCCAGGTCTTTTAAATTTGTCCGGAGACAGAGTTCTTCTATAATTTATTTTAGATCGTTCACAAATATTCTCTCTGGATCAGCTGTACTACTGGGAGAGATTACTATTGCCATGCCCCTCCTCCTGCCTGGGGGTATTGTCCCCTCAAATCTCTGAGAGATGCTCATGTGCGTTCTCCAAATAAGACTGTAGTTCCATGACAGTCTAATCCCATCTTAACTGGGGCTGCCACAGTCCCTCTATCCCCAGCTGCTGCCCTTTTCTGTGCCAGCAAGGGTGCCTGACTGGCCCCACGCTGAACTGGCTCAGAAAAGACAGAATTAACTTGAAAAATCCTAACACTTCCCTGTCAGTTCGTCTCTTTGTGGAGCCAAACAAGCACCTGCACTGGTGCAAGAGTTGGGGTGGGGATACACATTATGTGAAGCCAGGCTGCAACAGCTCAGGTTTGGATCAGCTTAAACCATCTTGGAACCACACTCCAGGCTGGACTAGCCAACGCCTGCTATTAAACTGCTTGTGCTGACCTAGCTCTTTCTGTTCATCTCATGTTTGGGAGTGGTCCTAAATAGAGCTTCCTTATCAGATCAGAGGGGTGGTCAGCCTCCCCTCCCTACTGGTAGCCCTTTCCTCAGATACACTTCAAGGCAGGGTTTGGGGAAGTGGCCTCCTGTAATGTAGAAACCATACAAGGAGTTTCTGCTTTTTTGTTTTTTTGGCAGGGTGGGCATTGTTGAGCTGGGGCAAGCTCTATCTCAGTGCCAAAGCCAAGCACCTAAGCATCCTACAACAGCCAGGGCACTCTGAGAAGCTGTGATGAACTACCAGGATCCACGTCCAATGTGACACATGATCTGAACATAGAGAGATGTCAAGGAAAGGAAGAGACACACCAGAGTCTATCTAGACTGGAAATTGAAATAATTTCTCTCCCTTTCTGAATTTTTTCCAGATTTTCCATCAGATCCTGAGTAGCAAGGCAGTAAGCAAAGTGGTTTGGTACTTGCTGACTTGTTTGTACACACAATCACATCTGATGTGCATGCTGGCAAGGAGAAGGGGAGGAACACACAATATCAAACAGCAGACATATAATTAAGACAGTTTTACTACCTCCAAAGGTGACCTGCTTCTTTCTAGTAGTAGCTGCGGAATAGTTTAGAGCCAAAACTCTGGAGGGCAAAATCAAGGATACCCAGATTAGACAGAGAAGGAGAATAAATATCCCACAGGTTGTATCTCGAGTCTTTGCTTGAAAAGTGGGTTTAATTGCCAGCTCTTACAGTCTTCCCTTACCACTTTGGTTTCACAAGTATTTAATTCTGCAGACCTACATACGTCTGTGAAGAGCACAGTAGTATGATGGTAGGCACATTAGGAATTAGAGATGCTCAGCAGAGTGATGAGTACTATATAAAGCAATCAAGAGAGAAAAAAAAAATCCTCAGTTCAAGGAATGAGAGAGGAAAGACTGGGTTCACTGGGAAAAGCACTTGAGCTTCTGAGGAAACAAAGAGAGAAACCAGTTAAGTTAGAAGAAAACCCTGAAGCCACCTTTTAGATGTCAGTCTTGGTACTGGGAGGCAAGTCTACACCTACAAGTTCCCAGCCTGTGATGTTTCACTTACAGCAGCACATCTGAACAGTTGAGTGATGTGGCTTGGGAAAGGAGAGGGAGTAACACTGCTCAGATTTCAAATTGTGTGAGGCAGGAAAATATCTTAATAGCCTGGAACTAATGCAACATTTCTGGCAGGGAGGGGAGAAAATAAAAAACATTTATACTGAGAAGGGAAGGAGGAAGAAGAAAGAAAGGTGTAGTCAGAGCTAAGCTCAGTAAAGCAAAAAGTCTAACCTATATGCTTGCAGAACTGCTTACTGGAGTGAAGGCACTAGAACTAAAATTACTTTAAAAAAATATTTTTAATAAATAAAACTCTTCAGTGACAGCCAGTTGCTTATTGCCAATTGCTTTATTGTCAAATACCAATTCATACCTTAAATGTCTTTGGGTTGGGACCACTGTCCAGTTCAGGGAGTAATCCAGTGACCAGTCAGTTGCTCTTCATTCATAACATAATGGAGATCTGCATAAGGAAAACGCTCCAAACTCTACTAACACTCAAGCCAAAAATGTTATGGGGGCCCTAACCCCCAAAAACAAAAAAATGGAGTTCTGCTTTTTCACCGTGTCTCAGGAAACATAGAAAGATCTTCTCTGCCGGTTGCAGATGTGTTCTATTTTCCCATACATCTGAGCCTCTGAATCACTCTTAATAATAGGCAGAGGCTATTCATACCAAATGGGGAAGTTCTCACACACTATGATGATAAAGCATTTCATCTATTTGAATAAAAAAAAGGAAAAGAAAATGCTACCCACAGAACTGCAGCATCACATCATCCACACGTTGCTGAACGTTCACAGAACAACACTGGAAGTCATTGAAGTGTCAGATAGTGATTTCATCATGTGTCAGGCCTCCCACTAATAAATGATTCATCTTTCTCAGTTCAGACATCTCAAAGAATTAAGGAGGAGAAGAAAGAAATTCATAAACTTTAAAGTGAGAAGCACTCTTCTGATATTATACTTCCCAAGTAAACAGAAGCTTATGCACACACTAAGAATGGGTGTAGAATTTAACCTTCCATTTATCTGAAGTGTACTTTTGAGTTTTAAAAGCGAACCTATTACAGAAAAAAAAAAGGTATCATGGAATTCCACATGTGTTTATCACCATAACACACAGAGGTAAATCGCTCAATTTACAAATACGAGATTTCACACACCCCACCCCTCCAGCTTTGTGAACTGAAACTGGAATTGGGAAGAAATTTTTTCTGGTTTACATAGCAGTGATTAACAATATGTTGGTGACAAGCTTGTCCCAACCTCTCAGTACTGATTACAGTTGTAAAAGCGATTTACAATTGACTCTAATGGAAATGATACTAGAAGGATGTGTCATTTTAATAGGAATTCACATTAATGTTCTTTGATGCTTCACAAAGCCACCAGAACATCTTCCACTGATAACAGTAGCTCTCTTGGATGAACAGGACTAGCTAGTAATCCAACTTACTTCTCCCAGAAGATAACTCAACTTTATGAACTTAAATACAGATCCAAACTAGGTAAGATACTACCATTTTTTGTTTTCTAGGACACTGAAGATATTAGGGGGAAGTTCTTTACAAAGAGAGTGGTAAGGTACGGGAACAGGCTGCCCAGAGAGGTGGTGGATGCCCTGTCCCTGGAGGTGTTCAAGGCCGGGTTGGATGGGGCCCTGAGCAACCTTGTGTAGATCCAGGCCTGGAGGTTGGTGGCCCTGCCTGTGGCAGGGCGGGGTTGGAACTCTATGATCCTTGGGGTGCCTTCCAACCCAGACCATTCTGTGATTCTATGAGTTTCCAGTTAATTCTTTTTTTATTTCAACAAAATGCAGTAAAGATACAGAGGTCTCAAATTCCCGCATTCTTTGTAAAAAATAAATAGCTAGGAGAAGAAAGAGATTCTAAAAAAGCGTCCTAACTGAAAAAGCTGTAACATGAATTTAAACCTTATGAAGCATCAAAGAATCTACATGGGAGAGAGACCTAACAAATGACCCCACTGTAGGAAAAAAGAGACAATTCACTATGAAATGTTCAGACACCAACCTATGGAAAACCAGGCTTTGCTGGTTCTGCCACTAATGGCAGCTCCTTTGTCTGTAGGAGGTTTTTTTTCCCCCTCATCAAAACAGCATCTATTCTAAACAAAACACTTCTATCAGTAGACTCAAAGCTGGAGAAGCATATGGATACAGAATTTATCCCACTTGGTTCCTCTCCCAGAGTGGAGAAAAGAATTAGATGTCGATGATAAAGTTCGGATTTGGACTCAGAGACTCATTCTCAGCAGAAATAATTAGGCTGGTAGGAAAACTGCTGGGGACAGAAAAGAGCCACAAGCCCCTGAGGTCTCACATCCTAAGCAGGTACTTATTTCTTTGGCTCACTCTGAATATGCATGGCAGAGATACCGACATGATGAACGCAGTACGTGAAAGCAGTGATATACAAAAGTGTATTATTATTCTTTGCTGTTCCCCCACCTCTTGTTTTGGTAGAATTAATTTGGGCATCGTGGGTAAAGATGATGTCCAGTTTCTCCATCAGTTCAATTTAGCATGGCCTCTTCACTGTCAGCAGAGGAATGTAAAAGATGGCAATGAACATTTGTATGTAGGAAAATTTACATGGCTGAGGGGCAGGATGCCTGGATGATCAAAAAGAAAAGAAAATATTAAATACTTAAAACACTTTACCATGAAAACGCCTTCTCCCCCTTCCCCCACTCTCTCCCCCATGTTAAATCAGGTAGAAAAGTGTGATAATATTAAGGCTTAATCCAATTTAAATAAATTATTTCCTTGTAAATGTTAAAACAATCATTACATGCATCATTTACCCCCTCCTCTGCCCATAGTCTTAAATTATGCTCCATTATATCCAGATGGAAAAAATATGCAGAAATGTTTCTTAAACATCAGAAATTTTGTTTTTGATTATATTCAGAGGTAAAAGTCATTAAGGAGTCCTAGCAAAAAAAAAAAAAAAATCTTAGAAAGCATGATGGGATTTTCTGTAGCATACTTAATTAAGAAATTTCTTTGCTAGGTTACCAACAATATTTTATTACAAGCTTAAGGTATAAGATCATTATGGCTCTCTGTCGTGCTTGGCAGCAAAGAAAGAACACATGCAAAGAACAATCTTGCTCCTACAATTAATTACAAATGTACAAATGAGTGATGTATCAGACCCTGTCTACACTGCATAGTCATGCATTTATAACCATCTCACCAAACACAGTTATTAAAAAGCATGCTTTGCATCTACAGTAGCTTGATACCACATCACAGCCACGGGTAGTTATGTTTATTCATGCAGAGCTACCACCAGCCGGAACTCTATGTATGTGTCAGGGCATTTCAGCAAAATCTACATCAAATAACCAGTAGCACAGGTCTCTTCAGCTAGTTCTTGGGTTTTTAGTTTGGTTTTCTTTTTATAGAGCGCATAGACTGAAAGCATGCTGGGAGAAGGCAAACCAGAAATGCATGGGTGGCAAGTCTTTAGCCACTGGCCATTCTGGGTCAACTGATGTGGTGACAATCACCCAACAGGGAACTGAATTGCGTAGCAACCCATCCTATCCTGTTTATCCTGCACAGCCTCACTGTTCCAAAACACCTGTGCCACAGGTGGTATCAGGAATTCTCTTCCCACTGGTGATGTAAGTGGCAGAGGGAGAAACACCTGAGCCCTGGGCACTGCAAATTCCCTGGCTGCTGGTGGGCCCCACAGTTGGTGGGAGGCCCTACTTGCAGATTGCCAGTGGAAGAGCCCTGCAAGAACATTCCTGAAGAGCAGCAACCTGCAGCACAAGGGGCAATGAGCAACGTTGACACTGATGAATCCTCCCATGTAGAGAAGTCCATCCTAAATCCTCGGAAACCTCAGTTCATCCAGCTGGGTTACTGGATCACAGCGAGGTGCCAAGTCTAGGTCTCCAGAAAGGGTGGAATACAGATAGCTACGGAAGACAGAACAGTTCAAAGGGTGTCCACTTAAAGACTGAAACAAGCCACGAAGCAACCAGAAATCCCTGCTACGACTACAAGGACACTGGCACCTGCAAACGGTCATCCCTGTAGCCATGGGACATGCCACACATCGTTCAGTTCATCTTCCCTGATTCATAGGATGAGCCATCTCATGGTCTAGATAGGCAAGATGATGTATTATGGTTTATGTTATGATTACATAAATTATCAGTCATGCACTTAGTAGAAAGGGATACTAGGGCTGTTGCCCACACTTTTCATGACAGCTGCAGGCGTCATGTTCTCTTGTCAACTGATGGGAGAATGGTAGAGGAACTCAATATGACAAGCATATTTTTAATTTACAGGCAACACTGAAAGCTTGTTAGTTAATGAGCACAACTGACTGGGTACATGTATGTTGCAAAGCTAGCTAAACTGCCTTGGGTACTAAAGGCAGGCTTGGCTTTCTGCACTAATTTACCATTGCAGAGAAGTAATCTGGGGGTAAACAATCATACTTTTTGGTGGGATAAATGAACACACTCAGACCCCTCTACTTGATCAGCTAGACTGCCAGAGGTATTCAAATTGGCTTGTTCAAACCTAGCTTTGGTGCCCCTGCAATCTGCAATATAGATCTAACCTTTGTTTTTTGGAAATGACACAGGCAGAATGACTGCTGCCTCATTGTCCAGCCTGTGGAGCCACAGGGAACCACTGCTACAGCAGATCCGGCAGGACTCAGCTGGAAGGGGGAAGAGAGGAGACACTGGGACGCTGCCCACAGGGCCTGCAGAGCTGCATGTGAACTTCTGATCCTGGGGAGGCAATAACCTTATCAGTGCTCTACTCCACCCTCTTGGCAACACACAGGCTTCACAAAACATGTTTCTATTGTGACCAGATATTCACTTTAATAAACAAACTTTCATTAAAAAAACAATTAAAAAAAGAGGCAGATCATCTCACAGCACAGTTACAGAGAACCACTCTCGTGGGCCAGCGAACAATCTCTTTCCAGGCCAGGCACTGAGCGAGAATGGAGCCTGCCACAGCTGCTGGGAAGGAAGGGCTGGGCCCACTGAGGCTCTTAAGTAAACCAGATTGTTTTGCACACAGCTATTTCTTTATGGACTGGTCAGCGGGAGGCATTGTGGAAGCTGGCGGGTGACTTGAGCAAGCCCACAGCCTTCCTGGGTGTGTTGTGTCCACATCAGTGAAGAAGGCAAATCTTAAATTGTACCCAAATCCCTTAAAAATTACAATGACATTATGGACACTTGGTTGGGCCATCCTTCCTCTGTTGGTGTTATTCCTGATATTTTAAATCTAATTCAGCTTTTGCCGTGACCCGCTCATGCCCAATATCCCTAATCTACAAACACTCAAGGATGACAATTCAGCTTTATTATCCATATTCCCTGAGCTCACATTTCATAAACTACAAGCACACTCAAGAAAGAACAATTCCTAAAAATAGCCAGGCATACATATTTCCACCCTCTCCTCTGGAAAGCAGTTCAAAACCATAGGTCCTGCAGGTCCTTGTAAAGCTTAGACTTGCTAACCTTGATAGCAGCGGGCGGTATCTTCAGGAACAGCTGGGGTTTTATCTTAGCCTCTCACACCAAGCAACCGCATACCATCAACCGTGTTTACATAGGCACTGCAGAGGACATAGCATGAACCAAAGACAGCACAAATTCCAGCTCACATCAGCAGAAGACTTTGAAACTGCACATCCAAAGCCAGCACATATACGAATTCAATAAAAACAGAGACAACCACTGGAGTTATTGTAACCCACTACCACCATCAAGAAATAAACATACACGGGTTTGGGGCAGCAAAAGCTGTTACTAAGAACAAGCAAGTTGTTCTTGTACTTTATTTCTTACACTCTGCTCTTTGCTTAATAAGGATTTTAGCGTGTTGAGTGTGTGTGCTGGGGTACCTCAAGAACTTATCAAAAGGAACTGAAAACATCCAGTGCCCTTCAGGATCAGGCCCATTTCTATGCTGTTTCTAGACACTGAATTGTCTAATAACCCTCATTATGACTACAATAGTAATTTGCTAGTTTTGTCCTTTGAGTAGAAGCCCATCTATGCCTGCGTTACTCGATTATTTATAAACATGGCCTTTTATTAAAAACACAGCTCTACTGTGTTCAAAATGAATTCTACTTGGCTGTAATACAAATGATGTTTCAAATGTGTGAAATTCATGGTTGGTTACAAGGCAAAGCAATGGCTAAACTCTGGCTAGGAAACTGAATGCCAACAGCACTGACCCTGCCAGCGCCAGAGCCAAGCTCGAGGCCTGATTCACCACTTTTCCACGCTACTCATCAGCTGGAACCAGCTCTGGGAAACTGAGCTGTGGGTTTTTTTTGTTCCCAACAAGAAAACCAAGTGTGTCCTGTGCTTGAGAGGAACATCATTACTGCCTATAAAGATGGGCTCCAACATGCTGTATCTCATCTCAGAGCCGTATGTACTCTCTTTGCAAATTAAGCCACCTCAAATAAAACAACCTAGAAAGGTATCGATGTTGCCTGCTGCTAAGGCAAACGGCTGTGAAAGAGAGGCTCTGCCCAAGCAGCCAATGTACAGACAGGAAAGGCAAACATGCAAACCACAAGTTTGTGGGGTGGCATTGGCTCAGCAAGGAGTCTCTAGAGCCTCTGGTCCACCCTGGGGCACAAAACCCTGTGCTGCCTCTTCCCTTCCTCCCCCAAAATCACCCCACTCAAATTCTACAATGAAGCTAGGTCCTGCCTCTTCCCAGCCACCTATTCCCTGACCATTTCCTCAGTCCTTTGCCCTTCTCACAACCTTCCTGGCTCTCTGCACGCTTTCCAGTCCCACCCTCCACCTTTCTCTCTCAATTGTCCTCCATTTCCCATGCCACTTGCCAACACTGGAAAACTGGTACGGCAATCACCTTTTCCTCCCCTGCTCCAGCACTGCCCCATGGTTCTTTTGACTATGTTGGGCTTCCCTGGCTGCTACTTCCTGGCTGATTACACACACACTGAACCGTTCCATACCAGTGTGGGCGGGCCTACCCTTGCATAAAGGAAAAGGCCAAAGCAGCCACAAAAATCTCCTCCCTTGCCCATACTAGCTAGGATTGTCCTCTGATCACAACCTAGACTGTGCTGGTCCCATAAGCCTGATCTTCCCTGTGACTCAAAGCAAGTGTTACACTCTTCGTAAGACTGAGGGAAGGATGGAAGAAACACAGACTTTCAAATCAGCAGAGAGATGGTAGAAGAGGATGCAGAAAAACAGGCTCAAGTATTTCTTTCAACGCTCTCTCCCACCCACTGAGACACTTCTGTTCCCCTTCTTCCACATAGAGCTCTTACCTCAGTGTAAAGTTGCCTTATTTCAACCTCATAAACTGGTTAAAATTACTAACTCAACTAAGCTATGCAAAGTAAGAGTTTGTATAGCAACTTGCACTGAAACATAAAACAGCAGTTCATACCAGTTTGATCTTTTTCGTTCAAACTCGTGTGCTTTTGAGGATTTCATTCAAACTTGTGCACCTCAAGGGTTACTGTCCCACAGCCCGATTTCTCAACAGATGCAGGGCAACTTAGCAAATGGCAGTAAAGGCTGAACAATGTGACAAGGTCAAGCAACCTTACATTGCCAGCTGTAAAACCCAGTGAGTGAAATAAAATGTGAAGAGAAGAAAGGCTGGCATAGTACTAAATTCAGCAGAGAAAAGGCAAAGATCCCAATGAAGAGGTACTCCTTTCCCTGCAGTGCTTGCACCAAGAACTTCATGAATGTCCACGAGTGCCGTGTTTTCATCAGTTCTGTGAGCTCAAGGCATATTAACCCAGTTTTGCAGATTGTGAATTGATGCAGTCAGAAATTAAGATCTGAAGAGTCTCAAAGTACCTAAAACCCAATTCATGCTAGTACTAAGCACTGCATCAGTGTTCAAAGGAAACAGCTTCCAGCAGGCTCTGGTGCAGATACACATGTGCAGTCCTATGAGAACCTGTAAAATGAGGAACACAATGCAAGAGCTACAACAGGAACACTTAAGCAACCACAGACCTTCTTATTTCCCCATCTCCTCGTCTACATTTTCAAGTGGGGGAACAAAGTATCCTGCAAACTAGGAGACTTGGATCAAAGAGCTATGATAGTCACAAGTCACAACTCATCACCCACCTGACAACTGTAGCTATTTACGTACAAATTAGTAGTGCTGACCTGGCCACTATTAAAAGATTGATGTAAATGGCTTATGCAGCATCACACTCCTTGGCAGAGAATCAACCCCTCCAAAGCAACGTTCAGCTGCCTTAACAATGAGATTATGTCTTGCCTTCTTGCATTCATAGGAACACAGGAGGGTAAGAGTTCAACACACACCATTCTCCTTCAGCACGCTCTCTAATTCATCGCCAGAGCAGACTCGTTTAATACACTGAGTAAAAACCAATCATCCCATGGCAGGGGAGGGGGAGAAGGTATGCAATCTATTTTAAGATTATTACAAAGCAATATATAGATGCATGGATAGAATTAAGATTGCATAAGCATTTCCTAATTCTGGCATTTTGTAACTTTTGAGTGCTTAACTTAGCCACTTTAATATCCTTTTGCTCGGACCATCTGTGTAGTGTCTGTCTGCACGTGTACATAAGGCTGCCTCCAGGATCCCGGAGATGCTAGGCACCATGTCTCAATTGCGCAGGGGACTTTACATCACAGGCATAAATCGGTGGTGCGCGAATCCAGCCTCTTTGTGCACGTGGTACAGAATCTGCTACACCTGTAGATCTTAACAGTGTGATGGCAGCTGCCTGTTGGGAAACCCTTAAGGCCAGACACAGAGGCACCATCTTGCACGTACACCAGCTTACCAGGTTGCATGGTCTTTATGTTTGCATATATGTATATATTTAACTAATGTGTAAATTTAGGTATGTATTTACCAAGTAAAAAAGGTTGTGCGGAAGCAGACAAACTGACTGCTACCAACTGGTTACTCATGTAAAGAGAAGTTCTGCTTCTCTCTTCTGCAAGGGGTTCATTCACAGCAGTAGCTCTTTTTCTCTTAGGTATGTACTGTAACTCTAATATTCTACTCTGATATTACAGTAATGAGCTATGGGACTTTTAAGAGCAATGCAAAACAATAAAGTAGAATATGAATACAAGAAAGACAGGATGTAAAACATGACAGAAAGAGGAGGGGAAGTCAAATTAGGGGGATGTGTAAACCATAATGTCTGGTATAGAGGTCAACTCAAGTCAGTTGCTCGGTATCTACAGGCAGAGGCCCTTCTCTGATGCTCTCCACACCAGTCTTACCTGCTACAAGAAAGAGTCTGTGGTAAAGTTCTGTCTTAAACTTGAAACAAAACATGCTATACATAAATGGTGTCGACATTTGTGGCACAAAAAGCTTCTCTGAAGGAATCTGTCTGGATTTTACCAACCTGGAGGGTCTACTTATACAGTCTTTTCCTCCTATATCAAGATTCCAGGAAGGCATTCAAAAAATGTGAGTTCCCCATGCGTTACCAGATCTCCACACATTCTAGAGCTTGAAGCAAGTTCTGTATCATACAGCACAAAGCTACAGCCCCTCTCCAACCTCATCTGTCTCAGTTTACAGAGCATTTTGCCTTTATCCACACAACAGATTAGAAGTCAGAATTCAAAGTTGCACCTTTTTCAGATGCAGCAAGTCCATTAAACGCTAGACAACTTAATCTTTCTTGTCTTTTCTGAGGCAGGAATAATTCAGGTAAATACCTTTTCCTCAACTGTAGGGTACCCAGAAGTTATTTTTATGAACTGGTAAGCAGCCATCTGTCCACAAACAATCACAGCCTGCCCCCAAGACAAGGCTCCTTTATGGCTGAACTTGTCTGGCATCATGCCCTTTGTTTGCTCACTGGTGAATTATGGCTCACCAATTCACCCCATGTTCTTTCTGCCTTCCCAGTACTGCTTGTGCCTATTGTTTGATCTGTTTGACAGAAAAGAAGAAACAAACAAAAAAAAATTATGAAAATGGTTGTGCTTTGGTTTGCAGTAGATCCTAGTTTTCCTTATGAAGTAAGGAAAATTGGTATTCATTTTTATTTATTTGCTTTGACCAGCAACCATACCAGGTCCTTCCCCATGAGATTACTGAAAATCTTGCCACAGAACTCCAAACAGGCACCACCAACCTTTGTGCACGTGCATCTGCCTTCCAAGCTGTAGTGTCAAAAGCAGTAGTCCCTAATTAAAAAAACTAAGTGCATGAAGTCATACATAAGTGAGCAACAATGAACATTCTTTTCCTATAACCTCAAAGAGATTTTCTTTCTGTTGAAATGTGAAGTAGGCAAGATTATGAAAGCTCTAGTAGCTTAAGAGGTATCACTAAAGTTCCTTCTTAATGAAACTTCCTCTCACTTCGCACTGGAATTGTGTACTAGAGGATTATTTTCTGTGCTAGGAAGTGACCATATCTCACCTCTTGCTCAGAGATAACTGTGCCTAGGACGTTTAGTATACACAAGTCCAAAAGCACAATACATAAAGTGTGTTATTCTCATGCAAATAGTCCACAATATCATCCCTCCCTGCAAAAAAAAAACCCCAACACACCTCAAACCAACCAACCAACCAAACCCTCAACGCCAAAGCTCTTTGAATGGTAGTATCATCTGTCAGAACACTGAGCCTGTTCTGGCCTTTATGAGTTGTTGAGAAGTTTGACCCTGGATAGCAATAAAAACTAATTGTAGAACACATAAATCTAGTTTTGGGGCTTCTTTATACCTACTTGTAAAAGGATTACATACAGTGAAGAAATGCATGAGGAAACAAGGAAACTCTACCGTGCTCACGTTAGCCACTCCTCAAACCTTTTCATGGCACAATATAGTTGGAAGTAGCCAGGATGAAACGATTAAATTAGCGAAAAATGTGATCAAATATAATGGCAAACATTGGTATCAGTAGCAGTTATTGTAGCACTGACTGCTATTGTATCAGCATTTAATTAATTTTGTAAACCAGTTTAGCTTCAGTATTTAAAAGGTCAGTCTCCAAAATGCATGCAAGCTAAAACTGAAAGAAAAGATCTCCACAGATACACGATACTCAACATGTACATAATACGATGCTCTGTATAACAGAACACAAATGTAAATAGAGCCACGGATCTATGGAAAAGGTTTCTGACACACAGCCTTGAGAAGAAAATTCATTAGTTTGCACTGACAGTAAGCTCTTGTTCAACACGTGGCACAAAAGCCAGTAGCAAACATAGCAACATCAAGACTTAAGCACACTCAGGAAGTAATCTCCAAAGTGAGGGGGGAGGGGGAAGCAGTTAGTTTTGCTACCTTGTGTTATTTGAGAAAAGCCAGGTAGGTTTGCTACAAGAACCTTTTGTTCAATTGTTAACTTGGAGATACATTAATGACTATCTTTGTCGTTTCTGGCTTTCCAAAACTTCTCTTGGAGAGAGCATCACGGGCTGATCATTATTAATTGCAGAAAACCTGAGACAAAAGCGTTTTTTCCAAGTATGTCCTACACCGTCACACTACACAAATACCCTAATAAAAATTAAGTGAGGGTAGAAAGCTAAACAGTCCTAAACCAAATGTGCATTATTCCAACTTCAGGGAACAAAAATCTCTCATCACACTTGCACTTAGAAAGAATGTGTTTTTCTACAGGAGGCCTAAACAAAAGGCTTCAAACGATTAATTTGATGACAAGCAGTTTGATGTTAGATGAGGCCAAGCACAGACAGTTTTTATCAGTTTAACTTGTCACTAAAGGGGGGGGAGGAAGCTCTAAAACAGTAGTGAGAATGAAGAAGTGCAAGGAAAATTAAAAAGTGATTATATAACTTGACTTTTTTCAATTTAGTGTCTTAAACATGATTTGTGTCCTATTTCCAGTGCAGAGAGAACACCAGGCTGACTTAAGGATGTGAGGACAGATGGTCTCATGGTTAAGACTGAAGACTAAGAACTGGTACAAGAGGTTCTGGGGAAGCCCTGGGTCTCCTGGCTTGAAGTACAGCCACTGAACAGCTTTACGCAAGTTTCTGCCTCTGTGGAGCAGAAAGGATGTCGGAAAGGATGTCGTCATAAACTGCATCTAGAAGGGAGGGTAAAGTCCCTAAAGGGTAACGTAGATGTTGTAAGTGTCACCTCATAGTTTGCAGTGAGCTGTCCAGAACAGCACAAGCATCCACTGAGTACAGCGATACCTCGGCCAGGGAAACCATCAATTATCCTGCTTCCTCCCTACCCCGGGAGGAGACGGGAATCCACCATTACAGAACTGCTGTTATTTTCCCTGAAGGCGCATCTTCCGCTCGCCACCCAGTTCCGAGAATCTGCACTTAAGGGTTTTGCCCCGACATGGGATTTCCACGTCCGAGGAGCGCCCAGCTACTTCAGCCAGCCCGGCGACCGGGCGGCGCTGCCCCGGCCCCGGCTCCCCGCGGCGCTTCAGCCACTCGGCGAGAACGCCCGCTCCTCCGGGGAAAATGTTGGGCTCTCCGCGGCGTGCCTTAGCTCCGGCACGACCAGGGATGAACGCACAAACAGGTCATTCTCCGGCGCGCCGGCCGGACCACCGGCCCGGCCCTGCCGCCGCTCGGGTCCCATGGGGCAGGGCAGCCCTGCGCAGCGGCTAAGGCGTTTCGGAGGGAGGCAGGCGCGACCTCAGGATACCTCTGAGACACACCGAGCGAGCCTCGCACAGCACAGCCCGGCAGCCTGTCCTGAGCTGACACCGCCCGCTCGGCGGGCGGGCGGTCCCACGTCCGAGCCGGCCGCCTCCTCGGCGGCGCAGCCCACAGACACGAAGTTTCGTGCCGCCGCTTCCCAGCCCAACCCAGACATATTAATCCCCGCGCACTCCCGGCTGCCTCCCGCGGCGCCTGCCTGCCTGCCTGCCTCCTCGCTCCCTGAGAGCGATTCCCAATAAACTTCCCCTTCTCTCCTCCTCCTCCTCCTCACCCGCCGTCCCTCACTGTCGTGTCGCGCCGTACCGTCCCCCTCCACCTCCGCACCGGCACCCCGCAAGGTCCCTTCACACACTCCCCCACCACCCGCGGCGACTGATGGTA
>VZTU01023853.1:9500-219354 GCA_013400835.1 Zapornia atra
GAGGGCGGTGGGCCGGCCGAACTGGAGGAGACCCTGCAGCGGTGGATGGGCGAGGGCGGCCGCGCCGCGGTGGTGCTGCGGGGTCCGCCGCTCCTGGCGCCCGTTTCGGCGGAGCTCTGCCTGCTGCCGGCCCTGGCGGCGCTCCTCCCGCCTCTGCCCGGCGCCGGCGGACCCGCTCCTGCGGAGGCCGGGTTGGGCGCCCTGTCCGCCGAGCTGCGGGTGGCGGTGCGGGCCCTGGTGGGAGACCTCGACGCTCTCTTTGCTGCCCTGGGCCTGCGGGAAGAGAGCTTTGCTGTGGGAGCCCTGAGCCGGGTCATCGCTGCTGAGCTGGCAAGCTACGCCCCAGCCAGAAACAGGAGGAGGATGGCCACCAACAAGGCCTCCGTTGTCTTCGTGGACAGGACGTTGGACCTAGCTGGTAAGAAACGCACTGCTGGCTGGGGATGCTGTCCCAGCAGGCCCATGTCTACCCCATCAGGAGATTTTCAGATAGCTGCAGCTGTCCTCACAGCTTGAGAGCCTGTGTAACACCATGTCTGTGGTGGTTTCTAACACATCCTTGCTGTGCCAGTTGGTCATGGAAACCAGGAGTGAAGCAGAATACTCTGCTGGGAACACGAGGGTTTGTTCCTGTCATTTCCACTTTGCTGCAAACTCAAGACCTTGTCTGTGCCTGTGTGTCATCCCAAGGTGTGACGGAAATGGTCTGCACAGAGTTAGCACCATACCTGTTTCAACAGAGGCACAGCTGTATGTACACTTAGGTATATCTGTACACATGAAAGTGTCTCTCTGTGAATATGTACAGGTTTTATATGCTAGGCATTATATTTAGTAGTCTTTGAAGCAGTTGCATGTGGTTGGCCATATTAACTTGGAAAACATTATGTTTGAGTAAAAACAATACAGAATTGTTTATACAACACTTCCTGGGAAGCAAGTGAGCATCAGAATGAACCATATGGTAAATCTCATACTGTCAGTTAATGCAGAATTGATGCAAAGCTTGAGAAGCTGAGAGAGTGGTATGAGAGTCCACTGGGAAATTGTCAGAAGGAGAATGTCTAATATTATAATCAGCCTTCAAGCTTGGTAAGTGAGGTGAAGTCTATTAAGCTTGTAAGGTATGATATCAAAGGGGCAGAAAGGGAAAGAGTGATTGTACGAGTCACCAGCAAGGTGCTGGGCCAGTGACCCACAAACAGTGTGTGTCAGGCTCTTACCTCTGCAATAGGCATCTTTCAGAGGAAACAGCAAACTCAGAGAATGTAGGAGTGGCTGTATTCAGTTACCCCATCGAATTATTGATAGACCTGCTCACATATACAGTGTGTGGGCCTGGTTCTGATTGTATTGGATCTAGTCAATAATTAATGTGACCCATAACAAGTGCTTGGCACAGTCTTACATGTGAAACTCATCTGTTTCTGATTTTTTTTTTCTCTTCCCTTTCATTTTAGGCTTTGTGTATCCTTGCACTGCCGTAGGGTTCGTAGCTGTTAACAGTGTGCTGAAGAGCAGCTGTAGATCTGGGCAGTTAATGCTGTGCTGTGGGAAGATTGCTGGGAAGGTTGCAGGAGAGTGGACTTGGATGAACAGCCTTGAAATGAAACTCTGAGAGGGATGCCTAATTGGGGTGGGAATCAGTGAAACTGGGCAAAGATTCATGCACTCAGGTGGTGGGAAGAGTTAAAAACAAGAAAAGGAACTGGAAATTGTGGGTGACAGGGAGCTGTCTGACAAGGAGACTGTTGAGGTATGGAGAGAGATAATGGGTATCATCTTAAATCTGGGAAGTGAAATCTGGGGTCTTGTAGTTCAGCAGGAGTTTTTTCAGAGAAGACATTGGGGCTGTGGTGGGAGAGCTTTGGAGGGTGTGCATGGGAAGTTCTTGGAGTAAGGATGGGAATTCTTTCTTTTTAAGGAATATATTCTTTTAAGGAATATATATCTGTAACTGAAACCAAGTCCCTTCATGAGGTAGTTCTTTTGTTATCAATGAATGTCTCTAGAATTCATTGACCACTTCATTGAAGCCTTCCTATGCTTCGGGCATGATACCATGTTCTTGCTATCAAGCACAGTGCAACCCAAAGGAAGAAAAATCCAGTGCATTTCAAAGGTAAAGCACTATATGGACCTGAACTTAGTGCAGCACAATGAGATTTGTTTCATTGGTTTGCTAAAAATTGTACAGTAACAAGTACACTTCTTCAAAGTACTGCACTTCAAAAAGGACAGCGTTTAAGGTATGAAATCAATTATCAAGAAGTGGGAAAGGGCAGAATTAAATTGTACCTGAAACCTTAATTTTCTGAGGTGTATTCAGCCTTTTATATATGAAAGACTTTGGATTTGATTTGTAAATGTTTTATTGATAGCTGAGTCTTGTGCAACATGTGGGCTGCAGGTATGAGAAATGGTTATCTATCCATGAGTTATGAGAATACTTGCATATTCCAAACACTTCCACAAAAATCTGGAAGTTCATTAGGAGTAGGTGCTGGGCTGCTCTCTGATTAAGTCAGGCTACTGCTTCAAAACTTTGAAGAGGCCATCAGGAGGCAAATATTTTCCAACTCTAAGACCTGGATGGAATACAGCTTTAGGTAGCAGTAAATGCTGTCTAAAGGAGTTGCAGTAACATGTAAGCTGTCTTATTTTTGGCCTGTGTTCCATTCTTATCTAGAGTAAATAAGATTTTAGACTAGAATAACAAATACTTTTCAGTAACTGATTGCTAATAGTAAACATCAGAATGTCTCAGAAGTGTCTTTTCTGGGGCCTAAGTTGCAAAGAACTGAACTAAGGGACCATACTGGTACTTAAATATTAAAACTTCCCACTTCAAAGAACATACTAAAGAAGTACTACATAAATTTTGGCAAAGAACCTCTGGTGTCACTCTCAAGACACTGTATTGCCTTTGTTGTGACAATTATTAAAAAAAATCAGCCACATATAAAATGGCACATTTTTATATCAAGAGAATTAGAAGGCATCTAACTGTCTGGTCTAGCTTTCTAGGTTCTATGAAACAAAGAATGTCTTCTAATCTACTACTCAAAAATTTGGATTATGCACTATTGAATACTACATATAACATGTCTTTTTTTGGGGTGCAGTATTACTTATGCATGCTATACTTAATGAATAGAAAGTACTGAATTAAGATAAATCTCTTTTTCTGTCCTGTATCAATAACATTCAGCTGGGCTGTAACAGGGATGATTTTTTTTATGGCATTTGCTGCCCTCACTACAGTGGCTTCAACTGAGGGTGGCAGGGCTACTGCCAGTCCCTGCAGTGTAGGATCTCCTGGACAAAGCATGCCTCAGAAGGTGGGATGTGTTTTTATGCCCTGGGGAGCTTGCAGGCTTAGTACTTTGTGCTCACTTTTTGAATTCTGTTTGTATAAAACTTTGTTGCTGGCACTGTCCCCCCACCTGTCTGTATGCGTAGTGCTGCTTTTGTTTGCCTGCTTTCTGTTTTCAAGTTGGCTACCTTTGCCAACCAGCTAGAACACTGCTCTGATAAGTGGCACTGGTTAAAGTCAGCCTAATTCGGGCACCTTATTCCTCTATATTTTTCTCCTCTGCTATTTGTACCCCTAAATATTTGTGTTTTGACACCATATTGCACCACCACTCTCTTTCCATGTACTTACCCCATTGCCAGCACTCTCACCTTTTACAGAGCAGTTTAGAGCGCTTTATTTATGATCTTTCTGATTGCAGCATCTTCTAAGCAAACCCATTGGTGGATTGACACTAATCCCTTCTTAAAGGAAACAAACCCTTGTTTTTTTCTTCCTTCTCATAGAAGCTAAGGCCTCAAAAACGTAAATATTGAGGCCTGCAGAGTACCTAGTCTTGTTTTATGAGCTAGACTGGGGCTTTGATACAGGAAGCAACTGATGCTTAAATTGCTGTGGTTACTTGAGGCTGTAGACTGCAGCTATGTGGAGGGATGGCAGCTGAAAATATTCAAGTGGTGTCAGCCCAGTACTGTGGGTCAGGGTGCAGCTATGGCGTGGTTTGTAAAGACTCTGCTGTTGTGGGATAGCACACAAATTTTCATAATAGTTTTTTAAATGTTTCAGATGTTAAATTTGTTGTAGAGGCTTTACACAGATAGCAAATACATGGAATGAGTTCTGCCTAGTTAAAGAAGACTGCAGGTGGCTAGTTCAGTGCAGGGGACTTAGAAATTGCAAGAGCCTTGAGCAGATGCTTTAAGTGTTTCTTATCTCCAAATTTACTACTCTTTACATATGTTGCAATAGCTGGCTGTGAGAGGTGGGTGATCTGTCATATTTCTATGGCAGCACTGTGGTGCTGCTGTGCTTGGCTGTGGGCTTCCGTGCTCCTACTGCTGAGCTACAATTTTATTTATTTTTTTTAAAGGGGGTGTGTGTTGTGTTGGATTTTTTTCTTGGTTAGTTCTTTTTTTTGGTTGCTGTGTGCTTCTTTTGCTTTAAGATTCAGTAGGCAGCGTAGCGGAACAGTTAACTGACTGTGATGTTCCTTCACCTGTACGAAGGAGAATGTAGATCTGTCTTTTGGCGGGGTAGATGTGTGCTCTGGTTTGCCTTGAATGCTGCACAATTGTCCCTGGGAGCATACAGGCTGCTTTCCAGCACTGTTAAACCTGCTGGAGCAGGTGGAGATGTATGGAAGACACTGTGACCTGCGTTGGAGCAAGCTCCTGGCAGGACCTGCAGCCTGTGAAGAGAGAGGCCCACACTGGAGCAGGTTTGCTGGGAGGACTTGTGACCCTGTGGGGGACCAGGCTGGAGCAGTCTGGGCCTGAGAGACTGAGAGACATTCTGTGATTTGTGACTGCACCCCATAGCAGTGACCCATGCTGAGGCAGCTGGTGAGGAGCTGAAGCCCTGTGGGAAAGGACTCAGATGAGAGAAGTTCATGGAGGACTGTCTCCTGTGTGTGGGACCCCAGGGTGCAGCAGGGGAAGGGTGTGAGGAATGCCACCCCCACTGCTAAGAAGGAAAACAACTCATGAGGAACTGACTGAAACCCCCATCCCCATCTCCCCCTGTGACACCTGGCAGGGAGGAAGGAAAGAAATCATGAATCAAGTTGAGTCTGCTAAGAAGGGAGGGGTGGGGAGAGGTGCTATAAGATCTGGTCGCACTTCTCATCATCCAACTCTGGTTTCACTCTGTGTGTGCAGTGTAATAAAATAGTTGGGGTTTTTATTCCGTGTTGAGTCTGTTTTGCCCATGACACTGATCGTGGAATGATCTCTCCTTGTCCTTATCTCAGCTCCTCAGCCTCTCAATATACTTTTTTCTTCCCTGCTCAGCTGAAAAGGGGAATGATCAGAGCAGCTTTGGTGGGTGTCTGGCTTCCAACTAGGGCCAAACCACATCATCTTAAGCTAAGGCTAGATGAAAGAATACTGCAAAACATTTATAAGCTTTGGAACTGAAGCTCCAAATACCAGCTTATTTCAATAGCAAGGGCAACAAGAAAAGCTTCTAAATGTATGTCAGTGATAAAAGGAAGACTAGGGAAAATGTGGGCCCTGTCTGGAATGAAACAGGAGACATGATAAATAGGATATGGAGAAGGCTGAGGTATTCAGTAATTTTTTTGCCTCAGTCTTCATCAGCAAGTGCTCTAGGCACACCACCCAAGTCACAGAAGGCAAAGGCAGGGACTGGGAGAGTGACTAATTGCTCATTAGGAGAGAATCAGGTTTGAGTCCATCTAAGGAACCTGAAAGTGTCCTAGCCCATGGGACCTAATAAGATTCATCTGTGAATCCTGGGGGAATTGGTGGATGAAGCTGTGAAGTCACTATCCATCTTACTTGAGAAGTCATGGCAGTGCAGTGAACACCACTGACTGGAAAAGGGAAAACATAACACCCATTTTTAAAAAAGAAAAAAAAGACCCAGGGAACTACAGGCCAGTCAGTCTCACCTCTCTGCCTGGCAAGATCATGGAGCAGATCCTCCTGGAAACTATACTCAGGCACATGGAAAATAAGGAGGTGATTGGTGACAGCCATCATGGCTTCACTAAGGGCAAATTATGCCTGACAAATTTGGTGGCCTTCTGTGACAAGATTACAGCATTGAGGGATAAGGGAATAGCAGGTTATGTCATCTACCTGGACTTGTGTGAAGCACTTGACTCTGTCTTGCAAGGCATCATTGTCTCTAAACTGGAGAGACATGGATTTGATGGATGGACCATCCGGTGGATAGAGGAACTGGTTGGATGGTCACACTTAAAGACTTGTGGTCAACAGCTCAGTGTCCAGATTGAGATCAGTGATGAGTAGCATTCCTCAGGGGTCGGTACTGGGACTGGCACTGTTGAACAACTTTGTTGGAGACACAGACAGTGGGATTGAGTGCACCCTCAGCAAGTTTGCTGACAACACCAAGCTGTGTGGTGTGGTTGACACGCTGTAGGGAAGGGATGCCATCCAGAGAAACCTTGACAGGTTCATGAGGTTCATGAAGTTCAACAAGGCCCAGTGCAAGGTGCTGCATGTGGCTCAGGGCAATCCCAACTACAGGCTGGGGGTAAAATGGGTCAAGAGCAGCCCAGAGGAGAAGGACTTGGGGGTGTTGATGGGCAAGAAGATAAATGTGAGCCGGCAATGTGCACTTGCAACCAGAAAGCCAACTGTAGCCTGGGCTGAATCAAAAGGACTGTGACCAGCAGATCAGGGGAGGTGATTTTCCCCCTCTGCTCTCTTGAGATTCAACATGGAGTACTGCATCCAGGTCTTGGGTCCCTAATAAAACATGGACCTGTTAGAGTGAGTCCAGAGGAGATCCACAAAGATGCTCAGAGGGCTGCAGAGTCTCTCTTAGAAGACAGGCTGCGAAAGTTAGGGCTGTTCAGCCTGGAGGATGCTCAGGGGTCGCCTGAGCCTTCCTAAAGGGGGTTTACAGGAAACATGGAGAGGGGCTGTTTACAAGGGTATGGAGTGACAGAACATGAGGCAATGGATTTGAACTGAAAAAGGGTAGGTTTACATTGGGCATAAGGAAGCAATTCTTCACTGTTGAGGCCCTGGCACAGGGTGCCCAGAGAAGCTGTAGCTGCCCCCTCCCTGGCAGTGTTCAAGGCCAGGTTGGATGGGGCTTTGGGCAACCTAGGCTAGTGGAGCGTGTCCCTGCCCATGGCAGGGGGGTTGGAACTACATGATCTTTGAGGTCCCTTCCAACCCAAACCAGTCTGTGATTCTATAAACCTATGAACACCTGTAAACAGTTCTGCCTTCTGGTATTTTAAAACCTGTTCTCACTCAGGTGATGCATCGCATGGGAAAGTTGCACCACAGGAATTGTCCTGCTAGTGTAAAGCCCTTTACACCGTTAGTGTAAGGCCTTCCTAGTGGTGACCTTACTCAGAAAAGCACTGGGTAAGTGTGCAGTGTTGAAACATCATGAAAACTGGGGTGGGTTTGTCCATGTGTCTTTCCACAGGCAACAGCCCTGAACTAACCTACAAAGCAGTTAAACCAGCAGATGTTAAGAAAGCTTCATAGTGGGGGCAAGATGTGCCTTGTGTACTGTTTTGGTGCACACTGCCTTAGATTTTAACTTAAACAGCCCCTGGTAGAAATGAGCTGTGTTAGGTTTTGGCTCGTGAGCAATGCCTTAGTAGGAAAACTGATTTCTAATTCAAGCTCCTTATGTTTAGCAACTCACTTGAAAGTTTTCTCTTCCCAAGCTCTCATGTTGCTTCTGTAATGTGCTGTTGCCCCTTAAATCTGCCTTTTTAGTTTTGTTTTGGTTTTGAGCCAGGCAGTGGAACCAGTAGGAGAACAACTGAAGTACAAATGGTGTGACATAGGGCTGGTAATGGGCTTAGGAAGATACTTTCTTGTATGCATGCCACTGATGCCTTTTTTGGGGGAAGCAGGAGCATAGCTAAAGAGCTCCTGTCTGGTGTTAAAGAATCAGTTGGTTGACTTTGTCAGTTGTTCCAGCTACAACCTGTATCAAATGTCATGTATTTCAGTTTGTAACTCTTAATGAGAAGACAAGGTAAAATTAGAATGATGTTATACATTAAGATTTCCTGTTTCCTCAAGACTGGCTGCTAGCCTGGCATGAAGACTCCTATTTTTTATTGGTCAGATAACTGTTCCATGTCTCATTAACACCCGATCTGTTTGCACATTGGCAGCATTAATGCTGCCAGATGCCTTCAACATTGTTGGTCATGAGAAGCTGCTGAGTAGCCTGTTGATTGTCCTCAACAGTGATGAGGGGAGAAGACTGAAACCAGTCCCATGGTCCCAAGGGCCCAGTGTGATAGAAAGGTGACCCCTTGTGTTTTCCTGCCTTAGTCTCATGAGGTTTAATTGTCTTTCCAGCTGTGGCTGGGATGATAGGGATTTTTAAAAGCTCCAGGAGATGTTTTGTGATTCACCCATCTGGATACCTATCTGTGCAATCTGTCCTAAGGAACCTGCTTTGGCAGGGGGGTTGGACTCGATGGTCTCTGAGAGATCCCACGGAGCCTCCAAGGAGTAGCAGCTGTGAGAAGAAGACCAAGGTGGCACTTGCAAAGTGTGGAAGCAACTTAAGTACACTGAGACTTTCCCCTCTGCTGAGAAAGAAGGGATGTTAATAATTAATGTGGGTTTATTTGCATGTGAGTTACTTCTCACTTAGCTACACGTGTAGCTCAGTGTTGCTCATGCGCAGCAAGTGTGGAGAGATAGACATTGCTTCCAGTATGTGGGGTGGAGGTTCAGAAGATTACCATCTGCTTTCTTAGTCTGTAACTTTGCAAGTGTTGATAACTGCAGGGTGGCTGACAAGTGACTGACCTACTAAGAAGAATGTAAGGCTTTTGGAGAGCAGATGGCTTCAAGGGTCGCGGAGACAACCCAGCTCATTTCATCTGTACCTCAGTGGTCTAAATCTGTCTGAGGATGGTAGAAAGTTGCTGTTGTTCTGTGACTATTACAATCTCTGGTGAAACAAACTGGTAATATCAGTCCAACTGAGCAGCCAGGTGTCCACATTGTAGTACCACCATGTGCTGGACACATGTGTTGTCCTTGCCTTCTGTGGATAGAAGCATTGCCAGCATGGAGTTTGACTTTACTGTTCTCTGTTTTCATCTTGCTTCTCTTTTCAACTTCTACTACTATTCAGAATAGTTGGTAAAGCATGAGGTGGTTTTGCAGCATGTATACCTAGGTGCTGGAGACAACCTTCTGCTTGTCCAAACCCAGTTAATAATCTGACCTGATAAATATTCTTGATGTAAGGGCCTTGTTTGGATTTATGGAGCTCGTGTAGCTACTTCAGCTGTTCAGTCAGTCTTTGGAAATGATGGAAAGTGAGAGCGGGTAGGATGCCACATGGACAGACTTTGATGGAGTGGGACCATAGTCTGAAAGATCTTTTTCCTGCCTCTCACAGGTGGCTTTGGAAGTCCTTGTTCTGTGGGTAAAGCCGTAAGAACAATATTAAGCTTAGCACTGATGCCCAGCCCTGTGGTGCTAGGTGAACCATAGCTGAAGTGGCAGAATACAAATACCTTTAACTTGTTCCTGACTTAAGGGCAGTGAGGTTTGCAGTCTCCCACTCTGACTTTTTCATCTGTAGTGTGTTATGTTTCTCTGCTTCGATTTGGCTTGTGATCTTAATATTTTCTAAGTTGGGTTTTAGTGCCTTTATTGAGAGTTGGTGAATGGAAGGAAGAGCATGTGTGTTTGAAATCAGGAGAGCTGAAGTGAACCTGCCAGATGGAATTTGGAGTTTCTCTTGGAAGACAGTCAAATTGACATCTTATGCTATGTCAGTTGAATTGTTTTAGTCATTTCATGTTGGCTTGACCTGTGCTGCCCTCAGACCATATGGGAGTGATGACCTTGGTGTAGTATGTTGTTGGTAATTGTTTATTTTAATAATATGCCAGTCTATCTGGGTAGCTACATATGCAGTTTGCATACAGCCCTTTTAAGCACAGTCCTATTAGTTTAAGTAGACAACTACATTTCCCACATGAGCCTGTATATATGTAAATGTTTGCCTGCTTTTTAATAACCGCTGCAAAACTTGTTTAACAACTTTCTTCTTCAAAGAGAAATACTTTGTATTTAAGCACAAAATCAGTGAATATCTAACAGCTGTAAAAGTAAGTTGAATTTAAGCATTTGATATTAATCTTTCTGAAATGTTACCAATGCTTTTAACTTCAGACATTCCAGAAATTAATTTTGCTTTTGTAGCAGAATATCTTTGAAAAGCTAAATGTGCTTTTGATGTTATGACTATCAGTGTCTTTCTCTCCAAAACATGTGGATTATTATTTAATAATCTAATAAATTAATTAAGAAATAATTATTATTAATGAATGCTATTTATCTTAATTCCTTGTGTGGGATGTTTGGGGGTTTTATTATTCTTGTTATATACCTAACAGGTTTTGGGTCTTTTTTTTTCTTTTTTTTTTTTTCATTTTTCTTTTTTTTTCTCCAGGAGCAGTTGGTCACCATGGTGACAATCTTGCAGAGAAGATACTTTCTGTGCTTCCCAAACTTCCTGGCCACAAGACTGATGTGATGGTTAACATGGTGGAACTCACGGCACTACAGACTACAGATGAAACTTGCAGTATCATAGCACCTGGCTGCTTAGCACAGCCAAAGTAAGCATTCTTTTCCCCTTACTTTTTTAAAAAGGTGTTGAATATTTCTTGTTGCTTTGTGGGGAAAAAAAATCCAACACAAAACCCAGGAACAAGCCTTTTCTTTAAAAAAAAAAAAAAAAAGTTTACAGCAAAACCCCATCTGGTCCTACTTCTGCTGGAATATAATCTTCTGTATGTGTGCAATAAATGAGCAGGCCAGGTAGGAGTCTTCTAAAAGCAGAAGATTCTCAGGACCTTTTAAAATTTGGATCGTTTAAATTGTTTTGGATCACTGCAATAGAAATCAGTACAGATTAAATGCCAAGAATTCTTCTTGTGACATTTCTTTTTCTGCCTGACTAACAAGTCATACAAACAGGTAGGTCGTAAGTGTGGCTTCCTTTTCCCATAAGCCTCATTATATAATTATAGAGCATGGTGAATTCTCGTTAGAATACCTGATAACTTAAGGTTTTAGCACAGTTTTCAAGCACAATATCTGTGGAGAAGGATAATTAGGCACAAATTTAGGTAGACAGCTTCATGAAAGCCTGTTTTTTGCAACCTAAAAGCAGTAACTCTGAACAGTTGTACTTTGCTATGTATAATTTGTAGCTGAAACTTTGCTTGTAAAATGCATCAGATTTGATGTTTCACTTTCTAAATTTAGTTGAACAGACTGAAACTTTCCTGCAGCTTCTGTTACTGTGCACAAACCAGGAAATACACCAGGTGCTGGTTTCACTCTGCACAAAAAATTTTGCTCAGCAGTGCTCTGGAAATTCATGCAGCACAAAGGAGATTAAAAGTTCTTTTTCTTCTGCCATAATGTTCCCCCCATACATTAAAAAAGGGGTTTTCATGTTGAGCTATCTAATGTAGTTTGTATTCTTCTGTTTTGACTCCCTTTGGTGCTTCACACCTGCGTTCTACTCCCTCTTGTTCCCCCACCAAAGATTTCATGAAGACTTTCCACTATTGCAACATATGGCCTTTATTTTCTGAGAGCCTCCAGATCCTTTGTCATCTTCCATCTCCCACACGTGCAGTAACTGGGTCCAGTTTCTAGGTTTCATGTTACATAACACTCTTCTTTGGAGTTGGAAAGGAAATGTTTCCTCATATAGGTGGACTCAGTTGTAAGTTGGTGACTAACTGAAAAAAAATTTGTTTTGGTTTTCTTCTCGTTGGCTGCTTTCCAGCTGATCTCTCAAGTAGAAGTGAGATGTCCTTAAGATCTGTCACACAGCTAAATGAAGAGCACATTGGCTATGGCAGACATGCTGTGGTAGCTGTTGTTTGTGTTAACTTTGAGTAGCTACCAGAAATAAAATTTCTGGCAGCATGGACTAGGAAAAGAAAAAAAAAGCTATTTATTTGCCCTGAGATTGCTGACCTCTGCTATCGTTCCATTATTCCTAGTGTTACTGACACTACCCTGCCAAACTGCCAGGGGGGTTGGACCTGATGATCTCTTGAGGTCCCTTCCAACCCCTACGATTCTATGATTCTATGATTCTATGATGAGACTAAAGCTAATGCTAGTATGCCTCCCATGCTAAAATTATGACTCCAGTCATATATTTATGTTTGTTGATGGCAGCTGATACCTGGTTCCAAGGCACTGGCATCAGTATCACACCAGTCTGTAACAGCTTCCCCAAAATACCCTCCTGCTGCCAAGTCATCTTTCAGAATCTCTTACACTGGAAGTTTTTAAGAACGGATTAGAGAAATACTGGTTTAAATAGGCTTGGTCTTGCCTCAGAGCAGAGATGACCTCTTAAGAAGTGTTGTATGCTTGAGAATAGTCTGCAAACTTCAAAGAATGTGGCTCTGTGATGTTCAACCCTGTGTCTTTCTCTTCTCCAACTATGTAACAATTAAGAATAGTTTCTAATTTAAAATAGGCATTTCCAGACCAGCTTAAGACAGATGCTGAAGAGTATACTAGAAACCACAGGAGTATCTGAACAGGTGGCTGAAGGTGGTAGTTTCCATTCTGTTCAGGAGGACTGTGTCCATAGTGTTGGATTATAAATGTCAGCATTAATCATCTTTGCCAGTTCAAAATGGTTGAAGTTCTTCTGAATCACTGGAATGGATTTAAAATTCCCACCAGAAAGTTTCCTTGTCAAATCCATAAGAAATTCCGTAGGATGCTCTCAGTTCTTCATCGACATGGTTATTGCCGTTGGTAGCTGGCTCAGAAGTGTTTTTGGTAATTGAAAACTTAAGCCTTGATTTATATTTGTAAATGATGCATGGGAAGGAGTGTTCCTCTGCTTGTAAATTTTCTGTTTTCTCTGGCAAGTGAAAGCGCCAGCACCTTTCCCAGAGACAGGACCAGTAACTTTAGTGACACCCAAATGGAATGTGTGTGGGGTCTTTTACATTAAATATTTGTGATCAGGCTGTGGCATTTCAGACTCACATATTCAGAATGTTTTTCAAATGTTTTCATTATTTTCTCTCAAGTAATATTTGAGCATCCTGTGGTGGGGAGAGAGAGAGAGGTCTGCTCCGTCCACACAGCTTGCTATATTTAACTTTTCTTATGAAATGCCTCTCCAGCAGAAACATCTGGGCTCAGTTACAGAGTTAGCAAACAGAATTAATGAATAATTTATGGCTGGTGTGGTGAAATAACGCAGGGTCCTTTTCTCAAATCTAAGGAAATAATGGTCTGCTTTAAAGATTTAGATGAAAATGTAAATGCCATATGCTGCTGAAGTTACTGTACTTTGAAGGTGCCTCTTTGTGAGGAAGGCAATTTCTTTAAAAAAACCCCACCGCTCTAGAGTTCTTAATTTTATTAGTCTTAGTAGCCTCAAAAATCTTGTGGAGTAATTGTTTGCACTACTGTAGTCGCTGATATGTGGCTGCTCCGGTGTGAACGTTAGTTGTGGGTTATGCTCTTTGAGAATTGTGTCAAAGTATTTTACTCATTTTTATATACACACACACACATACATACATATATATATAGACATAAAATGAAACAACTTTATAGACATAAAACTGAAGACATCCACTCTTGATCAGAACTGATGGTTTCTGATTAAGGAAAGTGTCCTACCTTGTCCTTTCAAACAAGTCATGCATTAGTAAATGTAGAAATTGCAGTGAAAGCTTAATGGCAGGGGTAATTTACAAAAACAATTCTATTGATTGCAGCTCTCTTGCTGATCTTTGTATTTTGATAATCTACATGGTGTTTTTGGAGGAATTTCTTCAAATCCCAGCTTCTGATTTTAAGCGTACATGCAGTGGCTTCTAGTTGTCTGCTTGGATGAACATCAAGCTTTCAGTGTTTGAGAAACATCCATCCTGTCCATTAGGTAACATTTTGGCCATTTTGTTTCTTAAAGCATGCACTTTGTGTTTTTAAGATTGTTATTTTATCATGTGGAAGCATCCTGCTGTCATTAATGCGTTTATCTTGATGGAGGTTTATCTCTTGCTGTTTTCCATCTCTTGCCAGCCAGGAGCCAAGGTGCGTGGAGGCCTAGTGGCTCCCTGAAGCCCCAGATCAGGGTTCCCATGCCTGCATCCTGGCCACAGGTTTGTGGTATGTGAGAACAAGAAAGTAGAGTTGTGTGATACTGAAGGAATAAGTATGTTTGCTCTTCTTTCATCTGCTCTTTTATTACCCAGGAACACTTTTGTTGTGCTCTTGTATTTTGCTGAATAAACTGAATATTTAATTTGTTTGTGCACATTTCAAGAACTTGCTGACTAGAGATTTCTTGCCTGTTTTTCCACTCTTGCTTCCTTCCTCCAGTCTTTGGAGTTTGCAAGATTTTTGGAATTCAGCGTGGTGTTAAAATCTCAGGAAAAGGCCAGATTTTTATGTAAAACCAAAGCACCATTGGGTTCTTACAGCAAACATGTTTCTATAAAGATGCAAAACTGTAATGTAACACACTTCAGGTTTGGGCTGCTGTGCCTACAG
The DNA here is from genome assembly GCA_013400835.1 of Zapornia atra. Taxonomy (NCBI): domain Eukaryota; kingdom Metazoa; phylum Chordata; class Aves; order Gruiformes; family Rallidae; genus Zapornia; species Zapornia atra. The sequence continues at coordinate 24,096 of VZTU01023853.1, forward strand.
CAATTTGGTGAGCAATATAGCTGAGCTGTCTGGGTACTTTTGGCAGAGTGGAGCCACTAAATCATCTGCATTTGCACTGGGGGGGGAAATAGCAAGTCTGGAATGAGGTGATCATGTTGATGGGTATGATGGAGAAAGCACTGATATGCAGGCCAGATGTTTGAAATAATGGCACTCGCAAAATCTTTCCTTAGGTCTTTGTGTGGAAGGTGGAAGAAGGGTGCTGGGGGGAGTTGGTTAAAAATTAGAGCATCCTTGGAGGTGTAATAGTAAAATTTCGACATCTCATGTTAATAGCAGTTGAAAATGCATATTACTGCCAATCCTCCTTAGTTCTAAGGTGGTTATTCCTATTTTTGACTGATTAGTACTGTTGTTTATGACTGCTAAAACTGTTAGAGGTTTGATAGAGAACAAAGTCCCACTGCAGCCGCCCCTTTGGTCTTGGGCATGATAGGATGATGCAGTGCTGTCTTGGTGGAAGCTGGACTTGGACAGCCCTCAGCATAGAGGGGGTCATGAGGTGAGGGCACTTGTATTCCAGTCCTGGCTCTTTGATTGGCTTGCGGTATGATCTTGGTCACTTCATTTCTTTCTATTCCTGTTTCTCTTCTAGTCCTTGTACTTGTCCAAGAAACTTGCTTTTGAAACCACTAAGGGAATTTCTCAGGACAGAAGTTTGCACACCACACGGCAGAAAATCCTAGGGGTCCTGGTCTTTGGGAGGGTGCCAGTAATGGTGAAAATTATTAGATGGGTAGTCAAGGTTTCAGGACAAGCAAAGGTAGGATCTCCATTTGTCCCGTCTTTGGTATTGTGTCCTTCCCACTCCTACTTGCAGTGCAGTGTTGCACTGAGGAAGGAGTGTTTTGTGTTGTGTTCCCTCTGGCCCCCTTTCCCATGAGTTCCAGTGATCTTTCTAAAATACACCACTATGGTAGTTTTTAACTATCATACGTGATGTGACTTTAAAAGGAAAATTTGTGCTTTTATGGCAAAGAGAAGAACAGCAACAATCAAAAGTGGAAAAGAGATTAAAATCTCATTATAAACTGGGTAATAAACTTAGTTTAAACAGTTGATTCTATTATCTTGAATTTTTTTTTCCATTTAATTGGGGAACAAGCATCTGAAGCCTATCAGTGATTTTTTTTTTCTTAATACTGAATTAATTACAATTGAAGCTTTGGGGGGATGGTTCGTGGATCTTTGTGGTATTTGCAATTTTATTTTTTAAGAATTTCCTTTATGCCAGCTGTAGATATTCATTAAAAAAAACCACAGCAGACCCACAACTTTTTTGCATGTGTAAGTTTATAAAAGCTCATAATAAGAAAGTAATTTGGGACAGTGTTATTCTTGAATGAGCTGGGAATTTATGGCATAAATTACAGTAATTTTCCTTCCTGGAATGTTAATATTAAAAAGGAAACATTAATACTACAGTAAGAAAATCCAGATGACATGGCTATATTGTTTCGTATCCACTGAGAGTCTTGCGGAGGAGGAAGGGTGAACCGTAACAATGGATGGCAAGTCTCTTTCAGACGGGGAGAGGGATGGCTGCCCGCTGTAAACCACTTCTGGATCTGCCCCGGTATGTTGTTGTTGGTTCAGCAGCAGCGGGGTGCTGCCGGGGCTCCCTGCCTGTGCTGGCCCCCTGCCTGTCCCTGTTTCTGGGGTGCTCCTCCAGCTTTTCCGCTGCCAGACGCTTCCCCCTGCCGGGAGCTGCACGCTCCTGCTCTCCCGAGATCCGGCCTCCTAATTCTGCTGCAGTGCCCTGTTGAGCTCTGCTCTTCAGGATTGCTTTATACCAAAACTTAAGCCACCCCTGCCCCAAATCCTCAACCAACCAACCAAAAAAAATAAGAAAAAGCTACTGCCCATGTAGAAGCTTTTCCTATCAGGGTTTCTGAACAAGGTGAGTAGCACTTTTGTGGAGAAAAGGAAGTTGTAACTGCAGGGTTTATGAAAAGCAGACATCACATTACATTGAAAAACAAACAAAAACAAACCCCAAAACAAAAACAAAACTGAAACTTTCCTTCACCAATGGCAAGAGAAATTACAGCCCAGCCCACTGCCTCTAGGACTTTTGCTGAGCCACTGAGGTCCATTTTCAGGCAGATGAACTGGGCTTTACAGGGGTCTCCTGTTGATATCTCTTGCCTTTTCAGCAATCCAGCCAGGAGATGCTTCTCAAAGTGGTCGATCAGGCAGTAGGAATTGCCCCAAACACAGCACCCCCCACCGCCACCATGTTCCTGGACTGACAGTCTTCCTGCTCACTGCTTTATTTTACTTATACAATCCTGAATCAAGTCTCATTCAGAGTTTCCTTATTGTTTGAAATTTCTCAAGGCATCTTCTTGTTGGGAATAACAGTCCTGGCTGCATCAGCTTCTGGGCTTTGTCAGTCAGGACAAGCTATCCAAGAGACGCTCTCTGCTCAGTTTCAAACCAGCCTGAATCAAATGAACATAATTGACTGTTGCCACAGGATAAGATGAACAAGCTGATAAGATTTATTATATCTTACAATAAATGTGTATATTTGCCAGGATCCTTTCAACACAGGACCTTCTTGAAATGGAAAAAAAAAGGAAGGGGTGAGAGGGGTGTACTGAGGGTGGAAAATTCTGGGAAGAGGTCAGGACCTCCGGCTCGCCTGCGCTGTGTAACGTGCAGCATTACTAGGAGCCCTCGCTGCCACTCTGCAAAACCCCAGGCTGCTGCAGGAGTGGGTTTGTTGAAGTAACTGTTAGAGAAATTGCATGAGAATTCTTCATCTAATGAGGTTCCTGCCTGATGGGTGCCACAGGTTTTTTTTTTTAATTGCCTGTTATGGCAGGCCTCAGAAGTTGTCTTCTAGATAAGAGGAAGCTTGAAGCTTATTTTCCTTGAGATAAAGAATGAATTGGGCTGACAAGCTCTCAGCATTAGCTGGGCGGTTCCTCCTTATCTGTGCCTCTCAGCCCACAGTAAGGACTTCTGGGGGTTGTGGGAAGCTGGCCTGCCTAAGATGTCGTTCCTTGTGCTTTGAAGACCTCTAACTGCAGTGTTTGGGCTACCCAGGCTTACTCATGAAAGTTTTAAGTCAGAATTAATTTTTTTTCCTGGGCTCTCTGACACTCACATTGCCCTCCTCAGGTTTGAGATGCTGTCACCTCTAGAATCTGTTAGTTGAAAATGACATTGAAGGGTTGAAAAATCCAGAACCCTTTAATTTTTTGAAAGCATATTTCTAGTCCTTCTGGAGGATTCCTGTATTTATATTATTCTCAGTATAATTACTACTTGAGTACTGTCATTAAGCCACAAGTTTCTGACTTTATCCTGTGAAAAGACACAATAAATTTGAGTGCAACTCAAATGTCCAACAGGTCTCTGAATACTCGTATCTTCATCTGGTTAGCACAGCAAGGCAACTTGATGTCTGTAAGGAAAGTCAGGGAGCACAATCCCTCAGCTAGTTTATTTTCTGACTGTTTCCTTGTTAGAATCATAGAATGGCCTGGGTTGGAAGGGACCCCATGGATCATAGAGCTCCAACCCCCCTGCCACAGGCAGGGCCACCAACCTCCAGGTCTGGATCTACACAAGGTTGCCCAGGACCCCATCCAACCTGGCCTTGAACACTTCCAGGGACGGGCATCCACTACTTCTCTGGGCAGCCTGTTCCAGCACCTCACCACTCATTCTGTAAAAAACTTCCCCCTAATATCTAATCTAAACCTTCCCTCCTTTAGCTTTAGTCCATTCCCCCTTGTCCTGCCATTATCTACCCTTTTAAAAAGTTTAATCCCCTCCTGCTTATAAGCTCCCTTCAGGTACTGGAAGGCTGCAATGAGGTCCCCCCGCAGCCTTCTCTTCTCCAGGCTGAACAAGCCCAGCTCCCTCAGCCTCTCTTTGTAGGGCAGGTGCTCCAGCCCTCTAATCATCCTTGTGGCCCTCCTCTGAACCCTCTCCAACAGTTCCACATCTTTCTTGTATTGGGGGCCCCAGATCTGGACACAGTACTCCAGATGGGGCCTCACGAGGGCAGAGTAGAGAGGGACAATCACCTCCCTGTCCCTGCTGGCCACCCCTCTTCTAATGGAGCCCAGGATCCCATTGGCCTTGCGAGCTGCAAGAGCACACTGCTGGCTCATGTTAAGTCTCTCGTCCACCACAATCCCTAAGTCCTTCTTAGCAGGGCTACTCTCAAGAAGCTCTTCTCCCAGTCTGTATCTATGTCTGGGATTCTTCCGGCCCAAGTGCAACACCTTACACTTGGCAGTGTTGAACCTCATTAGGTTCCCACGGGCCCATCTTTCCAGCCTGTCAAGGTCCCTCTGGATGGCTTCCTTTCCTTCTAGGGTGTCAACCACACCACTCATCTTGGTGTCATCTGCAAACTTGCTGAGGGTGCACTCAATTCCATCATCGATGTCATTGATAAAGATGTTAAAGAGCACCAGTCCCAAGACAGACCCCTGGGGGACACCGCTTGTCACCGGCCTCCACCTGGACATAGATAGTTAGCATTGCTCTCTGTTCTTTAGGTACATGCCTTGCAAGACGTAAAGGAGGACAAATCTCTTTCTGATTAACTATCAGAAGGAGTAACTTCTGATCTCTGCAGTCAGGACAGAATGGGAAGATCTTTGTGTTGCTTAGGGGTGGTGTCTGGCTGTCTGCAGCATTCATTTTAAAGCTGACATCCTTTTCCTGTTACCTTAGTGCTTTTGTTTGTGAATTTTTCAAGTTTCTTTTTCCCCCTGTGTAAGTTTGCAAACTTTTTTTCTCTTGGTGTGGCCACAATTCATTTTCCTATCAGAGTTCAATAGCAGCATAAAGGTTGTGTTTGTTTAAGTAGACTTTTATGAACAGTGAGCTTCAATCTGTCTTGTGTTATAGTACCACCTCCCAGTAACTGTTGCTTTGGCTGACACTGTGAGATTTTTCTAAGACTAGCTCTCACTCTGCTTGGCCAACTGCCTTCAAATTTGCCTCCTGAATGACCTTGACAACAAAGTTTTAAAGTCCAGTGATATTCATTGGCCATGTTGCATACTGCAGAATTACTGGTTTGCTGTTCAACCGTAGACAGAGAGTGACTGAGGGACCTGGAGAGGGGGTTTAATTTATCATTCTCATACTAGAAGCCTGCTAGATCTTACAATGGAGAAATAGGTGCCATGATGGACTGATGAGAAGAACAAATGATAGCTGCTCATTCAGATGATGATTCAACTTTTGGGAAGGAAACAGTATTATCTGTTGGCAACAGGTTTGGTTGCAAGTTTTGACGATATGATTTGGATTCTTTCATGATTCCAAACTTAATATGAAACAGGAATCAAAGCTTGCATAGGCTAACATTTATCTGAAGTGAGCTTTACCTGGAAGAGCTTAAAGATGCTTTTATTCTGGAAAGTAGACAGTATCTGTGCATACTTGTTTTTATACAGATAAATACTTACAGAACTATTGATTCTAATTTTTTATAATTGCTTAAAAAACCCCAGCTTTCTCTTCTGTTACTTGGTAAGGCTAACTAATATTTGGCATGACTTCTGTTATGTAGATGGCAGATCTTTGGATTCTAATTCATAATGCCTAGCTCCAGTGCTCACCCCTCTTTGTGCATCTTGTTTTCCTGAAAGGTAGCAAAGAGATGCTGAAAAGGGCTTTGCTGCTTTATAGTGGCTCATAGTTTCCAAAGTGGTTGTGAAAATTGAGCAAAACCAAGCCAGTTTTTATGCCCTGATGAAGTGGGGCCCAGAAGTGGTCCTTTGTCAGACTCTGAAGGACTGCACTACACCATGTACCACCTAATTTCCATAGATTCTTAATGTATAAAGTGATCTTCAGCTGGGAGATATTTCCATTTGCTGTGGGAGAGAAAAGTTTTATGACCTTACCTAAGTCTCTCCACAACTATACTACTTACTTAAATAAGCAACCAGAAAAAGAAACCCATACTGAGCCATTCTCAGTTGCTGGAAACAGCAGTAGAACATGCAGGGAATGCGTGTGCTACATGTGGATGCTCGAGCTCCAGTTACCCCTTAGAAAAAGGAAATTAATCTCAACAGAGAAAGCTGCAGCTCATATTAATGACAGGGGAATATGTCATGGCTTCAAACACTCTTTGCACAGGTTGGAAAATATCATCAGTGATGAGCTTGGTTTGATGGTCAGGAGGGAATGTGGAGGAGGAGGGGAATTAGACAGCATCCAACACACTTCTGACACAAGCCCTTTTTAGGAGGCAGATGCAGTGTTAGTATTGAATGACTACAAAAAGCCACTGAAAATCCAGAGATTTTGGATTAGGACAAAATTCTGCTCTCCTTACTCATTCTGTGGTAAGCAGAAGTGTTTCAGGGTGGGGTTGTGAAAAGATAGAACACAGAGTAAAATACGTGCAATGTAGACGGAAGCCCTTATCTTGTTCTCTATGACAGATCAACCAGAGGATGGAAATGTTTATAAGAATGAAAGCCTGAGGCTGGAGATTTATTCTTTCTGAATAGCTGTCAGGTTGGTTTTGAAGACTAGAATTGGCCATATTAGGTTTGTGTGAGATCTGAAGAAGCTAGGGCTCTAGGTTTGCACTGAAACAATGACAGATACGCTGCTTTGAAGTAGGAGAGGGGAATAAGGAAGATACACAGGGTCAAGCCTTCAGGTTGATCTAAGCTTGCTTTCACCAACATTCTAGCAGGGAATCTGGCCCTGCATGTTCAAACAACCCATCTTTAAGATGTAAGGTCTGCTTCAGATTATTTTTTTACTATATATTTTGGATCTCTGAGTCTCCACTCAAATACTTGTTCTCAACTCATAAAGCGAGTATCTTTGACTGTTTTAACTAGTCTGTTCCATAAGAATCTTCATAGACAATGATTTTTGTGGTATAACTGAGTTGCTTATGGAAAGGATTGTCTTTTCTTCTATGATGAAGATGTATTCCTGTACATTAAGCCCTCAAAATTTTCTAGTCAAGAGGTTGCTTTGGTAACTCAAGGCTTTAGGCCAGCAAATGAGGTCAAAGGAGACTACCAAAAAGTGGCCTTGTAAATCAAAAACATCGAGGAGAGGGAATTCCTGGCATTCCATGGTATCTGGGTTTATTTTCTTACATTTCTCTAATAAGAAAAACACACTTCAGATGTGTTCTCGGTAAATGTTTTCACTTGTCTCATCTGTCTCTGCTGCCAAATGTGACCCAAAATATATTGGTTTTACATGCCTGGAGGACATCTATTGGATAGCTAAGCAGTGTGTCTGTAAAAGTGGACTTGGCGCTCCAGAGCAATCCCTGAATGCAGATTCCATTGTCAGCACCTCGTTACTAACTGCTGCTTCGCTGGAACCCCTTTTATTAAACTAACCTTATGCAACAGCTTTCAAACCCAGAGCAGAATGCTCCGGAGTAACCTATTACATTACATGTAGTATTCCCAAGTAGTACATATGTTGTAAGGATCAGTCTTTATTTTTAGCATAATTCATTTTCTTTGTCCAAAAACCTAAATTAAAATCCCTGACAAGTAACTCTTTAATATACACATTTTAAAGAGCTGCTTGGCAAGAGTTTTGATATACCTTGTAGCGTACAAAATCCTACTCAGAAGCTTTCAATTAACTTGATTCATGCAGTAACTCGGTCTGGCATTCTGTGTAAGCTGTCCTGCAGCTTGTAGGAATGAAACATTTTACAGAACCATTTCATTGGTCTAGAAGGCAGCCAGTTGAAACTCAAACAGGACTAAATGATGGTTATGAATATCAGCAAGTTTTAGGAATGAGATTTGCATGTACTTTTTTTCCTCCACCCCTACCAATTTTGGCTGCTGTGAGAGGAACAGGAGTGAATTTTGGGGTAATGCTACAAGTAATGATTAAGGTCTGCTTACAGTGACCAAGAGGGCTGTGGCGTATCTGGGAAGTCTTTCAGCATCAGGCCTTCCCTTAACCTTGGGAAGTACTGTGTATCCATGCCTGCTAATTGGAAAACAGGGTGGGCCAGGTCATACACAGAAAGGATTTCACTTTTCAGTGATTATCAGTGATTGTGGTTTTTTTCACTTGTTTGCCTTGAAAGAAGCAAACATGCTTCAGTGTTCATGTGGATGGTCTCTTTTTTATTTCTGGCAGTCCTCAGATTGCTGTGGTGTTCTTTGTTGTTTATTTGGATCAGCCTGCCTTTAACTGTCACTATGAGGTCTTAAGATGAGGTGCTGCTTCTGCTTTTGAATGATGGTTGGTTGGGTTTTGTTTTTTTTTTTTTTAAACTCTACTTGAGAGTTACTTCATACGCTGTTACAGGTGATGCATCTTACCCTTCAGGGAGACATTTAATGAAATATAACAAGGGCAAGTGTAGAGTCTTGCATCTGGGGAAGAACCACCCCAGGCAGCAGTATATATATATAGGTTGGGGATGGATCTGTTGGAGAGCAGCATAGGGGAAAGGGACCTGGGGGTTCTGGTGGACAGCAGGATGACCATGAGCCAGCAATGTGCCCTCACGGCCAAGAAGTCCAATGGCATCCTGGGGTGTATTAGAATGGGGGTGGTTAGTAGGTCAAGATTGGTCCTTCTTCCCCTCTACTCCGCCCTGGTAAGACTGCACCTGGAATATTGTGTCCAGTTCTGGGCCCCTCAGTTCAAGGAGGACATAGAACTCCTTGAAAGAGTCCAGTGCAGGGCCACTAAGATGATTAAAGGAGTGGAACATCTTCCTTATGAGAAAGGCTGAGGTAGCTGGACATCTTTGGCCTGGAGAAGAGGAGACTGAGGGGTGACCTTATTAATATTTATAAATATGTAAAGGGTGAGTGTCAGGAGGACAGAGACAGGCTCTTCTCAAGGAGGTCCAATGATAGGACAAGGAGCAACAGGTGCAAGCTGGAGGAGGTTCAGTGTGAACATAAGGAGGAACTTTCACTGTGAGGGTGACAGAGCACTGGGACAGATTGCTCAGAGAGGCTGTGGAGTCTCCTTCTCTGGAGACATTCAAAACCCACCTGGGTGGGTTCCTATGTGATTTAGTCTGGGTGATCCTGCTCTGGCAAGGGAGTTGGACTAGATGATCTTTTGAGGTCCCTTCCAGCCCCTAACATTCTGTGATTCTGCAAGAGCCCTTTTGAGAAATCTTTGAATACTTTGGAAGAATGTATTACTGGAGAGGGGTCAGAAGAAGAGGAAGGAGTACTCGTTCATCTGGTCCCGTGCTGAGTCAGTGCAGAGGAGCTTAGTCCTGCATACCTGTCAAGAAGAGACAACATGCCCTGTACTTGGTACTGAAACTTGTTTTTGCAAGTCCAAGTACGACACATAGCTACATCCACTGAGGGCTCCAGTGCCACCATAATTGTTTAAGAGGTCCTTTAGTACTACTGTTTGAGTAACAGGAAAAGTTTTAGGGTAGCTAAATGTTCTGTGGCCTGTAGTAACATCTCTTCTGCAGAGCTGTCTGGTGTGAAGCTATTGCAGAAGGAAGGAAACCCTACTGGCTGGTTAATGGATGAAAATCATAATGCTTTGTACTCTGTATTATTAAATAACATAAGTTAAAAAGGAATAGAGAGGGGTTAGAGGAAGGATAGAGTTAAAATGTTTTGAGGCTTGGTAAGCACATCTTAGAGCTAGGATTCTTGGCCCAGTTGGTAGTTAATCTGCTTTCCTCTTTGCACAGAACATGTTCAAAATCATGTCTGTGTACAAGACGGAGCTTAGTGGGATTTAATACTTCAAGGATTAGTAAGACCTAAGCATCAGTCAGCCTCTGTCAAAACTGGCCCTACCTTCCTGAGATACATCTTGCTTGCTCTCCTCTTCCTCTTAGTAATCTGTTAGCATCCTGTGTTTGAGATGTCAGGAGAAAGGGTTAAAAAGATCAAGTCTTGTGTCTGGTAAACATGCTTGCTGTAGATCAAAAAGAAGAATCCTTAAAAATTATTAATAAAGTCCCTGTTTTATTGGTTCATTTGACTTTCAGTAAAAAATTTTGAGATAATCCAAGTTTTGAAAGACACATTCAAATTCAGCTATTTTAAGGCAAGCAAAGGCATTTGGTTCCAGGATAAGAATCATACGTGATTCTAGACATCAGAGGTTCTTGCAGTTGATAAGTAACTGTCATAAAAGGGCTTCAGGTGATGATCTGTTTCTTGTTGCAGCTGCCAGGCGCACTTCTGTTTCAGGGCTGTTCACAGGACTAATGCTTCCCTTTCACTCCTACTGCGGCCTGGTGAGCAGCGACAGCTCTGCATGGGTTCCTCTTCCTTCACCCCCCCTACCTTCCCAAACGTGCTTCAAGGCTTGCCTCAGGGTAACATCTTCCAGCATCAGAATTATGACAAAAAGCATATTGCAGTTTGCACAGCAGTCATGTAACAGTGTGAAACATGACTGGCAGTCTGTTTTGTAGCATATGAATAGACCTGGCTTCAGAAACGTATTTAGGGAAGGCCTGGTCCTTTCCCAGCCATTGCAGGCTCGTGCTGTTGCTTCTTCCAGTAGTTCAGCAGGAGCAGCCTTATTTGTTTAGGGGAACTCTCATCCTGACAAAACATTTGGTAGCTGCTGAAGAAATGCTCTTGAAGCAGCAGCATCAGCCCCCAGTTTGCTTATGTCACTCCCAATAGGTGTGAGTTTTGGTGTTAGATTTGAATTACATTTCTCCAAAGTGAACAAGAGCTTTGGTGTTCTGGTCAGTAACCCAGTTCAGAGCTCTAATGATTCTGTAATTTGCAGACAGCAAGGTGTTATGGAATTAAACACTAATTCTTCCTTTCACAGGGGTTTGTGAAGAAGTCCTGATCTTAAGTAGTTTCTCCCTGCAGCATCAGTCTTTTCTGCTTGCGCAGCTTATTTTACACCTTTTTATGTACTGCACTTGGATGCCACAGCATGTGTAGGGGATGACAACTTACATAAGTATTTTCCCTCTGATGCCACAGATCGAGATGATCTGGTTTATCTGCACAGAGAGCTCTGCTAGTGTTGGCATGTGTTGTGTGCAGAAGGACAACTATGTGAGAGGTACGTTAGTCCAGGAGCTGCAGAGATTTTGCTTGATGTTTGGTCCACAAGCAGACCCATCTACTGAGTCCTGTTTTATTTGGAAGGCTGTCAGGTGTTCTCAGTGCTGCTGGTCAGAAGCTTATCCATGTAATCTAACACATCGCTGCTGTACGTTATCAACAGCAGTCATTGTGGATTTAGGTTTAGAGGGTTTATGTTGCCTGTGGTACCAGTAAGGTATTTATACAATGCTACAGATTTTCAGGTATATTTTTATTCCATCTGTGGAATGTTTGATAAATATTTTTCTACTCGTTTCCTTCTGATTAAATAGCATTTTCTAAAAAGCCAGAGTTAGTAAATTTTAAAATGACTCTATAAAAGTGAATTACTAGTTATTCTGGTAATCCTCCAAATTAAGAATTCTGTCTTAATATGGAGTTTATCTTCTTATCTCCTCCATTACTTTATTTTCCTCTTTCTTAGTGTAGTTTAAGGAAATTGTGGTAAAGTTTCACAACATATAATCCAGTTGAATACTCCATATTATATTGCTTCCTTATGCCTCACCTTTGGTTGACCTTGAAGTTTACAGGTTCAAATGGATATTAATGATCTTGGGAATAGCTAAAATAAACAGAACACAAAGGTGATGAGAACCTATAGCTCCCCAAACTATTTGTTGGACCATGTAGTTTTTTCAACACAGGGAAGTGCTGTATTTGCTGTCTATAATCAGATGAAGCATCATAGGAATGCTGTCTGTCTAAAGGATTATTGAATGTGACCACATCCGTCCAAACTATATATGCAGTAAATTTTATTGCAAAAACAGCTCTGAATGTTTTCCAAGAAACTTTTCACTAAGCAACTGTTCTAATATAAAGCTGATAGAGAAATTCTGTATTGCTAGTCTATATAAATGGAATAGATTAAGAGGATTTACAAATTAATTTTCCTTTCAGATTCTCTGTGTGTGCGTGCGTGTGCACTTGTGCTGACTTCTGGAATGGTAAAATACAGTCCACAGCTTATTTTTTCTGCTATCTTGAATTATTTTTCTATTTTGGTTTCATGCAGGCTGGTGTCATTGGTTTGCACTATTACTCTTTGATACTGGAAGCGGCTACGAGTGGCGTTGCATTACCTCTCAACAGCATCACTGTGCGCAGCTGCGTTGTGTCACATATGTGGTTATTAGCAAGAACAGTTCTTCTATGCCATGGATGCTGAAGTACATGTTAAACTTTTCTTGTACTTCTTGTATGTATATCAGAGCAAAAAATACATCTATATTTAGATCGACATGAAAGGAGTGTGGTTAAGATGCTTGTCCTTACAAGTTTACACCATGCTTGGATTGAGGAAACGTTTGATAAAACTTAAGGCGGTGGGTTTGGCAAGGGATGAACCTGCTTCAGATGGTGGTTGACCACAGTCATCAGATGCTTGTATGTATTCTATTTTAGAAGTGTGGCCATCTGTAAAATAGATATATGAATGAGTCAGAAGAGTTCAGTTTATCTTTTATTTTTTTATTTTTTAAAAAAGTAGGGCAAAACTAAAAAAAAAGCTGTGTTACTGTTCATTTTTGTTGGGAGGATTTTTTTCTTCTCTTTTTAATCAATTCCTACTGTGAACAGAATCTTATCCAACTTTTTAATAATTAATTTTTAAATTTTATTGTAATTCAGGTCACCAAAACTATGTAATTTTTAAGATTCTAATTTACCGTCCATTATCTGTGAAGAAGGGGAAAGGAATTCAGCCCCAAGCGAGGAGCTGTAGGTAAACAGAGCAGTTGTGGGGCAGTTTTGGGGTTGTGTTTATAAAAAACCTTCCAAATTGTTTGTTTTTAAGTTCTCCCATGCTCCAGTGATAACAGGGAGCATTATTTCTTCCTGCTTTGGAGTATAGTGGTCATGGTTTTATTGGAACATGATAATTTATATGAAACAGTGGTTTTGCAACATAAAATTATAATATTGCTTTAAAAGCTGTTTTGAGATAATTCTCTCACAATTCTTGTCTGAAACAAGCTTGTGATTGTGTATATTCTCAGCATTTTCTAGACTTTTTTCTACTATGCCCTTGAAAAACCTGTCCCACACTTCATTGTAAGGTGAACCAAAACTTACTTTCTCATGATGTTCAGTAACAAATTCAAGGCAAAGTTCAGGAGATATTTCTTCCTAGTCCTGTTGGTCATGGTCATTCACCAGTCGTGTCTGATGGATCTTACTTTCTCTTCTCCTAATGGTAATTAACAGCCTGAAAATGATTGCAAAATTTATATTAACTTGACTGGGTGCCCTGGAGTATCCATATTTGTAAGTATGCCTCTGTGAAGCAAAATACAGTAGCCTGAATATACTCACTTGCATATTATAACCATTCCCTCACTTACTGCTGTATTTTAACCAACTTTCCTCTGGCACACTAGACAGCATAGCCTTCATTTGTGAGCTGGAGCTTTTGAAGAGTAACCCCTGTGCTCTGCCTGTTTGTTTTATGGCCGCGTTGAGTCAGCGGTATGCAAACCCAGTGATGAAGGAGAACTTGGGCTGTGTCCTGTAGAGCTGCTTGGCAGTCTCTTCCTGGCGGTCGAGGGCTAGGCAGAGCAAGTTCTCTGCTTCCCAGTTCTGCCTGCAAAGTGGTCCAGCATGCTGGGTCAGTATTACTGGCACAGGGGGAACCCTGCTAAGGTGAGAACAGGAGACAGGAGGCAAAATATTCTGGAATGTTTTACTTCTACTGGCAAATCATGTCTTTTTATGAACAAGTCTATTGTACTGGTCCAGTTAATACTGTGCATGCTTAGTATGTATACCCCTCTATTGAACTGTCCAATAAACTCCTGATTAAAATGCGTTACTTCTAAAACTTATTTCTTAACAATATATTTGGTAGTCCAGAGGGGAATCTATTGTCAAAAATCATCAGCTCATGTTTTTATTCGTATGCTTTAGCCTTGCTGGCTGCAAGCTGATCTGCAACACTTTTGAGTATTATCTCAGAACTGCTTTAAAAATGCCCAGCAGCTTCTGTTTTATCCATCTCCTATTGAAAATAAGTGTTTTAAAATTAATTGGTGGCAAAAGGCAGTTAAAAATCTAGTCTCTATTCCCCCCCAGTGTTTTTAGAATGAGATTGAAAAAAAATTAATATTCATAATTTAATTATGCTGTTCGTATCTTGCAGAAAAAAAAAATCTAATTGTATAATTTCATAATGAAGTTTGCTAATCTCTAATAAGTAACAATTTGGTTATGTAGGACTGTGTTCCCTATAGGAGTGTTTTAACAGTACAGACACTTATATACTAATAATATTCCCAGTTTGGACATATTAAATGGCAAAGTATATCGCATAGGCAAGGCCTCTAGTTTTATGGGGGAAGTTCAATAGTTTACATAGTATAGAAAATTCTCTTACATGACCCTTCCTGTTGTAGGAGTTGATTTTTTTGTTCAAGTATCTCCTGAAGTACTGAAATATCTCCTGAACTTTGCCATGCACTGACAGATTGATTTCCCATAGCCGCTTCCATCACTTTTTGCAGTGTGATTATTGCTTTAAAATTGCTCTTTGCAGTGCAGAGAAATGCAAATCTCAAAACCTTATGTGTTGTTGAGGCAGAAAAGTCGGTGTTTTAACAGCACTCCCTGTGACCTTTAGTAAATCAGTTGTTTTATTAATCAAATTGTGCTGGTATGAGTTAATTAATTAACTTGATCTTGATGTGACACAGCCTTCCTGGAATACATGCAGAAAGGAGGGAGAGGAAAGAAGGGTTTGTATAAACACCACATGCAAAGGCTGAAGCTATCAGCCTGCCATTAGCCCTTTATCTAAGAGGCTCTTGGCATATAAATCAAACAATAACCTCTCTGTTTTGACTCGGTGCCAAAGTACACAGCCACGGTTGAGTCTAGAGCGGATTACACCCACCGAGTGGCTTGAGGGCTTGGAGTGAAACTGGGAAATAACCGTTAAATTATTCAGGAACACATTTATGTTCTTTAATGTTGGCTGTCAGGCTTTTTTTTTTTTTTTAATTAAAGTACCATTTGCGTGTTCTAATCATAAAAACCAATACACAGAGGGTATTTTAAGACCCATCCAAGTGAGAATGTGAATCTTCTAAACAGCATGGCTGCAAACAGCTTGTTCTTTGGAAGTTTTGTGTGTTTTGCTACTTTGTGATATTTTTACTGATCTATGGTAAGGGTAGTAATACCCAACTCTCCTGTGCAAGCACAATACCCCACTGACATTAGCTTTTTTACCATTTTTTCTAAGGTTAAAATGGATTGGAAAGTTGTTCAAGTTTCTACTGTCTGAGATGCATTAAATTAGACTGGGCAGATTTGCCAGCCACGTCGCATGTGTAACAGCAGAATTAGAGTCCACTGCTAAGAGCCATTAAAAAACTTCAGAAAGTTGTTATACTCTCTTAGAAATAAAAAGTGGTGATCACCTCTGGGGATGTGCAATTTACATTGATCTGAAAATCAACATTTTGGGGTTTGGGGTTTTTTTTTGGTGGTTTTGTTTGAAGAAAGCATTGCTGCATCTTCACAACACACTTTGGCTGGCCCATTGAATGCATGCACTTGGGTTGCATACTTAGTGCACCCAAATGCACAGAAATGCTAGAGAATGAAGTCCTGGAAAGAGTGATAGCTGTTTTTATTTGGTCACTTTCAGAAGGGTGAAATGAAGAGCAGCTTCCTTCTTTGAGCCCAGCTGGGTCTGGGCAGCATGGTGGTGCAGAGGTCAGCTCTTCCCATTTCCACAGCATCCCTGGGGCATGAAGCAGAGGCTGTCGGTTCTTCACAGGGTTGGCTGCTGTGTGTGGAGTGGGGAGCAGTCAGGGACTTGGCCCAAGTTGTCAGGGATGTGCGGTATGTCCAGCATAGCCTTGGCACAGCCTCCACTGTCTCTGAAACACCAAGGGAATTGGAGGGGGAGGATCTCTCTCAATAAGTGGCCACTCCAGGCGTGTAGCCAAATTGTTGCACCTTATTGCAGGCTTGGGCTTCTCTTCGGTGTGTCGGTGTTGGAATGACACACTGCCAGCGGTGGGTTTGTCCTTCGCAGGAACAGTCTTCTAACCACCCTGGTGGTGTTTTTCCAAAGTGCTGTGTGCTTAGTGTGGATGTTGTGTCTTCTTGGAATGAAGATGAGTTATTACAAAAGGATATGTTGGCAGCACAGGTCCTTTTTCCCTGTTTTTTTTTTAGCAGTTGCTCATTTTGGGGCAGTTTTGTGGTATTAATGAAGCTCTAATTTAATCTTTACTGAATTTTTCCTTCCTCCCTTCCTCTTGTGAAAATACACAAGTGCAGCTGAGCTATAAAGCTATAAAGACATAAAGTAGAAGTTTTGCTGATACAATAACCACAGAATCTGTCTTATGTTGAGACTATCACAGTTTTCTTTCTGATTTTTAATCTGTAAAAATACAAACACAACTACTTTTTTATGCTGACAGGCTGTAATTTCAGCTAGTTAATTTTTTAAGCCCACTCACTGTTGTTTTCTGTCACTGATACAGAGCCTGTGTCAACAAGTTGCTCTTTGAAGTCCTGTACCCTTTGCCAGGTGTAGAAATAACCACGTTTGCTTTCTCTTCCTTCCTTAACATCTTGCTCCTGTGATGTCCTCCACCTGGTTACTTGTTGCTTCTGATGTACATTGTGCTTTCACCAGACCCCAAGCAGTTTGAAAAAAAACAAACCCAAACTGTACAAATTGACCATTTTCTTTCTTGATTTGAGCTACAGGAGATCCGGGAAGGAAGCTAGATGTAGATACTGACTTCTTGATTTGGCCTTTGACAAGGTTATGGAAGAGACTCTTCACCTGAGGACAGCACAAGGGTTGCATATAACCGACAAAGTGTTGGTTATAGCAGTGTTTTATAAGAAAAACAGGATGACATGAATTTGTCCTGTTTGGCAAAGCAATCCAGGCAAAAATCCAGTAATAGATAATGTAAATGTCAATTTATTTTATCATCTTTGACTGGAAATTAGATCATATTAAAATTATTTGCAGTAGCTTGCCAGCGACTACAGATGTAGCTGATAATTTTGGTGTTATGGCATGCTGCTTTGACAAGAGTGTTTGACTTGTTTTCATTTGGATAATCATACATGCTGATGGAAGAAATACATCACCAAACTAGCATTATAAATGTTAAATGGGTTAAGAATGGCCTATTGATAGATCTGAAAATGTAATTGGGGAACACTTAGTCATTGTGGGTGTATTTTGTAGTATGCGATTATTTCTTCTTGACCTTTTGCTCTTACATTAGTGACCTGGAAGATCATATTTTAATGGGTAACATATTTATGGGTAACAGGCAAGACCTCGAGCAGTAAGAGGGTAAATACCTTTCTCTACTAGTGCTATGAAGCAAGAGACACAGCATTTCAGCCAAGCCTGAAATTGTGGTGGTGTGCTTTGAATTCCTAGGGTCATAAGTGTCCTCAACTTTCTGCCTTTAGGCTTTCATTTCTATTGATTGATGCTTGATTTCACTGATTCCCAGACAACTACTTTCAGCTTGGTAGTCCTAGTGCCATCAGTCTCCCTTACTGTCCCCAAATGTGTTCAAAATTAGTAGCTTTGAGAGTGAGCCTACAGATAATCACAGATATGGACACTTTGTCTGTTGGATAATCTTAGCAGTAATGTCCTTGAAGGACAGGACCAGAGCAGATGAAGAGAATAAGAAAAAGTTATTTTAACAGATGCAAAGTTAGGCATTTGATTATCAGCCAGTAATGTCTAGATCAGGATATTTAGTTCAGAGACCTGAGCTGTGATTAAAAACAACCCATTTTTTTCTATCTGACTCAGTGCATGGTCCTACATAGGAGGTGTTCCAACAGCTGAAAGCAGTGCCATGGGAAAGGGAGCAAGTTCCTTCAGAGAGAGTGTTGCTGAAGGTAGCACACCATCACCAAAAGAACTGCTTCCCAAACTACACCCTTCTTTCTGCTCAAGACATTGGCTTTTTCACCCTGGCATCCCCCTGCCACTGAACAGCAGCTTTCATTGGGCAGTCTTTCCTTTGGGGTATTGTAAATTTGGGAAGCCAGCCAGTTAGCCACTCTGTGGCTGTCTCATGGCTTGTTCTAGTCTTGGTTTTTATTTTTATCCTTCAGAAAACTAATTTTGAGTGCAGCAGTTCACTGGGTAACATGTAAAATCAATACATAATCCTTGGGAAGTCACGGAGTGCAAGAGGAAGAAGAAATTTGAATCAGGGCACTGGAAACCATACAAATCGCTGATTACAGTCCCAGTGTGATCACACTGGGGTGTTTGGACTAAAGCAGAGGAACTGCAGATGGGAAAAAGAGGAGGGGAACTGCACCGTGACAAGAGCTGGAAGGCAGTCACAGGGAAATGTCTCACCAAAAGGAGAAGATAAGATAATACCATTTCCCAGTGTTAGAAATCTCTAAAAGGAAAATGTTGTGGTAACTTCTCAGATCAGGCAAGAGGCAGCACCAGAGCCCTGAAATGCCTCCCACTGACTCATTCCCAGTAGCTGTTCCTTCTCATTGATGAAGTTAAAGAACAGGCTGCTGTTCAAAGCAAAACTCCTTCTCTGAAAAGTGTTTTCAGCACAAAATATACAACTACTTTTGTTCCTCTTTTTCCCCTATTACATATAAGGAAAGTGTGAACGCAGGAACTGTTGCTCTCTGTGGATTGACCTAGACAACTGTCAATGTATGTGAGCTATCAATATATATCGATCTCATCCTGTTTATATATTGCTCTATAGATGATACCTAAACCACTAGGTATTCTGCAAAGCAGCAGAGAGAAAAATGTCTACAGAGAGGACCAAGTGTACAGGAGTGTGGTTGACCCCCCTCTGCTTTTAGGCTGTACCACAGTTGTTTTGCTTTTTGCTATTTTTAGTGTGCTAAAGCAACCCATGGGGATCATGCAAACTCAGGTCCTTGAGATTAAAGAAAACCTACTGTGGTGAAAGAAAGGAAGAAAGACTTTACAAAGCAAAAAGCAAATTCCACCCCTCCTGCCATTTTGCTTCAGTGCATTACTATGACTCTTTTAAACTTAAAAAAAAAAAGAAAAAAAGTGTGCTATTTTGAAGGGTTATATTATGTAAAGTCCCTGTTTAAAGCAGGGGCTCGTAGT
This sequence comes from Zapornia atra, assembly GCA_013400835.1. Classification (NCBI taxonomy): domain Eukaryota; kingdom Metazoa; phylum Chordata; class Aves; order Gruiformes; family Rallidae; genus Zapornia; species Zapornia atra. The sequence continues at coordinate 43,308 of VZTU01023853.1, forward strand.
AGCAATTACATGATTATAGTATATGTTGCTTGCAAAGACCTCACAGTCTAGATTGACAGGACTGAGCAACACATGGTGTGGAAAGGGAGAGCAACAAACAAGGACAGCGGGTAGAAAAATGGCGCAACGTTATCACATACATTCTGAGCTTTGCTGAGCTCTATAGATGCTTTTGGGATGGATTTTCCATACTTCACTGTTTACTAGATAGCTTTATGAAGTATAGGAGTGAGAAAGATGAGACTACAAAAAACTGTGTAAAAATTTGGGAGGCTTTTATTTTACCTTCCTTATGCTGTTTGTTTTCCTTTGGTTTAAAACCTTAGCTCCTGGTCTCTGCATGGGTAAGATTTCTCTGCTCATATTTATGGTGATGAAGAAATTTGGGAAAATGAAAACAAGGTAAAATTTTAGAAGACAAAATCTTGACTCTTCTTCCAAATAGGAAAAAAAGTCTTTTGAAAACTAACTTTCTGCTGGTTTAGGCCTAACTCTTTCTAGTTTTGTATGTGGAACTTGCATGATCAAGTTAACAAGCGAAGTGATAGCCTCTTGCAATCCAAACCTCAGGCACACTGTAAATGAAGTGAGGCATACACTGGGTATGTGATGTGAATGGGATCAAAATGCTGAGTTTAAAAGTGATGCTGAGTGACTAGGACAGAATCATCATAATTGAATGGAGAGTCTGTAAAAATAGCACGGTCTGTAAAAATAGCATACCAGAGGATCCATTCTGAAGGAAGATTGTGTTGAAGCATCTAGCTGCTTTGAGAATCTTATTTCTTGCATTATCCTATGTGATAAATCAGCAGGCCTTCTCTTGTGAGAAATACTCTTGGAGCTTGTGAACAGCATGCAGCATCAGTGCTCAGGTCACAGTTGGGGATGGAGTAGAGGGAGCTGCTGCAGATGCCCTGGCTGCTTTGGGATGTGCTGCCTCCTGCCTCTGTCACTGGAGGAAGGTCACAAGTTTCACTGTGTGAAAACAAAATGGAAAGACTGTATATCGGGTCATCTGACTTTTCCTCTCTTAAAGCATGGCAGTAGGATGAAGTTAGCTCTTCTTATTCATTTGTGGTTTGTGCAGAACAGGGTAACTCAACCTTTTTCCCATGGTCCTTCCACCCACTCAGGCTTTGACAGAGGATGTGGGTTCCTGGGATGACAGGAGTGGGGCTTGGCGATCCTCTTACCTGGTTTGGGAGGTAGCACAGATTTACTAAATAAAGCCCTGCCCTTGCAGCAGACTCAGCACAGCTGCTCTGTAACAGGGATCGAATTAATTGTTGTGAGGTTTTATTTTCTGTGAAACGAAGCTTGTTTTGGCATGTTCATAAGCATGTTCTAAATGACATCAAAATGTATTTTGGAGTTAAATGTCTCCTGGGGAAAAAACAGGGGGAAACTTTTTCTTTAAAAAAGAAAATAAATAAATTAAAAATCCAACACAGTTAATCCCAATGTGTGGCTTTAGCCCCAGGCGAAGGTTTTCCTCCCTTCTTTTCTCCCCTCCTTACCAAGGAAACACTGAATTCATTCACAACAGCAACAAATGCAGTGTCCTGGAGGAGAGCGAGACTGACAGGAAACCGAGTGCAGATGAGCCACACAAATTCCTAATTTAAGCTTAGCAACAGCAACAATAAAAAGGAAATCTGTAAATACAGAAACCATAAGGCCAGTTACATTCTGCTATGGATTATCCTTTTCACGTAAGGAGAATCCATGAAACCCAAAGGGACGGTAGTTCATCACATCATACCAACAGCCTTCAGCGTTTCAAGTAGTGACTTTGGGGTTTAAACTCTCAGGGGGAAGTTAGAGCCTATCCTTTCCATAGCTTTCGATAACTGAAGAAGTTTGGACTGGTTCTGGGATTCCCATGGTTGAACAGTAGTGGTTACTTTGAGGCTGACATGCTTATTCATTACGTGAATTTTAATGCTTTATAATTGGTAGCAAAAAAAGCTAGGGCTTTGTTTCTGTAGCAACTTTTCCCACTAAGAAAAAAATCAAGCTTTTTATAACACGTTTTTACTTGTACCCTGCCCACCTCAGAGGAATTAATAAGTAGAAGCGCTCATCTTAAAATATAAATGTTGTCTTAAGCTTACTCCATTATTCAAGCAATGTTTAGTGTAACCCTGTCATTTTCTTATAGTGATCCAGCTGCTAAAGCTCTCTGGGAGTCCTTCATGACCCTCAAACAAAAGGAAGCAGTGATGGAGGCCCGGAGACACCTTGTGGAAGCTGCGAGCAGAGAAAATTTACCTATTAAGATGAGCATGGGTGAGCAGTGTGACATACCCTACCCTACACAGTGGTAACATGAAAGATGCTGTCAGTTCCTCTTCTTCCACTTAACCCTCTTGGGGAAAACTCACCCTGTCCTTAGTTCACCCCCATCCTTTGTTCACACCCATCCCTGTCAACAGATTTCAGGTGAGGATTGTGATAATTATAGGATCTTTCTGGTACATAAGACAGAGGCAAGTGGTTTTTTTTTTTTAAATACAACAACCTCAAAATGTTGAGAGCAGCAGTGAAGCAATGAAGCTGGATGACAGAGGGTTTTAAAGGCGTACAAATGGTTATCAGTGCTGCTTGTCTTTGTTCTGCAAAGCATGAGAATTTGGGTGCTGTTAAAAAGTCATTGGGATTTGTCCCCTGAAGGCAAGCATTGTAACCAGCAGCTGACCTGGTGGATGTTGTGCACATCTCACATTCATTATGCAGGTAGTGATTACATTACATAGGTAGCGAGACATATGTGTAAATAAGGGTACTTGAGAGAGTTTAAGCTGAAAACCACATCTGGGCACTTTTTAAACCTGAATTTTTCAAAATATTAGAGATAGAGATTATAACATAATGACTGTCAATAGCTTTTGGGTGTTTTTCTTCAGAACCCCATTGTCACTATATGCCATACTTGGTGAAATGCTGGAATTGATATCAAGTTAGGCTTATAAAAACTGGTATTACTCTTTGCAATTTTATACTGAACTTTTCATCAAGAGAGAATGGTCCTCATGGAACAAGAGTAATAAGCTTTTATCTGGGACTCCGGAGCAAGCTGCCAAGATATTGTAGAAGAATTAGATGTACAGCCAACTCATGAACTCTTAACAACTGTAATATTTCATATATTGTATGGTCTTTACAAATATCTAGAGCATGCATTTAGTAGATTATTAATCAGAAAAACTAGATCTCTGCAACAGTAATGCTATAAACTGATTTAAAGTAATGGAAAAGGAGCAGCTGTGAGAGGGCTATTACAAATTTATTTGAAGGGAGGTAAGGCACAGTAAATAGTAAAATCTTGTTTAAGCTTTCACTGATAACATGTCTGTGTATTCACCATAATAACATTAAGAAGCCCCCACTGTTTTTCTGTTACATATGACTTAACAAAAGGTTATTAATGTTGAAATTACTTCCCATCTTTGAGAGGTAATGATCCATCAAAGCACGTTTGCTGCTTTGTGTGAATGATTAGATCAGCCACCCTTTCCTCTATGTCCTGTGGTACCCAGTGAAGGCTGCAATAACCCGGTTCTTAATCATACTAGCTGATGCTTACTGGTGGCAGCCTAAACATGAGATTCATGGCCCCAGTGTTACGCTATGTAGAACCGATTAAGAGTTGATGGTGAAACAAATTTCTGACACTATAGTTCTTGAGACTTGTTTTTTTGTTGAGGCTTGGTTTTTTGTTTTTGTTGAAGCATAGCTGTAATTTATTAATGTTTATGGAACTTTGTTATTTATTTTGTGAGTTGTATATTTATCCTGCATTAGAATCATAATCAGTTGTTAACTTTGTAGTTGAACTTCAAAGGGTGAAACAAAATTCAAGACAGTCTTGTAAATTATAAACAGGGATAAATAGAAAAACAAGGAAAGGAGGACAGTACAGCCACCAAAATCAAAGCTTCTTCCTGAACATAAAAGCAGAAAACGTGAAACTCAAGTCCAGATTTTACACTGTCCAATGACACATATTTATTCATGACTTTTTAGAACACATCTGCACCTTCACTGCATTCACTGCTCGGTCATCATGCTTCAGAACATCTTCGTTCTCTGTAGGGATGCTGGAAATTGTGTTGTTTATCAGTTGCTGCTTTTGCTGAGAAGGAAAAATTCTAGTGGCCTGTTCTGGTCCCAGCTGCTGTGTTTAGTTGAAAGGCTCCTTCCCCTGCAGCTGTGATGTGAGGCAACACTGGTTGGAGAGAAGGGAAATGTTTTCACTCTGTGCTTAGACTCGAGTTTTTATGATTTTTAACTCAGGTTCTGCCTGTATCAGAAGATCTTTGTGGATTGCACACTGGTTTTCCCAACACTTAGGGTATTTTTTGAGTTCTTATGGCCCTAATATTAAATGTCAGAAAGTTTTTCTAGCATGAAAGTTGCCTCTTATTCTCTTTACTAAGACCAGCTGTGTCAGATGGTAAGAGTATTTTCCTTACTACTACTTTTTTTCTTTTTTTCCCCCTGGAAATAAGGAGTGAATTACATTTGAAAGCAAAGCTTTGAATTCCATTTGGTGTAGCTGAGCCCTCCTGCAGTGGCCACCTGCCTGAAAAACTGCATCATGTGTGACATTGGCAGCATGGGAGCCCTGTGCAACGAGGAGAAACTTGATCCCATCCTGTTTCCGTATTTTCAGTGCAAGGAAAATAAATTCTGTTGTTTTCTGGGCTTTGAAAAGCTACTTATTACCCTGAAGTGTGCGTGTGCTTGCCCACGTTCTCCTTGCAAGCAATGTGCCTGATGCCTGCCTTTCCTCTTTCTCTGCCTGGCTGCATGTGGCAGGAGCTCTGACAGTTGTGGCAGGTCACACAGCCCAAGATTTTGCTTTGTGGTATCTTCTGAACATGTTCTTCTCCTCCTGAGAGGGAAGGAGAGTTGGAGAACTGTAGAAGGGGATGCGTGTCTTCTCTCCAGCACCCACAAATGTCTGCAGGCCTCTGGGAAATCCATCTTCTTCCATTGAAATCAGCAGGCATGGAGAGAGGAGTTCTGAGGGAGGAGAAGACAGACAAATAAAGGAAATCAATAATTTTTACCACATTTTCTGAGCCGAGAGGATTGGAGTGCTGCTTTCAGGTGTTCTTAATTTACGTATTCATTTTATTGGTCATATCCAGGAAAGTGGTGCTGAGGATGTCTGGAAGTCCAACTGACTGTTTTGGAATGGGAGGAGTGAAGGTGGTGCAGATGAGCTGGCAACATTTTTTTGAAAGTTTTGGTGGATGGACTCCTGGAGCAAGCCCAGTTTCAAATTTAAGACCATCTCCGTGACATTTTTAAACAGAGCAGGATTCTCTCCTTTTTCTGTAGCTGTCTTACACTCAGGTTTTCAGGTGGTCTTATACCATCTGCAAGGAAATTCTGCGGGTTTTCTTCTGCCATTTATGCCCAAGGAAAGTACTTATTTTATCCGTCATTTCACTTTGTGAAGGAAAGAACTACATTGTCATTACAAGCTTCAGCAAGTGACACAGGCTAGTGTGCTGTCCAGAACAGTTCATTGCAAACATTTTAAAATCCTATTTCTTTTTTTTAAAGAAGAATTGCAGTCTTAGAAAGCCACATCACAGAGAGAGAGACAAAGTGCCAAGTGCTAGCCTATAAAACCAACTGGAACACAACAGGATGGAGCTGTTTTGCCCTTTTCATAACAGAACAAACAGTGAGCTGTGTAGCTAGGCAGTGTATTTGATTTTCTGAGGGCAGCCCTGGAGAAGGCAGGCAAAGCACTGTGCAGAATCCCAACCAGCACGAAGGCTTTATACGTGCTACATCCGGTTTAAACAGAACTGTTTAAGCTGTTCCATCCATAAATACATATCTTTTAAATGTGTGGCTTTTGAGGATGTAATTTCCTGTTGAGTTTAGTAATGCTGCTTGTATTGACTTTTGGGGAGTATCTGTTTGGTATCACTTATGGGGGCACACTGACAGTGAACCTCTTCTTTGCAGGATGATACAAATGTACTGAAACCGTGTGACTGACATAGATGTTACATCTGCGTTTCCCCTTAACCCTTCCAGCTAGATACAAACCTGTATGTGTTTGCCTGTAAACAGGTGGAGCTGTCTTTTGCTAGAAGTCCATTTAAATAAAGAGACATTAAAATATTCCATACCTATATACACACACATGCACACTTTAAAACCCAACAAAACCCAGTGCTTTAGGAACTTCATCAGTTTCATTTTGCATTTGTGTATTGGATACCCAAGCAAATGCTGATGAGCATCTGGTGATTATAAATATTTGCAAGATTCTGGTCAGATATTCTGTTGTGTAGGTGTAAATTATTTTGGCATAATAAAAATCCTGGCATTCAAATAAAGTTATGAAAAGAATTAAATCTCCTTTTGAAAAGAAAAACTCTTTGGAAGGAAGTTTAGAAGATTGTCATAATAGAATAATGGTGAGATGCATAGCATTGTGTTATATTCAAGTGAGACTGTAAATACTGGGAAGAGATAATTTCTGCTCAGCTTTTCAAGTCAGTGACTGTAAGGGAGTTCTGCTCAGAGGCAGCAGCCTGACTTACAGAGCAGCGGAAAGGTTGCTGTTTTCCCCATTCCTCTACCTCCAATTCCGTCTTTCATAGGCCTGATTCATATCTTAATCATCTTCTGAACATGGCAGCCCATGAATCTCTTGTTGAAAGCTTTGCTATTAGCATACTATTTGGCAGCGGTAGAAACTTTGCTACAAATGTTCTTTTGTGGCTTTAGAAACACCCTTGCTCTTCTGTTTGAAAAGAGCACAGTAAACCTTGATCAAGCCTGAATACCTTTATTGTGTCTTTTTACTGGCATGGAGACTGATGGAAGTCACAACAGTGGTATAGTAACAGAAACAAAGTGCAGTGCGCTGTTACACGAGCCCTTGTTAGCAGAAGAAAAGCCTTTTGGTTTCTTTCCATTTGAACTGTACAAATACAGTTTTAAAAATCAAGCTGGCTACAAAATTAGCAAAGCCTCAGGCTTTGTGAAGCAAAGAGGAGGGCTGAAACTTCTACAGATGGGATGGTTTGCATGGGTTGCATTGAACTCTAAAATTTGCTTCAGTTGAAATGGGAAGAGCCTGAAAGTTTAGCCTGGAGATATGAAATTAGAAAAGTACCTTAAAATGGATAGGAAAACATAGATAAATACCTTATCTAAAACCAGAAGGAATACAAACTATGCTTTTTTTTTTTTTTTTTTCTTTTTCATTTTAAAATGAAAAGTTGCATTGGAGTGTAACGATGTGTAACATGCTATTATTCCTGAGAAAATCAATGTACAAAATACTCAAGATTCCATGCAATCAATTCCTGGAATAAGCTTTAGGGACAAAAGCTGCCTGTTAAGAGATTGAACCGTAATAAAGTAGATAAGTACATCCATATCTTTCCAGACAAATGAAGTCTGATCTCAGATACCTTAATTCCACCCTGACCAACCATTGGTAAAATTCTGTGACAGTGATAAGGTCAGTCTGGGTTTAGGGTCCTTACAGAGTAGAAGGCAGTTCAGCATTGCAGGACTCGAAGCGGTTTGTGGGGAGTTTGAATCCCTTCTGCTGCACATCTCTGGGTAGGTGATGGGTATCTGGATAACAGCCGGGCTTGGGAGACACTGTGGTCCCCCAGTATGCAGAGAGAAGATCATATTGTAGACTGGTTCTTGGGATGTTTATGTACATCTCTCTGCTGCCTGTTTACATGGACTCCACACCCAAGCTGTAGAATCAGTGAGGCAGCAGCCAAAGTCTTCCTCCTCACATCCTCATGTAGCAAGAGGCTTCCATACCAGTTCAAGTGAGATAGGCCTGGCCTAACGCAAGGAGTTCCGAATTCCTGACGGTGGGTCTCTCAGTGCTGCTCCAAGGGCTCACTGGTGTTCTCGGGGCACTTTTTAGGCAGAGGGGATGCTGTTTGTTTCAGGCCTGAATTCCTTCCATTGCACAGCTTCGATCCTGAGCAGGCGGTTCCCAAGTTAAATTAGTTTGCTCTTTGCCTCATCAAAAGTAACAGAAATCCTGTAGTCTGGGAATTTCTGGCCAAGTGGATTTGGTTTTTCCAGCCTGTTGCAATACCGAGTTCCTGATTTCTCCCTGTAGTGCAACTAAAACCATTGTCTTGACCTGAAGCAAATGCTCGTAATCTCAGTGATGGTCAATAGAGCAGATGTTTTGTTGCATCACTCTCTGCCGGAAACAGGAAGGCTTTTTGCTTCTCAGAGTGCTAAATGTTTTTGAGGAGTATCTGTAATTTTGGATACATTCCCTATTTGGGGGACTTTTGGATAAGCCTTTGCATTCCCAGGGGAATACTCTTTGAGAATTGGGGTATCAGACTTCACCTGGTAACTCCTGATGAAGATGGTCTTTCTGAAGAGTTGTTGCCACATTGAGAACTGTAGAAAGAAATTGCTATTACGGCTGTTTCACCTTACAGTGTTACACCAGAATGAACTTCAGAGGTTTGACCCTGTTGAGTATCATCAGAGTGTGCACCCAACCAAATAGATTCCATCTTTTGTTAGTCATCTGGTTTTGCCAGTTTGGGACAGGGATGTTGCTCCAAGCTCCAGATGTGCAAGAGGTGTGTAACTGTCTGCTGTTTTTCTTAAGCAGCTAAACTTTTCAGGTCATCTCTGTAACTCATTAGATGTAACAGAAGGGATGAAGGATACTGCTATTCCTGCCAACAAAGTTCTCTGTTGTTCAGGAGATATGACAAAATATATGAGATGGAGAGAGTTTCAGGATCAGAAGTTTGGTTTTCATCACAAAGTGACACTGCATTTGTGTGTAGTGTTGCTTAGAAGTATCACCAGCTGAGCAGCTATTTTTGCACATTCTGTTTTTTCAAGTTGGATGCTGAATATCAGGAAAGTGGTGTGCAAGTTCATTTTTTTTCAGTCTCTCCTGCAGATACACTTAGTATATCCTAGTTGGATGGGGCTTTGGGCCACCTGGTCTACTGAGGGGTGTCCTTGCCCATGGCAGGGAGGGGCTGGAACTAGACGATCTGTGAGGCCCCTTCTCCAAACCAGTCTGTGATTCTGTGAATGTGGCAAAAGGCTTGCTAGTATCTACAGCCATCCATGAGATGTGTTCTTTGTGAGTAGCATTACTTCTACAGTTGAAAAGAGAACTGGAAACTGCTGTGTCCCAAATGTTGAACTGTTGTACTAGCAAATAAAAAAAAATTAATACTCTTTGTTGGACTTTTGCTCAAACACTGGAAATATATAAAAATGAGAGGACTTCTTTTGTGCAGTTACTTAAGCTTACTGTTGTTAACTGCATTTGTTCCACGTGGGCAAGAGGTTGAGGACCAAAAAGAGGTCCTGTGCCAGGTCCAGACACAGACTCTGTAATACCAATGAGTTTAAAAGTGAAGGAACTCTTAACTGGTGGAGTAGTGCAGTGTGTTTCATGAGGAAGAAAAGTCTAAAGCAATAAAGGCAGCTGTAGGTAGTTTTTTCTTATCCATCTCTGTCAATCTTGTAGCTGCTCAGCCAATTGAGCCAATTTTTTAAAAACAACTTACCTTCATCTCTCACCTTTCCTTTCTCCCCTCCCTTAAATTGCCTTTCAGCGTGTCATGTTCCTTTATGATTTGGGGAAAACACCACTTTGCATCTACCTGTTACTTGTGCAGAGCACCAGTTTGATTCTTAAAGTGCAGGTTTTTTCTGGGAAATATACAAACTAAAACCATCTTATTGAGGAGAGAAGAGAGAAAAACCAATAGAACATTTTTATCATTTACATATCCTGTCTGAAAAAGATAACTTGAAATACCAAATCTTTGTCTTAATTGTAGAGTTGGAAAAATGGTGTGGGACATGCAACCCCACTGGGTTCTCCGACTGCAACAACAGCTACAGCTTTTGGGAGTGGGTTTGGAAGTAGTCCTGGAAGTTATGTCTCCTTAAGGGAAACATGCTTAATATAGAGAAGGAGAATGAGATAGATAATTTGTAGTGCACTCATAACATAATGAAATAAATGTTAACCAGAACAGGTTAGCAGTGATGTTTTAATCCACAACTGAAATTATTTGGAAAACTATTAAAGAAAAGTAGAAGTTTTGTAGTGCATCCTGTAATTCCTCTATTGCAAGAAGCTTAATTCGAGGCAGGATTTCCCCCTCGGTATTTTAGGAAGGTGTTCCCTGCAAATGAGGGTAGATGGCTTTTTTTTAGGAAATCAATTTGTTCTGAGACTTCTGGGTTGGTTCTGGGTTAATTGGTTGGTTTGTTTATATGACTGCTACATTAAACATTTTTCAAATTGACCTTAAAAAATAAGTGTTAGGACTACTCACACTTAATTTAAGTTTGAAGAATTACTTCAGTTGGTTCTGAAGTATCAAGGACTATGTTTTACCCTAAATTCTGGTTGATTTTTTTAGTTTGTTGTTGGGTTTTTTTCTTTTATTCAGTGACTTAACATTCTTGCAGAAATAACCGTTCTGAGGTTAAGTTAGTTTACAAAGTTTCAATAAAGGTATTTTTGTCTCAACTGAGTCTCATTGTTTGGTGAATCATAGTAGGGGTTGGGAGGGACCTCCAGAGATCATTGGGTCCAACCCCCCTGCCAAAGCAGCTCCCTAGCTCATTGTGTACAGATGGGCATCCAGACGGGGCTGGAATATCTCCAGAGAAGGAGACTCCACCACCTCCCTGGGCAGCCTGTCCCAGGGCTCTGTCACCCTCACTGTGAAAAAGTTCTTCTGCACGTTGGTGCGGAACTTCCTGTGCTCCAACTTGCGGCCATTGCCCCTAGTCCTGTCCCCACAGACCACTGAAAAAGGGCTGGCCAATTCCCCCTGTGTCCCATACAAAGATATTTATAAACATTAATAAGGTCCCCCCCTTAGTCTTCTCTTCTCTAGGCTGAACAGTCCCAGCTCATAACCTACTGCATGCTAAATAGTCTCCTGCAGTGTAAGAGGGGTAATAGTTCAAGCCCTAATAAAGATGTAAAGTGTGTCATATTTGTGTCACATTCCTCATTTACGTGACACTTCACTGCTATAAACCAGTTAGCAGATGGAAGTGAAACACAGAATCCTGTTTAGTGATGTGAAATAGAGAAATATGCTTGTAGCTTGTTATCTCTGATTAAATTGCAGTTGGCATATGGATGCAGGACTATTTGGTTAACCTTAGTCATACTTTTGAGATGGGAGTGAGGTGACAATAGCCTTTCTATGTGTCCAGACTTTTTGGATAAAGTCTTTTTTTCCTCTAGACAATAAACCCAAACACTTATATGTGAACTTGTGGTAAAGTCTCCTTCCATGTCTGGTTGCGATTACAGTTGAAGATAATTCTTAAAAATTGAAAAGAAAACAGAAGTGTGTTGGTCTTGCAGGAGTTCTGCAAATATATAATTTCATTATTTATATCCTTTACTAATGTAATATCACAAAGCTTATATTAACTTCAGTATGAAGCCTCTTTGTCTTTATAAAAGCATTGTAAAAAGCCTGCAGATAGTTTACATGATGTTCACAATAGTTGGAAATAAACATTAATGTACAGATAAATATTTGTGAAGCTTTGAAAACAGGCTTAACATAGATGTACATTGTTACTAATTTTTTATATTGTGTATCTTTAAGAGGAAATGACTGTGAGTTAAAAGCTTACAAATTTTAATGGCATTTACTTGCATATATACTGGTAACCGGTATTGTTTTGAGAGGTGATGTAACAGTACTTCTTCAGTGTCTGGAATCTGTAGCAAGTCACAGTGTTTCCAATGTGTCCAAACAAACCAAATTGCCCAGGAGAGGTTGAAATGCTTCCTTCAGTTTTTTATGACCCATTAGACAGTAGTAGGTATAAAACTAGATCAGTCATCCTCCTGTATAAAAATGAGCTGATTTTAATATGTGTGTGTGTGTCTATAAAGTATTAAAGACACTACATATTAGTTACTGAGTCCTGATGCAACTTCCTGAAAAGAAGTGATTGCATGTTTTCTGCTAAAATTTATTCGGTGCTTTTTTCAGGTAAACACCAGAGATTTCTTTTATGTACTAAGCTTACTGTATTTTTTGCTGATGTTGAGTTCAAACATGAGCCAGCAGTGTGCCCAGGTGGCCAAGGCAGCCAACAGCATCCTGACTTCCATCAGGAATAGCATGGCCAGCAGGACCAGGGAGGGGATCATCCCCCTGTACTCAGCTCTGGTGAGGCCACACCTCAAGTACTGTGTTCAGTTTTGGGCCTCTCACTATAGGAAAAACATTGAGGCCCTGGAGTGTGTCCAGAGAAGGGCAACCAGGCTGGTGAAGGGTCTGGAACACAAGTCACATGAAGAGCGGCTGAGGGAACTGGGACCAAACGGTCTGGAGAAGAGGAGACTCAGGGGAGACCTTATCGCTCTCTACAGCTACCTGCAAGGAGGTTGTGGTGAGCTGGGGGTCAGCCTCTTCTCCCAGGTAAGTGGCTACAGGACAAGAGGGAATGGCTGTAAATTGCACCAGGGGAGGTACAGGTTAGAAATTAGGAGCAATTTCTTCTCAGAAGGAGTGGTTGGGCATTGGAACGGGTTGCCCAGGGAGGTGGTGGAGTCACAGTCCCTCAGGGTGTTTTAGGAAAGNAGGTGGTGGAGTCACCGTCCCTCAGGGTGTTTTAGGAAAGGTTGGATGAAGTACTTAGGGACATGGTTTAGTAAATAAAACAAGTGGTAGGGGGACCGTTCAACTAGATGATCTTGGAGGTCTTTTCCAACCTTAATGATTCCATGATTATATTTTCTCAGTCTTGAAAAGAAATATTTTGAAGCTTTGAATTTGAAGCTTTCAATTTGAAATTTGAAATTGAATTTGAAATTGCTTTGGGGGGGTTTTTGTTGGGTTGTTTTTGGGGTTTTTTTAAAGCCACTGTACTTGTAAACTGTCCATGTATGATGACCAAGACATGGTTAAAAAACACAGAGGCAGGTCCCTTAAGTATTTGAACTTGGGTGAAAAATATAAGTTATTCTTTAAGTTCAAGAAAAGGAAGCTTACTGTTATTGCTGTTATTTCTGTCTGGGGAGAAGCAGCCTGGTTAGAAATAAGATAGCTGTTGGTGTACATGTGCACTGTGATATCTTCGTTTCATAGGGTGCATGAGCCACGATGCCTGTGCTTTACATCAGCAGGAAAGCTCATGAAAGGGGAGATGCTGATTCTGGTGTCCACTTGGCACGCAGTGGAAACGTGTGACACCTGCACTTTGCTGGGTACTTTGTGGGTAGCAGCCCTAAGTGCCGTGCTTTGTGTGTCTTAGGAGATGACAAAAAGAGCTTCAGAATTTCTTTCTGTTAAGAAAGAAGCCCTCTAGTAAGAAAAAAAGAGGGGGGTGGGGAGGAGCAAACTTGAAGACAGCATCTGCAGATGATGAGCAAGTAAAGGAGCGAAGAGTCACTGAGAGCAGCCTGTGCCGGAAGGATTAAAACCAAAGATACAGTATGTGTTGTGTGCTTGCAGATTCTCTACGTGTAAGACTTTAGGTGGAACATAACAGTACAGTGAAACTGGATAGCTTGCCCAGTGCTTTTTTTCCAAGCATAATTGTACAAGCCTCATCATTCAGACTTGCAAAGGATGACTCGTTACACAAGAGACATGGTGAATTACATATGTATATACTCAGGCATCATGTTTTCCATCCCTGTTTATTTGCTTACCACCCAAAATGATTGTCAGGGTATTCTCAGCTGCAGAAGTCTTCCAGAAATCATCAGAGAAATAATCAATCCTGTGAATGTACCAAAGAACAACAACAACCTCCCTCTCTCTGGGACAGTGTGCCAAGAACACAATAAAGCACTCAGTGTCTGAAAACATGTGTCTTAGTGCTAAATGAGGACATACACAAGCCACCTGAAATCCTCTGGGCATGTTATTTTAAGACAAACAAGCTGATTTATTTCTGTGAGAGATTCAAAGCATCCATGAGATGATTCAACCAAATTTGCAGATTTCAAGTCCCTTTACAGTCACAGGGAATTACTGTTTTCAAGGATCACTGTATTTTTTTAAGGCTGGAGACCCATTGGTTGAGAGTTGGCCTAGGATTCAGTATTTATTAACCTGGTAGAAGAAGTGAAAATGTAATAAAATAAGACAATGATGCATATGTAGTCAAGATTAAGAAGGGGATTTGAGAAACTCTGATATGCCAGTATTAAATTGAAAGTTTAGTAGAGACGGTGACCCCCTAAGAAGTTTGGAAGATAAGATTTTGCCTATGTATTCAAACAGTTCTAAAATTTTCTTTAAAATTTCGGTGGGCAACTGGAGAAATATCATAGATGCTGGCTAGAAATGCTTGTTACTTTTTTTGTCCATGCTGATTTAGCAATGAAAAGGGGAAACTGAATGGTAGAGCACACAAAGAAGGAAATAATGGGTTGAAGGGGCCATGCATGTAAAACCAAAGCTCTGAAGGATGAAAAAGAAAAAAATTACCAATCCAGATTAAGACATTTAATTATGTTTGTCAAAGCCTTCTGGATGTACTGGGCAACTTGAAACTGCAGATCATCTAGGAATCTTAAATCATAACTGGGGTCATACTTAGGCATCTCTATATACGTGCATAGAACGGAAAATCTTGATGATTATATTAGAGTGCTTTAGTTACTTTTGGCCCACCTAATTGATTAGGTTTTGTTTGTTTTAAAGGAAGTAGAGAATTTCAAAACAATACTAACAGAACTGATAGTTAAGTACGATTTTTGTTTTGTAATAAAAGACTGAGACTAATTAGGAAAGAGGTTTAAAACAGCATATGGCACTTGTGTGAATGTAAATTATCTATATAGGATTTAATGATATCATACACATCTAGTGATGAATAACAAATTGCTTTTGAGATAACAAACTCAATGCTACAGCTGATAAGACTAAATCCAAGTTGGCTTAGTTGTTCAGACGCACATAGCAAGTGTCCGTTAAGTAGTAGAGTCCAGTGTTATTTGTTCTGTTCCAAATTCTGGAATAGAGGTACACATCCTATTGGAATCTCACCATAGTAGTCATCACTGTCTGTGGTCATCCCTGAAAGCCATCCCTGCTACACACACCTGCTATACAGACATATGACAGGCTCTGCCTCCCTGAAGGTACATCCCTCTGGAGTGACTTGAGATGCACTGGGAAGCCCGTGATGGACAGGAAAGGGTGGTTGACCTCCAATGTCTCTGTCCTACAGCTATTGCTAAGGTGGTAGTAGAAGTGGGGATTGATAAGGGCCAGTGAGGAAGAAAGGCTGGTCACAGCTCTTCCTCAGTGTCACAGTGCTGCTGGGGGCAGGCAGCAGGAGGCTGCCTTGGCCACGCAGTTTGGGCTGCTCAGGCTCCCCAAGGTGTATTTACCTGGGATTACTGTAGGGAAGACTTGCCAATTGTGCTTATGCTTTTGGCCGTGGGATTATCTGGATATGAGTGAAAAAGCAAGAGAGGCTTACAAGTGACCATCAGCCCAATAGTAAATGTGTTTGTGGGAGCATATGCTCTTAGAAATAGGCCTGTGGTACCTGCTTCCAGTCTGCTGTGAGGATTAGTGCTTTTCAGATCCAAAGCCTTACTCTGGATAAGCTCGCCAAACAGCATCTCATCCTGACCCACTTCTTATATCTTCAAAGAACTAGGGAGTGACCAGCGTTCTTCTTTATTAACAATTTAAGGACCAAATGACTTCTGAAGTTAACTGAACAAAAGTGGAGATCAAATTATCTTTGTGGCACTTGGTGTTAAAGGATGTTACTGAAACTTCCTAAGAAGTGCAAAACCATTTTGAGTTAATAATAACATCTGGAAATGACACTAGCAGGGAGACATAAGGGACGTCATCTGTCCTACTAAACTGCTCTTAGTTTGCAAACTATCTGACTCCCTCAGCAGTGCTGTTGCCCAGTTGGCTTCATGGAGTGTGACAGCTTTCTACATTCCTCGCAAGTATCTGGCGTTGGACACGGTCAGAGATGAGCTACTGGGAGAGACAGGTCTATATCCCTTAGACTGTGGACAATTTATTTAGAACTTTTCAGCCCTCTGCTGCCCTGAAAAATCTCACCTGTGAACATGAATGTGCCAAGGTCATTCCTTACTCCTCGTTCTGTCAAGTGAAAAATAGACCTCGGCAGAAGCGCTCCAGCCAGCGCGTTCTCATATAAAACTGAACAGAGTTTGAAGCTATGTGTATTTGGCGGCTCCTGTAGTCTTGGAAAAGCATCCACTTATTTGTTCAGTTGGTCACAAAATGTACTTTTCTCTTTACTTGTTTTCTTGTCCCTGTGGAAATAATTAACCAAGTGTTAGATGAAAAAATAAGGGTTGTATGTTTGGAACAGTGCATTGATAATGCTGACCTTTGCTCTTTAGACACCTCCTTCATCCATAAATTTTTATGCAAAAAAAAATCCACCCAACCACTTTGGGATTATGAATTTTAAAAATTCATTTCTACCAGTAAATCTATCTTGAATAATAATTATTTTCTTGAAGCAATGCCTGCATTACACTACGCAGACAGCAGCATTAACTTAAGAGTGGAAAAAAAGCATACAGTGGAATCATGTCTTGATGTGTACAAATGTGGTTTGTCTAGTTAACTTCTTGTTTAACTGTTGAGGTGGAAGTCTTTGTGTTCCACTCAGGGCACTCTCACTAGTCAAACCCTGATTTTTTAACAGACCTTTAATATCAGTTGCTGGTAATTTCTGCCCCAGTAGGTCTAACCTGAGTGATCTCTTTTACTAGTAGTAGAATTATTTATTCCCTTCAGTCTAACAGCACATAGCACCATTTGTGCACGTAGCATTAATTGTGTTTTTTCTCTATGGTGTAGTGTTGCAGATGTTGGTATTCAGTGCTGTTATTTTCAAATTTAACAAAAAATCATTTATGTGATTTTTTTTTTTTTTTAAAATACAAGGTATGGCTTCTGTAATTTAAAAGTTGGAAGAAGTGTTCTGTAGTTCTTTGGGAATCTGCTGTGAATTGTTGAAAGTTGGGGGTGGAATTCAACATCTGTATGTCCCAGTATGTTCGCAAATGAGTTACCGTAGGAGTGAAGGATTGAAGGGGGCCATTTGTATTGAATTAAGTCTTGAGAGCTTTTATGAAACTACTCATTAGACACTCATCAAACCCTGCCTTAGAACAAATTAAATTTGTTTGCCTCCACTCTTGGAAAATCGATACAGCAGTTTATTTCTTAATATCTTATATAATTATATCCATGCTTTAGTCATGCCTGTTGATTTTAGTAGCGATTTTGACCCTTAATGTAAACATTTTTTGTGCATTTATAGAGATCTCTATTTTTTGATCATCAGGGTAAGGCAGGGAACCCCTATAAGCCAAGCATTTATATTTTGCTTTCCTAACTCAAGTTCTCTGTCCCCCTAATCACTATAGTAGCCTCTCTGTGCACACAGCACAATTTTGAGTTCGGGTTCCAGGAATGGGGGTGATTGGAGCTGCAGAGAGTGCTCTAAGAGGAGAAGCTTTGGACTAAGGCATTTCTGTGGCCCTGTTTTTACTCCAACTGTATCACCTGGTATGGATTGTACCTGCTTTTTTACAATGAGGAGGCCTCAACATTATTTCTTCCTTCTGTCATTTCCAGATTTTAACTCCCAGTTTACAGCAGATGCTCTTATCCGAGCCTCAAAATGCAGAATTTTGTACTTCATACTGTTAAATTTCATCCCACTTACGTTAGTCCAATGCACAAAGCAATCCAGCTGTGCCTTCTGCTCTTTCTCCATATTGATGATGTTTCACAACCTTGTGACAGCACCCGTTTTGGCAATGTTTAGTACCAAAATTACTATAAATACGTACATGTGCACACAAGCACACTCTTACTTAACCTATTCTCTTTATACACTAGTACTTCTCTAGTGCATATTACCTGCCATCTAATTTTGGAGGTTTCTTAGATACAATTCTTTTAGTCTTTTCCCATTTAAATATGGTTATGGCATGGTTAATGCTATACTTAATCCATGTACATTAAAATTAATTCATTAATTTGTTACATATCAGTTTGACATTATATTCTTTTATAAATGTACTTTGCATTTTCTCCCACTTTGATGTATTATTTTCTTGGACATTTGTCCTGAAACTTTTCAAACTCCTGACATCAGACTAATAAGGTAGCTAATTTTCATCGTTTCTGAGACATGAATATTAGTTCTTTTTTTTCCTAGTCTCGCCTAGTCCCTGTAATCTCTTCCTTTTTATCCTCAATTTATGAGATTACTAAAATACAGAGCAGCTTCCTTATTTCCTGGACAGACCTAGCTCTTGAGTAGTGAGGCTGGTACCTATTCTATCATTTTTCTGTTACTTCTGTAGTGTCTAGTTTCATTCCCAACACTAACTTTTTCATTCTGATGCCCAACATTCTTGCATTAGTTCACATATTGTTCCTTAAGAAACCGTTCATAGTTTCTTAGCTGGTTTAATTCCTGCACTACATGCATCCATTGGTTTTCCTTCCCTGCTCCCCATCCTCCTGTATTCTGTTAAATTTTGAGTTTCACTGTGAGACTTCCTAGACACCACCTACTCGTTTTATCCTCTCTGCTGTAGAGGCATGAAGTTTGAAACACTGGAGTGACTTTTTTTTTTTAATGATGATTTCAGTAGGTGTTGTTTTTCTCAAGTCCCATATAATGATTTAATGCAGTTAATAGAGTTGGGGATAAACATAGCTGTTTCACACATACTGACTCTTGATGGCAAAAGTTACTTCCCAGACAATATGGAATTCCTGCTGTTTGTGCAAGAAGGGTTATCAGTACTTTTATGTCTCTGAAGGGTAGCTGAGGTCTCCTCCTTCCCACATCCAGGAATTAATAAATGACCAGGTGCTTTGTCAGCATAATGTAATCCTTGCAAGTCAGAGTTTGGTGCCACACAGACTTCTGGCTATGTGTAGCGAAGAGTTTGGAGCAGAGTATGACTGTGATAGAGCTGAAAGAGGAGAAGAGAGCAAGACAAGACACTTACACTGAAGTCCTTTCTATCAGTAGTTACCATCTTCTGCCTGTGAATCTCTGGACTTGCTTTAGAACAAAATGACAGCTGAAACATGATGATGTGGTTGACATCTGTCTTGATTTCATAGGATGTGTCTATCACATCGCAACACAAGAGGACTTGAAGCAGCAAATTGACTTAAAATAAAAGGATGGTAAGGTTGGGATTAAATGAAATTTAGTCTGTTGTGCTGAAATCTCCCTCTGTGGATAAGCAGCAGGGAAGGTGGTAAGGATTTAGGCCTCAGGAAGAGTAATTAAATTGTTAATTACTACCAATCACTTTCTCAAATTCCTTTCCTTGTCTACTGGAACAGCTGTATTTATCAGCCAGCTGTTCAGGGAGATTTCTGTGTAGAAATTGGCTGGAACTCTTGAACCCTGGATCTGAGTGGTTCCATGGATATTGTAAATATCACAGATGAGATGCTGGACTCTTTAATGCCAATGTAAGTTTTGTTAATGACTTGCTAAGGTCAGGATTTCACTTATGTTTGCATATGTGTTGGACTTTCTTTTGGTGGTACTCTGAGGGTGGGAAAGAATTTGATTATTTATCTAAAATGGTGCTTAATGGATCTCAGACTGATCCAGTGCTGCATCTGGATTTGCTTTCACAAGGGACAATATGGAACAAAATGCTTGAAAAATTATTTTTTTTAAATTGAAATCAGAAGTCTTGAAAGCCCTCCCATTCCTTTTTTTTCCATATGAGGGAAGGGCTGGCAACTCAAATGTTTTCTCAATTGAGGCAAGTTATCAGATTTTGAATATGCTCCAATATATCAAGACAGCTATAGGTAATAATGCAGTCATTATCAAAGGTATGCTGCGAGGCATCGCGGACTGACATTTCCAAATCACCGTGTAAATCTGCCCGACACAGCTTTAAAAGAAATAAAACAAGACTGAAAGCTCCAGTGTTTAGTCTAAAAACACACATGGCTGTGGTTGCTGGTTTAGCCTATGTGGGCTAACCGTGGAAGCCTTTTGTCAGCTCTCCGGCCTACTGAGTGGTGTCAGCTTGATTTGTGTGTTAATTTGCTGACTTTTCGGTTTGATGCTTTCCGTTAAAATTCACATAAAGAGCCTGTGTGTTTTGGCTTTATTTAGCAGCTTTCCCTAATCTAAATGCTCTTCCAGAGACACCCCCCACCCCCCACCCCCCTTGGTACCACTGAAACTAAGAAAAAGCACTTTCAACATTTGTTCACTGTCGTAATCATTTATTCGCCATTTATATGATACTGAAAGGATGGAGGCTGATGGAGAGCCTCAGAAACTGATGATATAACCAAATGCAGAGAAGGAACACAGTGTCAGTCTTACAAGATCTTTCCCTTGTGGAAAAATACTGAATAAAATGATCAGTGGCGTAAGCCCTGAACTACCTTAGCATCGGCTCAGCCTAGTGCCTTCCTGGCACTAAATCTTGTCCTGTTTTAGTTAAAGGATCCTCCTCACTCTGTCTCGTGTGTCCCTGCTTTTTAGGTCTGGTTTGCTTGAGGAAGATGACTTGTTGCTGGTAGAGGCTGCCAGGAGACGGCTGTGGACTGGATCTCAGTCCAGACTTGCAATTAGGATGGCGTTTTGACACTGTTTTTCCTTGTGTGTTGATGGCATGTGTGATCACCTGTGATGATTTTCTTGGAGCTACTAGGGACCTTCCCCTTGGGAAGAGATCGATTCTAGAATATAAATTATTTGTGCAGTTTAACTGTCACTTTAATGTTGGGTGGGGTAACTGCTAATTCCTTAGTGTTTGTGTGGCCTGAATGACTCCCCTCACGCTCTTCTATTAAACAGAGCTTTCCAGGACAGTGTATGGGCACCAGGTTGTTTATTTTCAAGAAACAGATGAAATCATGCTACACTTACTGCATTGCAGGAACGGAAGAGTCACCCTGTGGAAGTGTCCCTTCCAGGAAACAGTTCCTTGAAGCTGGAGCACGGGAGGTTCCATGTGAACATAAGGAAGAACTTTTTCACTATGAGGGTGACAGAGCCCTGGGACAGGCTGCCCAGAGAGGCTGTGCTTCTCTGGAGACATTCAAACCGGCCTGGATGGATTCCTGTGTGATTTAGTCTGGGTGATCCTGCTCTGGCAGGGGGTTTGAACTAGATGATCTTTCAAGGTCCCTTCCAACTCCTAACATTCTGTGATTCTGTTAACATTATCTCTTTTTTTGAGTCAACACTGATCAAAAATACACCCCCAGCAGGCGCCTGGAGGGAGTAGGTTTGGTGTAAGGTAGAAGGCATACAAATTCTCATTGGACTTTTGATAAAAATTGAAAGATCAACCATTGTTCAGAAGTAGTTGTCACGTTAGCTTAAATGAATGTCTCTCTGTGTCTGAAAACAGAAAATGCTATTACCTTTTATGTCAGTATCGGTTATGTATTGTTAAGAATCTGCCATACCACATTAGCATACACATTAAACCACAGTTGATGGATAAAATAAGTGTTTGTCCTGACCTGTTGCTGCAGCTTGAAGCTCCCAGTGATTGCAGTGAAGCTGGGATAAGACCCATACTGGAGAGAGCCTCTGAAGTTCTCTATAATCCACCAGGACCTGAGGGTCCTGGTGGATGACAGGTTGGCTATGAGCCAGCAGTGTGCACTGGTGGCTAAGAGAGCCAATGGGATCCTGGGATGCAGCAGGAAGAGTGTGTCCAGCAGGTTGAAGGAGGTGATCCTCCCCCTCTACTCTGCCCTGGTCAGGCCCCACCTGGAGTATTGTGTCCAGCTCTGGGCTCCCTGGTGTAAAAAGTACAGGGACCTCCTGGAGAGAGTCCAGAGAAGGGCTCTAAGGATGATTAAGGGCCTGGAGCATCTCCCCTGTGAGGAGAGGCTGAATAAGCTGGGACTGTTCAGCCTGGAGAAAAGAAGACTAAGGGGGGACCTAATTGGTATTTATAATTGTCTTACGCATGGGACACAGGGGGAATTGGCCAGCCCCTTTTCAGTGGTCTGTGGGGACAGGACAAGGGGCAACGGCTGTAAGCTGGAGCACAGGAAGTTCTGCACCAACATGCGGAAGAACTTTTTCACAGTGCGGGTGACAGAGCCCTGGGACAGGCTGCCCAGGGAGGTGGTGGAGTCTCCTTCTCTGGAGATATTCAAGACCTGTCTGGACGCCTATCTGTGCAATATGAGCTAGGGAGCTGCTTTGGCAGGGGGGTTGGACCTGATGATCTCTTGAGGCCCCTTCCAACCCCTACGATTCTGTGATTCTGTGATAACCTGTTCACTGTAATTTAAGAAATCTAGGTCTGTATTTGACAGTGCTGACAGCCGTGTCCTGTTTTCCTTTCCACAGGCAGAGTCACCCCAGAACAGCTCAGCTCATACGTTCAGCTTTTCAGAAATAATCTCAAAGCTTTGGAGAACCATTGTGGTCTTCTACAGCTTGTGCTGGCCACAGTCCAGACCTTGAAACACCCCCAGACTTCCAAATGGGACAACTTCCTGGCCTTTGAGAGATTACTTCTGCAGGTACATATTATTGATTAATTAATTGACCGATCTACTTATTTATTTATTTATTTAATGTCCAATGAATTCTGTAGTTTGTATTTTTATGAAGAAGTTTGCTGGATGTCTTTCTAAAAGGCTGCTCCACATTGCCAAACTGGTTAAAGGAATGGGAACCTACATATGAAGCTTTGTAGTTTTGTCTAAGAATAATTTTATAAACAAAAGGGTAGACACTAAAGGTGAAGTACAAAGATAATCTAGATTGGGTGATAGTTTTACTTCAAGATGATACAACTTTCACAATGGATAGGATGATCATGATGATATCATCATCGTGACTGTCACCAATCTGAAGCTGCTTCTTGAGGTAACATGCTGAATAAAATGCAGAGAGGACTTTTACTATGTGAGTGTATTTACTGAGCAGATGAAAGCATAGTAGGAAATTCCTTGCACCAAGAGAGTGAGGTTTCTTTTGCTCACAGCTGTCATCTATCCTGAGCTTTTCCCACCACCACATTTTTTTACAGCATCCTGTTGGTGACCACAGTATTATTTACATACCATTTTGTATCACAGTTGGATTTCTCTCAGGAAATTAAGATTTAGTGGTGTATTGAACTTTATCCCACTGATCTTTGGAGATGTACCAAACAAAGGAAGAATTTTTCTAGCAACCTAATAGTTAATTTCTGCCAAAATTGGGTGAAAACTCAAAACTTTCCTCCCTGCAGTGTCTCTTTGCCACTGTATTGCTTTCAGAGGAACCATCTTCTGAAATCCTAACAAGAAGCAAGTCTTCATGAGCTAACTTCTAATGAAGTTACTGTCAGCCTTAGAAGAGTGAAGTATATACTGTGGACCTCATTTAAAACCAGATACTGCTTTTGTAAAAAATCATCTGTCTTTGACTAGATGTCGACATCAAACCAACAAGCTGACTCTCCCCATGATCTCTGGCAGCAGGATATAATACCTGGTCCTTTGAGCAGACTCAGTCCATACTTCATGGCTTTGCAGTCAGTGAATTTCTGCAACATTTGGGGGACAAAAAATGTAAAATTTAAACAGTAACAAGCTCTTATCTACATTAATTTAAAGACTACTCTGTCTCGGTAAGACTGAAATATTTTTGACTAACATAGGCAGCCTTCTTTCTCTGGTTAAGAAACAAACACATCTCAGTTAAAGAACTCGTTGCAGCCATTCTTTGGTTTGTCTGGACTGTAGAGCATGGGAGTGACAACCCACAGTCCCCTTCTCTCTTCTGCAGTGACTCATGTCACACAGCTCTTCTCAGAAGCTGGCTAAGTTCCATCATAAAACCAGTTCAGCTTTAGAATCAAAATAAAGCTGCAAGCTCAGCATTGTTTTCACAACAACAAATGTAAAAAGCCTATGTAAAAGCCATGCTGTAAATCATCAGGGAGTGGAAAAACAGAGGTAAGAAACAACCAAACTATATATTTCATAAAAAAGAAATGTATAACAAGCACTCTTATAATGGTAGGTCGCTTTGGATTATACCCACTGCCTTCCACCCATCATATTAAGGTAAAATGTGTTAGCCAAAGCAAACTTTTTAGGCTAACATTTGTAACTGTTCCTTAAGCACATACTCATTTTCAGTAGTTCAAACAACAGTTATTTTGAATTACACAATCTGTACAGCGTGTATCCTTTTCTGACTCTATTTTGAAGACAGAGGCTGAGATGCATTATCTGCTTCTGAGCACATGGCCTGTCACTGATCTGTTGACAGGGGTTTGTAGGAAGAGCAAAATACTGAGACACTCTGAAGAAACCAGATAATTTTATTTTTAAATTATCAACTCGAACATTGCATTGTGAATGTTTGAGATATATATATATATAGCACCCTGCAGTGAATGGGATACCACGGTAGTTTATTTCAGCAGTACTGCTGAGGAATTCTTTAGCATAATTGTTATGCTTCAGATATATTTAAAAACAATAAATCTTCAGAAATCCTCAATAAAAAGTAATTGTTTCAACATGAAAGTGGTATTGGTAGTATCCTATATTGGAACCATGTAGAATAGAATTGTTTGTGAAAGGTCTACTGGGAGTAATATTATTAGACTGGGAGAATGTAGGAATTCTAGATTTTTCACTGATGGATACATGTCAGACTGCAGCTGATGCCAAAGGAGATAACCCAGTATAAACAGCTGGTGTAAGGATTCTCAGATTTCCCCAAAAAATAAATCAGTGGAGTTTGGAAATTTATGTCAGTACTGGACCTGATGGGCCTCATGATTCTCTGCTTAGGCTGCTTTGTCCTTTTCAGAAAAAACACGTTGTTGACATGCATCCTGTAGTCTAACTTATATTGAATAACCTCTTCTGTTTTGCTTCTCTTTAGTCCTTGATTCACTCCTTTCAGTTGATGTTGCAAGTACTCAGTTCTAAAAATGGCCTGGCAGAGGTAGAAAGCAGACCACTTTCACTAATTTATCATAATCCAAGTTCTGTAACTATATTTTTCAAACCTATGTGGTCTCAAAAAGTTTTTAATATCTCCAGCAAGGAAGTTTGGTTTTGACTACAAGTCCACTGAAAGTCAGTACAGCTACACAGTTCCTACAGAGTTGTCCTCTCCTTAACTGGGATGGATGAATGATCTGCAGGCAAAACTGGATTTTGGTGAAGTCATGGCTTTTACCTAGAGGAAAGAGAATCATGTGCTGAGTTAAGAAGTAGTGCAGAATGTTTCATCTGGTTCATCACAATTTACTTTGTGCTCTGCTGCTTTACCTCTGCACATGATTGAGCTTTTACTACCCAGAAGGTTTAAATGCTTTGTGAATTGAAATTATATCCTATTTACCAAAAGGGGGTCCCACCCCCCAGTATTTTCCTTCTTTTGAGGTCCTCTTTATATTTTTCTAATTATGATAATCGTGAAACTGATAGGTGGGAAGTGGAACACAAGCTAAATGCTGCACCATGCTGTCTGCAGCTCACCAGTACTACTCCTGTGACTGTCTTGTCTGTCACCTTCAGGTGAGGATTTAAATTTTAGGGAGGTAACAGTAAAAAAGAGTGTGGTCACTCCATACGTTTCAGCTCTGTTTATATCCCTTGTTTTCCTCAAATGTTTGATTTCCAAGGAGGTTTGTTAAGCTGTAGAGGCCCATGAAATACAAAATCACAAGAAGAGGACCTCTCTCCTGAGTTCAAACAAAGTGTGACACAGTGAGAGAGAAAATGTTTGTTGTTTTTAATATATACTACTCATATTCTCCCTGAGCAGGGATTTCTGCCTCCATGTTCAGTTTATAAATACCCAGCAGCAGTAGCAGCAGCCAGTGTGAATGGGGACAGAATGTGTCCCAAGGGGAAGCACAGTTGCTCTGTGAAGGGTACTGCTCTGACGTTCCCCAGGTGGGATGCTACCTTGTAGAACTGGCTGCATCCTTCTGCCACAACCTTGCTCTCAAGATTTAGGAGTTAAGTACTTCTCTTACTGAGCAGCAGGCTATTTTATGAATAGCCCCATCCATTTAAAATTCCTAGGTTGGGGTTTGTTGAATGCAATCAAGTTTATCAGACTGAGTTTCTAAAATAGCATGCGAACTACTGGAAATGCATTTCTCCCCCAAGAAAACAGACATTCTCCAAGCAATTTAAAAATCTGCTGCTGTTCTTTGGAGTGAGATGGAAGGAGGGGAGGGTTTAAGTTGATTCCAAGTTTCTATAGGTTGCCACATGCAAAAACATTGTCAGGTTAAAAAGTTTACTCTTAGTCCTGCTGGTTTTGTGTGGCAGCAAATTCTGGTGCCAGTTCATTTGGCACTGTGTGGCAGCTGAAGGTTTATTCCATCTTGTTCTCAGCTACCTGACTGATGCACATTTTTAAATGTAAACTTTCCTGCTAAACTGAGTGGGTCTAAAACACCAGGTCCTGTGTGTACTGCCTTTGGATCCCATGGTAGAAAGTTCCCAGAGTAGATGCCTTTCTGTAACATACCACAACTAGCAATAACTCCCAACTAAAAGAAAAATGTCTTCCACAAAATTATTGGTATTTCTTGCTTTATTCCTTGCAAACAACTCATCCTTTATCAGGCAGGTTTTGCACCAGGACTGTTGCAAGCAACAGCTGTTTCCCCAAAAAAGGGAAAGGTGTGCTGCATTGCCCAAAGTAAGGAAATCTGAAAGATTACTACATTCATTCTTGTGATAGTGTTGAGGAGGGGATTGTTGCTTCTTGAGGCTTTTTTTGTGGCACAAAGTTTTTGCACCTGTGGACTGGCACTTAACAGTTTACTGGGCAATTAAACAGCTTCATCATTGACCTAGAAGCCATGGTGCTACCACTGGATCTCAGAGTCCTGTCAAAGTTTTGTTTTCTGATGCTGATTAATGCCATGTAATCTCAGGAGTAATTGGAGTAAAGGAGACACTAAAAAATAAATATCTACTCAATAAACAAAACCAAAATATCTCCAACATATCCATAATTTCATTCTATAGATGAGTGGCTATAATTAGCTTTATGATGTATACCTAGCTAAAAATCATTTCAGCTTTCACCTATCTGAATTGTCTGACTTCTCAGACTTAAAACTCCTTGAATTGGGACCAGGTCCCCTCTGAGCTTTGACTCCTTTCATGTCCTGCACTGCTCATGAGGTAAGGGCCTTGCTGACTGAGCCAGTCCACACACACAGCATCTCCCAGCTATGGCATCAGAAAATGAGTTTGGAAATGGCTTGTTGCTAGCAGACATTCTAGCAGATACTGAGAACAACTATTTAATCGATGTGATAGTGTGTACCACCACCTAACACACATTGTCCTATTGCTCTTGGATTTGAGCTCATGGTCAGCCTACCTAGCTCAATAGCATGTTACTTCTGTACTTCTGGTCTCTGCCAAGATCACACTGGTGGCAAGTGTGCATCACCTTGACTGCTCAGAAAAACAAATAGAGTGCTGTAATGCCAGTTAGCAAGCAAAGATAGATCTTGAAAGATGGGCTGCTCTATAAATCAAAGTTTAAATTATGTGTGAATTTGATATATACAATGTGCAAGGTATCTATCAAAGCTGTTACTTTCTAAAGATAACTTAGCTGTTTTCAAAGTATGACTAGGTTGTTTTTAAAATTTTACAGGTTCTTTTCTGTCCTTTTTTCAAACCTACCATAGGAAAGAGAAAATTGTAATATTTTAGCAGAAGTACCTGGAGTTTCCAGTGACTCCTGGTAATAACATACTCTGGTGGTGGAAGCTATGTGCACATACTTCCAAGGTCAGTTCTTGACAGTATATTTTCATGGTTAAATTTCCAAAGACTAATTAGTTGTATTTTCTTTTATTTCTGTTTTCTCCTTTTGGTGCTATAAAATTTGTCATAAGACAGATATTTTTGTCCTTGAGGTCTTGAGAAACAGAAAATCAGAAGTGTTTTTAAGAGAAACAGAAACTTCATGCCAGATGGTCATTCCAATGTTTTTATTTTTCTGTTGGCAGAAAGTGGTTATGAGGTTAATAAAATGACATCATTCTTTCTTTATGAATATTAAGTGCAAACTCACACAAAAAAAAGTGGAAAACCTGCAACACAGCCAAGTATTTTATGCTGTAGTTAATGTTTCAGTAGCAAGATCTAATAGCTAGGGTGCTAGTAAGCACTCCATCCTGTGCCATGATTTTCTACCAGTTTTACAAATGCAGGGTACACATGACTCACTGCTTAATCAAAGATGACATTACTATTTATTTGCACTTTTGACCATTGCAGAATATGGGTGGTGATGTTCACGTATGCGTGCCTCCGCAGGACCCTCTGCCAATGGATCTGGGAACTGTAAGACTCCAGCTTGCAGACTTTCCCTGCCTAGAGCTCACTGTAGTTTTCAGACCTCTGAACTTTTCTACAGGGTACAGTAGTTACTAGGTGACATTTATTGACTCTAAACTGGTGTAGACTAAAAGCTTAAGCATAGGCTTCAGGGCTGCCGAAGCAAGTGGTTTGATAGAGTGCAGTGAGGAAGTCAAAAAGCATTTGGAGTAATTCCTCCCACTCTGCAAGAATAATTCATGGTTCAGATGTAATGAGACCTTTATTTCTACACAGAATAGATTAAGATCAGTGGCATTCCTTGTTATTATTATTTATATTGCTTTAGTCTACATGTAATTTATAATTACGTAGCTCAGCTCAGTGCAGTAAATTGTCTTTTTGGTGGCCTGTGATGTTGATCAGTAAATCTTTTTTGAAGAGATATAGCAACAGAAGACTCATGATGTTAGCTGCCTGTAATTAGAGAAGTTGTATTAAAAAAACCCCCAGAGATTAGATCAGTCACTTTTCAACATAAAGTTACATATGGAATGGATTGTCTTGATGGGAGTCTTGTATGATACCATGTTGATTGCAAAGGTCATCCTCTGGAATTTGGTACCTTTTGGCTGAGACTGCAGTTTGGACACTGATATGCTATTCTGTCCTACACAGCCAGAGAATCAAATGTAATTTGTTGATTTCTGAAGAGAAAATAGTCCTGCAGCAATCACTTGCTTAAGCTTCCAAATTATTTACAGCGAGTTCTTATTGTTTGTTAGATTTGCTCCATTTGAACTGGGAGCTGTTTGCAGAAGATGTAAGCCCCTTTGGACTCTCACTTTTATACCTATGATATTTTTAACCTTGCAAGTATTTATTCTGCATAAGATTTATGTTAAATTTCATGGCCTTGCCTAAAAATGGATGTTGAATCAAATGGTGTTGCTTCTTGTCACCTGCCTTACATGGTCTCAGTTAATTTCTTTTGCTTGCTCAATGCCTCTTGTGTTCATGGTACCTTGTTTTTAACAAGAATTCCGTTATGTTTATGTGTTTTCTGTACATTTCTATAAAAGAGAGCACTAAACTGCTGGGGACTCCTCAGTGCTACAGCAATGCAGGTAAAACATTGGATGAAATTTGTGGAAGAGATGAGCTGCTGTGAATGTGTTTGGTTTTGTGCACTACCTGTGATACTCCATACAGGAGGAGCTTGTTGGTTACAACGCATATTCCATGTACTCAAGGAGCTCAGTTATGGACCATTTCACAGGTTTGACATGCCAGAATTTAAACATTCCAACTGGTTATGCTCAGAAAGAAAGATAAATATGTGTATATATAAAAATAAGTTCTTCTGCTTTGTATATGTATATATAATTCTTCTAATCAAATTAATTTTCTGTGAGTAGAATGTTCTTGTCAAACTACTTTGAAAGCAAAATAAAATACAAGTAGGGATTGCTTTAACATTGTTTTAACATTAAATAGTTCCTTTGAGAATGAACAGAAGGTATTTCTACTGACAGTTGATTAATCTGTTGAAAGAAAACTAGTTTAAGTTTTTCTAACCCTGGCTGAAAAAGGGTTAAAATACCTTAGGTGGGGTTACCATATCACGTGGGAGTTAGGAGTATCCTTCTGTATTCTTGTCAGAGAAATGTGTTTGCATTTGGTCTGAAAACTTGCAAAAGTATTGCCATTGTGGATCTCAGTGAAAAAGGAAAGACCTCCCTCCCTCTTTGTCTGAAAGAGCTAGTATTTTGTATCCAGCTAAAAGGTCACGTAGAGCCTCTAAAATGAGCACTAAAGAAAGAAATGGCTTGCTTAAGTGAACAAATGTCCACATCAATAAAAGTTAAAAAGCATTGTGGAAAGGAGAGGCTAAGCATATTAAGTCAAAGTGAACTGTTAAATTAATGTTTTTATTTATGTACAAAACCAAAATATTTGCTATAAAGTAAAAGAATCCCAATGTATAAATGGTTGCAATGGGAGCCAACTCTTCGGGGAGTGGCAGAACAAAATACCACTACCACCCCATCTACACACACACACACACACACACACGTATTATTTCATTACAAGTTTAAACAACAAATAGCTTTTTCTTGACAGTTTCCTTTTGAGATGCATATTAAGCCTGCGCAGCAGTCGATACCTGGTTAGCCCATGCTGTAGAAGGGCAGCGTGACTCTCAGTGTCCTCTGAACATGTGTCACCAGCGGTGGGCAGAGCCCTTCACCAGCTCTGGGGAATCCCTGTGCGGAGCTCTGGCTCTGCACCTGGAAAGAATGGCACGTGCCATGCCTTCTCCTCTGCGACTTTTCTCCTTAAAGCATAATGTTAACTGCTTGCTTGCTGTAAAACAGAACATAAACCAGGGCCAAAGGCAGATGCCATCGCTCCCTGTCTGTATGTAGTTGTGAGGAGGCGCATTATTAGTAATATATTCAGGACCAATCTGGACACCTACGTGTGCAACCTGTCCTAGGGAACCTGCTTTGGCAGGGGGGTTGGACTCACTGATCTCTGGAGGGCCCTTCCAACCCCTACAATTCTGTGAATCTCTGAATGTGTGGATGAGTCCCCACTTATTCTTATACAGATAACTGTGCTCCAAGAGGCAAAGCTTCTTGTTGTGTGTACTCCTAGCTTCTGCCATGTGTACTCCCTTGCTGTGCTGTGTGCATTCCTCCACTGATAGAGCATCCAGTACCACCTGATCTACATTAGTGGCAGAATCTGCTTTCCAGTCTCTACTTGTTAAGGAGGTTGTTGCCACCCTCACCAAAATAAATTATCTTCTTTCTGTTTTTACTTGCACAGGATGAGCTGTGTCATATGTGAAATGTTTGGTGTTTTTTTTTTTAAACCCACTCTTCCAGAAACATGAAAAATGTCTCAAATGGACTGGGCAAATCTCTTGCCTTATTAACCTGTAAAAAAATGGCATGTACTACTTCAGATCTAACAAAGCAGAGGATTCAAACATTCTTGGCAGCAGCATCTTATGTTATATTTTGAGAAGCAGGGACCTGTAAGTGGTACCTTTTTAGATGTGACTTCTGTGGTCCTGGGTAAGGAGGGCAAGAGTGCAGATTCATGTAGTCCATCTTTTTGCCTCTTAAATAAAACATAAATCTCAGAATACCCATTCATCAGCTTTGTGATGGACAAGTTAATTTGCAAGACTTTGCTGAATACTGAATCAAGTGTGTTACGGTGTTTAGTCTCTGCTAATAAGCTCATTAATTTGTTGTTAATTGGGTGTTGCTAGACAGGCAAAGTGGTGTATGAATGGAAACTAGGCGGCTCCGTTTTCTATTAATTTTGTTCATTATGGTATCCATGCTTCTTTGATAAAAAGACTGGTTTGGTTTATTTTTTGGGATGCTTTCAGTCAAGATGGTTCACTCAGCTTGTCATAACCTAAGTTAGAAAAGCGGGTTTCTTTTTTTTTAAAGATGATACATAGGGTTTCTTAGGTAATAATCCAAACTGGATCTTGTCTGTGCTATAGGTTCAGAGCAGGACTGCATTTACCTTTTGTGTTTTGTCTGCTCTGCTATTTATATTATAGTCATTAAGGAAATGAGCATTGTCTTATAATTTTAGAGTCTGCCTGTTGTCCTTAGGTAAGATTCCAGGTACTGTTGTAATAATAACGAAATCAACACCATAGAGCACAGCATCTAGGGAGGTTTTTTACTCATAGGAACTGCTTATCACTGTGGCTGTTAGCTCAAGGGCAGTAAATCTTTTATCTGCAAACCAGTTTGATAGTGCCAGCACTGTATATCTGGTTTGGAGTGTGATTATATTAGCTTGTCAGCTTAGTTTTCCTGATTTTTTTGGAGGATATACTTGATTATTTCCTATAGACTGGCAAGGAGAAAGCAGAGAAACAACACAACTGATGAAAACTTTACTGTGGGTGATATCCAAAATTAACAGTGGGACTGCCACGTTGCATTCCCTCTGTCTCCGCACCTTAATGAGTTGCAGATTTTCCTTCTCAGGGGCCCACACACTTCCTTGGATCACAGACATTTCTGGGCACACAGGACATACACAGACATACAGGTGCACCCCAAACTGCTTTTCCCACAGTCTGGGTTATCAGGGTGCTAGTCAGCGCCAGCCTGGAAAGCAGATAGACCCATTGGCACGGTACCAATCCCTGGCAGTAAGCCTAGCCTCTCCGTTTGGCTTGTGCCCCCCAAAATGTGCTGATGGTTTTTTACCCCAGGAAAAAAACCCCTTTGGTGAGTCCTGACATGCTTGTACAAACATACCTTTATGGCCACTGCCCTCAAATTGCGGCTTTTACCTCTGCCTGCGTCACCTGTTCTTGGTCACAAAGCTCTTTGAAGGCACAACTGTGCTCAGACTCTGAGGCTAATATTTTCCCCCGAATTGTTATTTCAGTAGGAAAGTAAGTATATTCTTAATTTCATTTTGCTTACTTGACAGAGAACGAGGCAGTGTTAGTTTTCTGAGTTGTCAGGTCAGCCAAGATTGGGGTGGTCTAGGACTTAACTACTTATCCTAACTTTAGATTTTATCTTTTACCTGGTGAAATTGAATTGGCAGTGAGGTAGAGAACTCGCCAAACTGCCTTGTTGTTGGCCATGTTTTCAATGAAAACCCCCACCCCCAAAGGAAGCTACACAAAGAGGTAGCACTGTTCAACAAGCTGATTTGGGCTCATTCCAACTATGGAGCCATGGTAGATTTTTTTGTTCGTTATAAATTGTGATATCATTGTTTGCAGATGTACAGACTTGCTTGATATATCATTTGCTCATTTCCAGTAAAGAAGGCAAGCTGAGCTCTCCTTGTCTAGGTTAGAAAAGTAGGTCTTGTTTGAAGGCCACATGCCGACTTAGCTAGCAGAATCTTAGTGGAATTTTACCTCCACAGTAGGACATAAAGTATCATTTTTAAAATCAAATCTGGCTTGTCAGAGGTCTGCCTGTGTATCCTCTCGGAGATGATCAGATACCTCTGCTTAAACAAAGTTGTAACCCTAACTCTTCCCTCTTGGAGAATTGTAAAATATTATGGAATTAATCAAAGAAGTGACTACTATTCTGCTATCCCACAGGTATGTGTAACAGACAAATCACTTGATCTGAGTGAGTGTTTCCCATGTGTTCCTTGGGTTCCTTGAGAAACAGAGAGATTTCTTCTAGTGGTCTTCTTTAGGTTTTCTTCAGTGAAGGTATTTTTTATTGCCGTGAAGTTTCTTTCACACTTCCTTGATCTAAGGTGATACCTCTTTGGAAACCCACCTGTTTCACCATATAAGAGCACCACAGGCCTGACAACAGCGGGTTTATGCTGGAAGCTACCTGCTCGCTGTGGCATTCCCAGCCCAGCGCAGAGCAGCATGAGGGCTGATACAGGACATGCTGGTGTAACAAGACCACTTCCTTCTCATTTCCCCCCCAAAAAGCAAAAGGAAGTATCTGCTCCATACCTAGAAGTGATCTGTATAGTCTGAGGCTACTGTAGTATTGGTTTCTCTGTGTTTAGTTTCATGTATTTTTCCTGTAAGAATGCTTTGTTAATTAAAATGTGGTAGGCACAAGAAGAAAAATGAAACTACTCTCTGGCTGTCCCCCCACCTCATCCCTGGGGTGTTTGCCTTTGTGTGCCTTTAAAACAAAGAGCAGATGGTTTTGTGAGTGTTCCTGTAATTCAGAGTAGCCATGTTGCCTGCAGAAGTGAATGGCAGCGTGCACACATAGGACATGTCCAGCATTGTCTAACGAAGTCCGACAGCCCATTTGTGCAGCTGGGTCTAATAAGGCATGAATGCAGCTAACTGCTCTTTACCTCCTCACACCCTGTTTGTTTGGAGCGCAGAAATGTTGTACATCCACATTAGGCGATTCAGTATAGAAATCTAACGTGGTCTGTCGATGGGACATAGCAGGCTACACCACATATGGTTGTAGTTATGATAAATAAATGGCACAGTCCATAAACTACTGCCATTCAGCACAACTGTTGGGTTGTTGTGGGTTTATCCTTCAGGGGAGTATATTGTAGGTAAGGGATAAGTAATAAATGATAGTTCGGGGGTCTGTCTGAGCAAGGGGAGTGTTTCATATTCTTGTTAAAGAGGGCATTAGTAAGAGAAGAGGCAAACATAATGTGCCAGAAATGAGAAACTCTGCAAGTATGACTTAATTCTGTCCACCAGTTTCTCTTCCAGTGTTTCTTCCCTACCTATCCCTGACTCTTGGGAAAGTGAAGTAGCTGCTAAGCTGTCGGCAGCAAAGGATTCAGGCATAGTCCATAGTGTCATTTGACTTACCCTCACGTAGTAGTGCTGTCTTTCCTGAACAGAGCAGGAAAAAATAATACGCATTTCTGATAAAAATAAGGAATGTTTTAAGGGTTTGGGGTTTTTTTAAAGTCTCTGTGTCTCTCTGAATTTCTTAATCCAATATTCTTCTGTAACATGGGAACAAAGATAACACAGTTAAATTTGGGAAGATGAAGGCACTGTTTCAAGTGAGGTTATCAAATGCTGTAGCTGTTGAATGTATCCACTCAGAATGGTGTTTTTCAGTTGTCAATAGGATCAGAGTGTTGTTAAACTAAAGGTCACCCATGAGAGACTGGCATGGGTCCTCAACTGCCTTTTTATTCACAGATACTTGAAAAATGGCTATGGTGCCCCTGGTTTGATTTGGTTTATTTCTGGTTAGTTTTTGAAACTAAGTTTTCAAAATCATTCATTCTTCTATCTGTTTTAACAGACAATGTTAGAAGAAATCTCTTTAAGTGTCTACTTCATAATAATAGGTTTTTTAAAAAGAGCTAAAATTTTAGGTATCACTACTTGAAATTCATTATCAATTAATGGCCAGTAGCCTCAGCTAGACATAAGCCTTACAGTTGTGAATGTGATACACAGTAATGTGTTTCAGGACATATGGTCTTGAACCAAAAGCCAAGTGAAAAGCTCTCTTAACCTTCTCCCTTGCCTCAGTTGAATTATCATGCCCCCCTTCTGTGTAGGCTTTTTCCCAGACTGTAGATGGATTTTCTGTTCAGGTTATTTAATTTTTGGAATTAATCAAAAAATGCTCAGTCCTTGAGGAGTGAGTACACACTACTCAAGCACCCTGTATTCACCAGTAATTTTGGAGAGCTTTAGAACAACTCAACTTTGGTGCCCTCTTATCTTCTGTTCCTCCAAGCTTGTCTTGATGAGAGGTTGGCTTTTGCCAGAACTATTGGGAAAACTGACAGTGATGGCAACAAATGCACAAAGATGTAAATTACTGCTGCTTCAGGGGAGTGTCAGTCACTGATGTAGGCAACGTTTTGTATTGTCTGCATACTGGTTTAGTTTCATTTGCTTTTTCACTGCAGAGAAGAGGTTGAATGGACTGAAGGCACATGTGCCAGCTCTTAATGACAGGAGTCTGACCACACGCATTGACAACAGACATGTGGATTGGGAAGCCACCACACGTTTTGGGGAACATTGTAGCTGAGAAGATTACTAGCAGGATGCAAAACGTCAGTGTTTTGCTTCAGATTCTGATTTCACACTGTTTTGTAGCTACACAGAGTGAAACTTTTTCTGTACGAATTCAACTTCTGTGAGGCTGTCAGTTTGAACTCCAAATGGTGCCATCTGCAAGTGCTTTGGTTGCCTCTGTGAAATTGTTTCCTAGCCTATCGCTGTGTGTATTTGTGTTTTATCCGTAGCCTGAGCAAGATGTGTATTAGAAGTAGAATAGATGGATATTCCACTACTGGAAAAACGGTCCATTTCTTGAGAATCTGATGGGTGGGCTTAGAGAAGTAAAGATAAGCATGGAGTAAGTAGTATGCCCTTTCTCATCGTGCTTCCCTGCAGTAAGTCAAAGAGAATGCATAGTTCTGAGATGTCAATAAAGTACTGATGTCCTTTTCCTTCATGTGCTGTTCATAGGAGTTTTATTTTCATAAAATACGTAGAAGAGAGGATACCTTTAAATCTTTTAACTCTTAAATGTTTTTTCACTAAATAGTGGCATGGGAACTGAATTCTGCATGTAAAAAACTAGACTGCTGTGTCCCAGACAGAGCACCATATTTCATGCAGATGGGCTCTCGAACGACAATGGAAACAACAACTTGTGGGTGACCAGGTGACCTGTTTTTGTGTCCTGAAGAACTAAAAATAATTTACATAGCTTTGTTTTTAAAAGGTTTGCGTGTCAACTTGGTGTGATTACTGGCACATGTTGATTCGGCTTTATTGTCACATTATTCTCTCGCTTTCAAGGGCCACATGTGCTTCACATCTGGTGAACATTCAAAGGCCTTTTGAAAAACATGACCACGATTTTGTTCTTAAAAATGCTTATGACAAATATCACGCTCTTGCATCTGCTTTTGCTATTGGTTGCAAACAGGATGCACTAGGCTGTGCCTGCTCTCCAGTTACAAAACCACCAAAGATAACATGATATGTTTACCAAAGTGATCAACTGCTTGATTATTGTTCCTTTTTCCTTGCACCAGAATGCCCATGCATCCTTGTTCTGGTGAAATCACAGTGGTCTCTACTGGATGCATATCTCTTTATGGCCTTTCATTAGACTAGGCAATGTGGGAAGAAGGGAGAGCAGGAAGAAAATCATGCCAATTTTAGGAAGAAATAGGAACCCTTTTTTAAAAAAAAATATTTATTTACTAAAGTATAATCTTCCTTTTGAGACAAAAGCATGCCAAAAGTCACCAATAAACATGACAAAAAAGCATGCCAAAAGTCACCAATAAACTAATTTAAACATTCTGGGAAAAGCTGAATGTTTTCCTACCGATCTGTCAGTACTGTTCTGGTTTGGTACATTGCTCAATGCATTTTATAGTGTGGCTGCATGACTATGTACCACGCTTCATGACGATGACGTTGCATTTATCGTGAACCTCTCATGGGCTGAAGCACAGTCATTCTGAACACCATCTGTTTAGTATATATGGTTCCCCATACCAAATCAGTTGCATGCAAAGGAGATTGAAGTATGCTTTTCACACATTATTTATTATGTAGGGCAAAGTTAAAAATCATGATTAGCATCTTCTTACATTTCACCCTTAGGTGCATATAATATAAAATCTCATTTGGAGGTACCTAAAGCCAAACTCAAACCTGAAACATGTTTAGTTGGACTTAGAATGAAGGAGAAAATATCCTCCTGACTCAATAATGAACTTCATTTCTCTTTTGGGACTTGACTTCTGACACAGAGAGAAGGCCAAAATAAAAACCAGAGTGAGTGAGGGCCCCGACTTAAACCTGCTTTTAATTAAGCCTTGTAAAGAAGCTTTTCTGCTAAAACTCTCAGGTTGAAGAGTTCATGCAAAAAACCCTCCCTGTGGCTTATGATCAGCCAAAGTGGGGACATTCAAACACACATTTTTAATACTTTGAACCAGGAAAAAATGCAAGTGAGAAAGTCCATATTATTTGTTTAATGCAGTTTTTAGCAGGCCACTCCCTTTTCAGTTATCTTTTTTTTTTTTTTTAATCATTCTGCGTGTTTCAGTTTAAAATTTAATGCTGCTACAAGATGTTTTGATATTAACAAACATGAAAACTAAAGTGCTTTGGTTTCCTTTTTTTCCTAATTGCATATAAATCTGACCCAGTTCAGCTGGACGTGGTTACAGTGCGTTAGAAATGTAATACACATTTCCAATCAGAATCCTTGCGCAAAGGCAAAGGCCAAAGTAATTTTCTTGTTTGTTTATTTTTAAAGGGATTAAATAAATGTAGTTCTACCATGAGGAAAATGATAGTACCCGTTGCCCAAGTACGGCTTCTGAGGCCATGTTTAAATGGGAGTAGACAATCCTGTCTAGAGCAGTGGCAGGGATCGTTTCAGAAGTAAAGGTTGTGTGCTTTCTGTGCAAAGCGATGCTTATTGTGCAAGACTTCTGCCAGATCACTTTACACTATCAAGCCCAGACAAGAGCTTATACCACACTAAAATAAAGCTGTGGCTTCAGTGACAGGCTGTAAACAAAAAGGGGTGGGATACAGTTAATGGCAGCAGTATAGCGCTAAAGAAAAATAAGCAATTCCCTTTTACTTGCAACTGGCAAAGGCCCAAATCCTGAAGCATCATCAATCATCCTTGATGACTAGATGAGATCATAAACCAAATGAGGAAAAATAAACTGGAATTTAACTGAAATTGTGATTGGCACTGTAAAAAATTAACTTTCACCCAAAAAAATCTTCTCTTCTTCCAAAACATTTCTAATTGCCGCCCTTCCCAACTTTTCCACACCCATTGCAGAATTTCCAAGTCCTCTTCCCTGTTGGTAGATGTCATCCCTTATCCTTCCATGTCTGTTTCAGAATGTGCTTCTAGATTTTTATTGAGAAGAAAAACTGCTTTTGCATTTCTTCCAAAAAAACATTTTAAGTGCAGTCTTCATATAAATACCAAGCATCATGTTATTCATAACCTCATAATTCACCAGTCTACCAGCTGAATAATGTAGCAGACATGGAAAGCAAAGGATATTATACAGACCAGGAGAGCCATTCTGACAAAAATCTGTTGGGGAAAACTTCCTGAGAAAAATATGTGAAGTTTCTTTTTCAGTTCTTCACACATCTACAGTTTATTATGAACAAGCTACATACTCTAGGGAAAAGTTTTGTACTGTCAGGAAAATTGACTTGATATTTTAATTTTTACAGCTGTTTATGTTTTGCACTGTGTTTTTTACAAATTTTCTGTATAATATCCCTTGAGAGAGAAGTTTGTTCTTCATGAGCTGATATATTTAAATATAAAAATTAAGATCTGGAAAGCTGGAGACCTGGTAGAAGTAGTACTAAAATTGCATGAGAATTTCCAAACATTAAGGTTGGAAAAGACCTCCAAGATCATCTAGTTGAATGGTCCCCCTACCACTTGTTTTATTTACTAAACCATGTCCCTAAGTACTTCATCCAACCTTTCCTAAAACACCCTGAGGGACGGTGACTCCACCACCTCCCTGGGCAACCCGTTCCAATGCCCAACCACTCCTTCTGAGAAGAAATTGCTCCTAATTTCTAATCTGTACCTCCCCTGGTGCAATTTACAGCCATTCCCTCTTGTCCTGTAGCCACTTACCTGGGAGAAGAGGCTGACCCCCAGCTCACCACAACCTCCTTTCAGGTAGCTGTAGAGAGCGATAAGGTCTCCCCTGAGTCTCCTCCTCTCCAGACTGTTCGGTCCCAGTTCCCTCAGCCGCTCTTCATATGATTCGTGTTCCAGACCCTTCACCAGCCTGGTTGCCCTTCTCTGGACACACTCCAGGGCCTCGATGTTTTTCCTATAGTGAGAGGCCCAAAACTGAACACAGTACTTGAGGTGTGGCCTCACCAGAGCTGAGTACAGGGGGATGATCCCCTCCCTGGTCCTGCTGGTTATGCTATTCCTGATGCAAGCCAGGATGCCGTTTGCCACCTTGGCCACCTGGGCACACTGCAGCCTCATGTTCATGAAAAATACGAAGTTGTGAGGTTGTGAAGTCAGTTTGGAGATGGCAAACCACATACTTATTTAAAAGATAAAGCAGCATGCCATAAATGTTGCAAACAATTATCATTACTGATTATTTGAGAAACATCAGACGTGATTGAAGGAATCATATTTGACACTTTTTAATAAGCAAGGAAGTTTTTCAGTTTTAGGTCATTGGTTTAAAGGCACTGGTAACATCCTAGCTGTTCATGGCACATGTGAACAGCAAGTTGAGAATATCAGTCTGGTTCTTAAGGGTCTAATTAATGCCAAATTGGCAGAGATTGAGTATGAAGGGAGCTTGGGCTACCCTCTAACCTCCTGAGCTTCTGCATACTTACTTTATCAGTTGTGTAGATAAGGTGTTTTGCTTCACCGTGAGATCAATCTGGCCCTTGCTCTAAGATGACAACACTGAATTTAATTACGTAGCTCTGGGCCTGGATTCAGCCATCCCCTGTGATATCAGATTTGTAAAGTGAACCACTGCTTGAAATTAGCATGTATTACTGATGAGTGTTGGGAACAAACTGCATGAGTGATCTTTTCAATAGATGGTGTGAGCTTATTTTTCCCCTCTTAATTAAAAAAAAAAAAAGGGGCATAAATGGTGACTTACACTTGTTATATAGCAGTGAAATGGTGGACTGGTCATGATGATCCTGTTTATTTATTTATTTACATAATAAGATTTTTTGGGAAAGCTATTGTAAGCCGAGTTAAATAGCAGTCAGCATATGACAATGCCTCATTATGTGGAGAGAACTTTGTAAGTTGAGAACTTGTGATTTTGAAGGAATGTCTTTCGAAGGCTCACTGCTGGTTGCAGCTTACAGTTCCAGAGGGATGGAGCCAAAATTGTATTTTAACTTCCCCCCGTGCCCCCAGTTATACAC
Source organism: Zapornia atra (assembly GCA_013400835.1). Lineage (NCBI taxonomy): Eukaryota > Metazoa > Chordata > Aves > Gruiformes > Rallidae > Zapornia > Zapornia atra. The sequence goes on from VZTU01023853.1 coordinate 84,138, forward strand.
GTCAATTTTTTCTGGCAGTGTTGGCAGGACGCTTGGCATGCGGATAGATGTTTGTCCTTTTATACATGATCATATAACCAGTCTTGCCAGAAGCTGGTGACTGAGTACTGAGGATTTTGAGGCACCCAGTGTTGATTTTGCAGATGTGGGGGTTTTGGCAGTAGTTTGTGAGTCTCTTCCCAGCAGCCAGTGCACCAGTGTTTGGATGTAAGAACCATGGGTTTCATGGCAGTGTCCCGCTGTTGTCAGGGAACATGGGTGCCATGCTCTAGGACCCTGCAGCTCTTTTAGGGCCACCGTGTCCCTTGAAAGGACAGATAGCAAAGGTTAAGTGTAATGTGCCATTCTGGGGGATGCTGTTTCAATTCTCTTTTCCTAAAGTTGCCACATAAATGTCTTGAGTGGTTGGACATAGACATTTGAAAACCTTGTCTTCTAAGTTCATGGTATTGTTAGGGGAGATCGATGGCCAGCAAAATGTGTGACCTAATTTAAAGATGAGAACTAGCAGAGTGATACTTTAGGACCATTTCTGCCTTATTTTGTAGTTGAATCCGTATTTGCTAGTCTGCACTGCAAAGAAGGGCTAGGAAAAGAAAGCAGCTGTGCTATTTCCAAGGAGAGCTGCTTACTGCTCCAAGTCAGTCAAAAAAATAATCCTCAAATGAATTGTTTTGCCGTTGCCATCATCAAGGTTACCTTTGCTGTGTGGATTTCCATATTCATAGCTACAGCTTCAAAACTTTCAAATTTCATGGCCATCCCTGTACTCTCTTTTCATGATGTTTGGGTTATCAGTCTGGTTGTCAGGTTGTTCAGTTATGTGCTAGCTCTTCTCCAGACTGAACGTTTTGCTCTTACGGTGACTTCCGCATTGCTCTGTGCAATTTAAGATGATGATTTTCCCCTCTTACCAGGATTTTGTAAACTCCCCACCCTAAATTGACGGATTGATGTATTGGGGAGTATTTCACAGAATCACAGAATGTGAGTTTTTGGCAGGTAAGGCTATCTTCTGGAAGAGTAAGTGAGCAATGAGTGTAACCTTCAAGCATTGCCCATAAGTTCAGCCTTTCAGATTAAGTGTAAAGTATTGTTGTTGCTATAGTAATTAAAAAACTTAGTAAACTGTTGTGGGCTTTGGTTTTTTTCGTGTTTTGGGGATTTTTTTAGAATTAGGTGTTACTGAGAGATTTTAGAATTATTTTTTTTTTAATGATAGTTACTTCTTTTGGTAACAGCAAGAAGGGTTCCAAGAGCCAGTTCTCTTGCAGGAATGAGGAACATGGATCACCATTTTTTGAGTATTTGTCCACTCAGTGAACTGGTTGGAGTGTCAGGATTTGGCAAAGAAACTTAGCTGGCCTCCCCAAGGGGAGTGAAAGCCATTGAAGGTGGTGATAAATATCATCGAAGTAGCTTCGTTTTCATTTCCTAACACTTCTGCCAAGGTCCCCCTAAGCTCATCATAGAAGTTCTGCTGAACAGAAGAAAACTGTTGCACATAACGTGTATGTTTGCCTTTAGTGGCCAGTGAAACATCGGCGCAGTATATTCGCATCATCTTTCATTTCAGACACGAAGTACATAGCCACTTCTGTTTTTTCCTCGAGGAGTTTGGTTTGGGGGAAACATCTGGTTTATGTAAATGAACAAGGAATTCGGTACACAAGATGATGATAGCAAAACAGTACCTAAATGGTCTCCGCATCAGGAATTCAGCTACGTTTTGTAAGAATAAACATCTCTTTCTTCTATAAACGTGACCCCGTTTTCAGTGTTAGCGGACAGGATCCCCTCCTCCCAATTAAAAAAAAAAAAAGATAAAAGGAAGAGCAAGCAGCCCGTTCGCGCTAGGCACGCAGCAGCATTGCCGTCGGGTTCGGGGTAATTGCTGCAGGAGGCCGAAGCCCGGCTCAGCTTTCCAAGCGGCGGGTCTCCTCCCTCCGGCGCTCCAACACTGCCACCTCCAGGGCCCCGACGCCGCTGGCCTGCCGCTGTGCGAGAGGCCCCAGGCCCCGGCGCCGGACCGGCCCGAACAGGGCAGCAGCGGCAGCTTGGTGGTTGAGCCCGTCTCATTAAATGGCTCAGGAGAGCAAGGTGCGGTGCCGCTGCGGGCAGAGCCATAACCCGTGGTACGGATTCTGTCCCTCTCTTCTGCATTTTTAATGACAGGCACGTCCTGCCACCCCGTGTATTGATGCCCAGGAGTGTGCGCTGGCTTCCCCCCAAGCCAAGGGTAGATGTCTGCAGACTCTTTTGCCCCGACTTTGCTTAAATCAAGCTAGTAATTCGCTTTAAGAAATTCAAAGCGTCGTTGCGCGCAAACAGTTCTTGTGTCAAAGTTTAACTTTGATTTTTCTTTTTCACTCGTGACTCAATGGTGTTCTATTAAAACAATTTTAGTGGCATTTCTGTTGCGTGTTTTCTGATGTGGAAAAACAAATCAAAACCCACTTATCACATGAATCATTGTTAAAGTCAGCAGTAGTCCTCTGTGTAAAATCTTCCAGTAAAAGCCGGGAGGATGGGGATTAAACCTGGAGCACATTAAATTAGTTCCAGTCTATCCCGAGCAGGCTCTGCGTTGCTTGCTTAGGCAGGCAAAACGGAAACAGGCAGTTTATAACAAGGCTGGTTTAAAAACTGTGGGGTTCATTTGAAAAAGATTTATATCCCCCACTTATATAAACATTACAAATGTGAGCCGCGAGCAGGAGGCAAATCTTTATCGAAATCTCTTTAAGAGCTTTTTTCATTGTGAATGAAACGGACAGCATGGACTCTTGTTTGAAGATTCGCCAATATTTGTACAATAATCTTTTCTCAGTGCTCTGGCTAATTAAAATATGGCTCAGGGTAGGACAGCGAGACCACCAACTGGTAATTTGCTGGGACCTGACAGAGGTGGCGATGACTGAGGTGGCGGAGGGAAATTATTTGTAGGCAGGAGAGAAGATTGTCTTGAAACTGCTTTAGGTCTTTTTGTAGTGGTTATTTTAAAAAGTGAATTTTTAAAGAGAAAACAACTGTGTCTAAATTTATCTCCACCCACCCCCCTTCCCCAGTGGATGCCGCCGTTCTTAAACAGTAGCACAGAAATTTTGTGGGTTTTGTGATCTTTGCTAGGGCCTGCAAAACCGTCTGCTGGGAAGGCCGGAGTTTGCTCCAGTAAAAGGAAGAAACTAGTCGGGGACTTGAGGGTCCCAGCTGGTGGCTGGAGTAGCTACTCAGATTGTAACATTTGGGGGTATCTTAATTGTGATGATGTTATTTTGAAAGTTTATTTTTAGAAGGATTAAACATACATTAGTACAGTTACAAGAACTTGGTTTTATTTTTGGTATTAACATACAGTTTTATTTCTAGCTGTTGCAATACCGTTTTACTTTGTTTATTTAGGGTACATAAGAGTTGTCCAGATCCTGGATTTAACAAAAAGTGCTTTTCATATTTCATTTTAATGTTAATAAACAGTGTCTAAAAGAGCTTTGTAATACTATTCTGCCTTCCAAAAGAGGATCCAAGTCTCAGATAAATGACTTATTTTGTGAGTTGTAACATATAACCAAGATCCTCTGAATTCTCATTCAAACAATGGTTCCTCATACCTCTTCTTTTTTGCTGCCATGGTGTCTCCATACAGAATATCACTTAACGCCTCAAATGTCTGATTCTAGTATCCTGAGAGCAGACTGACAGACAGCTTGTCAGAAAAGCAGGAGCTTCCTGCACTGTGGAGGGGGTGAAGAATTTTCTAGTAGCTGCCAAAAAAGAAATCAGTATTTTTCTGCTGCGGCATGTGTACAGTGCAGTAGAAACTTTGTATGGTAGAGGTTGGAAGCACTCCAGCCCAAAGGTGTGGGGACTAGATAAGAAGAACAGAAATTTTATTAAAGTGCTATATTTTCTCTCTTGCAAAACATTTGTGCAATAGAGACCACAAGGTAGACAGACATATCCATGCTGCCTTTTGGAAAAGAAGCCAGTTGGTACTGAGCTCCATCCCATGACAGCTTGACGGCTGCTGATACTCCAACTAAATAGGCTCCAGCAGGCTCAGAGCGTGCCTCCACTGTATTGTGCTCGCCGTGCCACTGCTTGCAGTATACCTAAGGGCTGCAAAGGGAATTATTAGCTGCACTGAGCTTTATTACTCATCCCTGGGACTTGGCATCAGACTCTCAGAGCACCCGAAGGAATGCTTGGTAGCATGAGGAAGATGCTGCTTGCAGATAGAAGCCATAAGCTCACAGTCACACGTGGAGGCGAGCGTTGCCTCTGGAGTCTCAGTCTGGTGCCTGACCATGCATCCTGCACCCTTTCTTTCCTACAAAAAAGCCCGATGGGGGGACTAGAAAAATATCTTTTTACCTTGGTTTCTAACTTACACAAGTAAAGTGGTGGTTGTTTTCTTATTTTTGTTCTTTTTCTAAAAAAAAAAAACCCAAAAAACATAGTGCAGATAACCCACCTTTTTTTCACCTGTTACTGAAATCTGAATTGCAAGCGTTTTAACTCAGCACAATTTGTATTCTCCTGGAATAATTTTTTAAAAATGGTTAATATAAAGGTAGTTTAGGATACATCTGAGCTTATTTTTGAGGCTCTTTTTTTTTGTTTTCTAGTTAAAATGGCAGGGAATATACATTCCCCTGGATCTTCAGAGTGAAACTTGAACATAAGAAATCCTTTCTGCATGAAGCAACTAGGAAATATATAGGAAAGTAACTGAAAACTTCTGAAGTCCTTAAATGTTTGAAATGGCATGCATGATTTAAGTGTTTTTAGATATTGGGACCAGATGTCCTGTGCTCTTGTCGGCTCCCTTTGCACAAATGTGATATCATGAGGGATAGTTATGCTGACTCAGGCATTTGGCTGAGGGGGAGGGAAATCCCAGGGGGACAGAAAGCTGGGATTGTTTTGCTAGTTGTAGCTTGCACTGGACAAACAGATGGGAAGGAGGTGTGGCAGGAGCAATCTGCAGCCAGGATGCCCTCACATGGCCCTTGCAGCTGGTGGTGGGAGAGCAGCCTGACATCATCTCTGTCTAGAGCAAGGAGCTGGCTGCCAAACCACCACCAGTGCCACCCAGCACAGGATGATGGGAGCTCTGAAAGAGGAGAAAGTTTGCTGTGACCGAGCCATGGGGAAGGCTCGTGGGCCAAGGGACGTGGAGCATTATGACTGGCAAGTGGGTGTTGGGGTATACTTTTTAATAACTGGTGTCCTAAGGGGTTGTGTACCCATGGAGAGGTATGCCCAACCCGGTGCATGCACTCTGTGCACCACTGCATGTGAATACTAATGTTGAGGCTAAGAAACTGAAGGAACAGCTCATAGTCACTTGAGTTCAGGTGCCCTTGAAAAGGAACTGTTAGCTTCTAGGTCTGCAAAAGATTTCCAGGATAGGATGGGAAGCTTAAAAAAAGTAACAGGATTTCAAAAGGGTTTTTTTTTCCAAAATATTTGCAGTTTTGCTGATGTATGATCAGTAGGCATTGCAGCTGCTGTTCTTGCACATTTACAGGGACAAAACTATATATCCCTTACATTCCTTTAGTCTATGGGCCGTCCCTCTAAAATGTCTGTTAAATACCGTTAGTCCATGACTTTGGGCTCCAATAGCCACATCAGTCTCTCAGGGCAGAAAAGTGGTGTGTGCTTTTGGGTTGTTGCCTGCTGCATCTGGAGCTTGTAGCTGATGTATCTGGCGCAGTCCATGCTCACAGTCTGTGGGTTGAAGTTGTCAGTCTTGAAGAAGTTGCTGGGCAGTCATTGCTGAAGGCAATTCTGGTTTCATCACCTATGCACCTTGCTCAGTTTCATCACAGTTCTTTTGTCATTAGTCTGGGTGAGTCTCACTGTAATAATGTTGTTATGGCAGATAGAAACCATAGCAGTGATGATATGAAATATTCAAGCCACTTTGGGAGTGGTTGGTACTGAAGCCCAGCTCCTCTTGGCAACCCAACTGCCGATGCTGGGATGGATGTTCAAGGGAAGGGTCTCTACACATGCAGTTGATGATATGTGGAGTAAATGGGTCACACTGACCACACAGCAGACTCAAATAGGAAACCCCAATTGCCCAGGAATTCTGGAATTGATTATGGACTGTCATGGACATATTGATTATGGACTGTCCAGAAGGCAAAGATTTAGCAATGTCTGTTTTCAGTTGTTGCTGGGTAGTTGCAGTGCTTACATGAAGTCAAGGACTTTTCAGGTTCCCACACAGAGCTGGGAGAGCACAGCCAGGACAGCTGACCCAGGCTGGCCAGAAGGATATTCCCTGCCATGTAACGTCATGCTCCATATATAACTGGGGCAGTGAGCTGGGAGGTGGGATCACTGGTTGGAAAAAGACTGGGCAGTGGGTTGGTTTTTTCCGTTTTGCTTGCCTTGAGCAATTGCATTTGTGTATCACTTGTGTGAATACTATTATTGTTGTTGTTACTATTATTGTCATTATTATTACTACTGTTATTATTCTTTCCCTCTGTTATGCTATTAAATTGTCTTTATCTCAACTCATGTGGTTTTTTTCCATCCTCCTGCCCATCCCCTTGAGGAAGGGAGGGGTGACCAAGCAGTTACGTGGTGCTTAGTTACCAACTGGGGTTAAACAATGACACCATTGCTCTCTGAAAGATGATAACATGATTAGTTTTTAATGGCAGTGGAAAACTGGACAGGAGAAAAAAGGTTTCAACCTGATCCATTTCACAGGATGAAATGAGATTTAGTTGTATACTTATGCTTGTTTTATTCCCAACCTGAAAAAGGGAAGGAAAGTGTTCTTCCTTGTGCAGATCACACCACAGCGAGCATCCTCCAGTGAAGATGTCCTTTCAATGAAAGATTTCCTTCCGCACACAAAAAAATGGGTGAGGGCCTCATAATTTACAAATGACTCTTGCACATGACATCTGCCTTTAATCACCATGAGAGCCTGAATCCTGTTTAAAGCATGGCCAACCTTGTGTGAGGGCTCGAGATGTCAGTACTCTGTTGCAATAACATTTACTGTCCTGATGAACAGCCACGGTGCGCTGCGGCCGGCTGATAACCCGCCTGTGCATGTCTTTGTGTTGCCATTCTGTCTCCTTCCTGTGGCTCCAGCCCGGACTGTGGGCAGAGCAGTGGGATCTTCTCCTATACAATCCTCCCATGTCCATAGGGCTTTTTTTGCTTTTGTGGTTTGTGTCATATATTATGTCTTTGTCTATCTGCATAGTGAGGTATGAAGTATTTTAGACTATGTAAAAGCTACTGCTTAGTTTTGTATCTGTACAGTGCAGTAAAGTGATCCAGCGTCTAGGTTCATATGGCAGTCTTACACGAGTTGACGTTTTAAATGGCTTTCAAGTTGCTTGGCTCATAGGAGTTTCAATTCCTAATATTTGGGAAAATTCCAACAGGTTTTTGGCAGGTATGTTTATCTTAGTGAGAGATTTTCACTAAGATTCCTAGGGTTTTTTAAAGGAAAGGGACAGAAAGAATGGGAAGAGATAATGCTGCTTTTCCCAGATCTACATCCATTTCCATTGAAATTGTCAACAAAAGGTTGGATCCCAGGGATGCTGTGAAATGCAGTATGTTTTAGCCAAGTAATACCCTTATTCAGCATATTTAATGTAATTGTCATGGTTTAACCTGGTAGACAGCTGTAACAGCCACACAGCAGTTCGCTCACTCCTTCTCCTTTTCTTCAAAAAGAAAAAGGTAAAACTCAAGGGTTGAGATAAAAGTTTAATAGGACAGAAAAGGAAGATAATAACAACAATAATCATAGAACATACAAAACACCTGGCAATGACAATAATAATGAAAGAATATACAGAACAAGTGATGCACAGCACAGTTGCTCACTACCCAGAACTGATTATTAGCTAGTAGCTCCTGAGCCATGTTGCCTTCTGGACAACTCCTCCCAGTTATATACTGAGCATGGCGTCATTTGATGTGGAGTATCTCTCTGGCCAGTTTGGGTCAGCATCACTAAAGGCTTTCAGGTATGTGTTTGGCCATATCTCAGTTGGAAACATGATTAGTATGATGCTTCGGCGCAAACTGACATTGACAGTTGTGGCAATGTATGATAGATGTCCTGATTAGAATCAAACATCTAGGGGTACAATTTAATTGGATTTGTTTAAAAAAGTTTGGAGGTGAGATGGCACACAACAAAAAAGCAGTAAGAAAACAACTTTTTTTCAAATGAACCCAAACAGTCGTATGGGCTCCAAACTCCTTTTGTTTTTCACCCCCTAGGCATTTACTTGTTTTCCCGTTTTGCCTTTGTCTCAGGCCATCTCAGTTTTTCATTTCTGGTACCAGTGGCCACCATGGACTGACCCATCACCAAAAGTCTTGAGGTTTCCCTGTAACCCTGAGGAATTTTTGCGACATCTGATTTTAGATTGGCATAGGAGTGAAGGTTAGGGGAGAAAACAGATGGGCAGTAAAGATACCAGGTGACAGTTTTCTGGCGGATCAGTTTAGAGTTCGACACATCCCTCAATTCCCACCACAGGGCTCTATCCACTTGATTATCCCATTTGCTTAAGAAACTTCAGTAGTATTAGAAAGAGTGGCATCGAGACTGAAAAGAAAGCAAGTGAAACCAGTCTGCCCCTCAGACCTTGGGGTTTGATGAGAATCTGTGATGAGTAGATGTGTTTTGTGAAAGGTCTGTTCTGGTAAAACCTGCCTTCATCTCAAAAGGGACTAGAACTAGAGTGAAATGAACACTAATAATACCAGCTTATTGACTAGTCTGTAAAATCCTATTTATAAGCCTATGAATGCTACTTAACTGCCTTGCACTGTCCAGCAGAATTGTACATTATTCCAAAATGAAAGAGCATGGAAAGTGTTAAAAACATTGCCACATTGATGAATGTCTAAGCCAGGTGTTTAGTATACCCAGACTCCTCCCATCTGACAACTTTTTCCCATTATTTTGCCTTTTTATATAAGGCTCCCAGTCCTGTGTGGAGCCAGGAGTTAGACTTGATGATCCTTATGGGTCCCTTCCAACTCAGGATAATCTATGATTCTATGATATAAAGGGCTGAGAGAAGAGGGGTGCCTCAGAAGTCAAGGGTGTGGAGGAAAAGGCACAAGATGGGGTTCTTTTATTGTCAGTCTCCTTTTATAACTCACTGCTGTGTGCTAGCCCCATAGCATGCCCAGTATTTCAGCAATTATTACCTTTATCCTTTCTCCCATTTCTGAATTATTTTTCCCCTTGCAGTTCACAATTCTTTCTGCTGCCATTTAAGCACTGTGCCAAAGGGTTGATGCTTTTATTCACCAGTTTTATGCAGGGTGGTTCAAGTGGTTCATTGCGTAAGACCACTTGAATTTGTGCTTTCTGCCTGTCTCCTTTCCCCCTCCGAAGTCTTTCTGAAGTACACATGCCACTGAGAGGATCTCCACTAACTTGAGAATTGGAAAAATCATAATTTCAACTTCCCTGCTTTCTCCAGAGACTTTCTTGACTAGATTCAAGAGATGTCTCATACTCAAATTCTCGGCTGCCTGAAGAGACATACACAAACTGTTATTCTGCCTTTTGACAATCTTTTTCTCACTCTGAAGAAATTTACTTTTAGTTGTTTTGTAGCTCTCTCCAGCATTATCTCTAGTTTTTCACAGCTGCTTAGAGATGTGGACTCTGGAACTGGGCAAAATATATCGGAATTAATCCTGACAGTGCCTTAAACTGTAATAAAGCTACATCCCTACTTCTTCCCCCTGTATTTGGTACTTAGCTTGATCCTTTTGCTGTGGCTTTGAGGTAAATATGTCCATTCTGGATTGTAGCTGAGCTAGCTTGCTTTTTTGAACCTACTGAAAAGCAGCTGCCTACAGAAGAGTAAGAGAAGAGGACGTGGTTATCTGATACTCTCCCAGCTACGACCATTTTGAGATGTGGTTTCTGTCTATTTACTAATATTTGACGGATTTTTTTTTTCCCTTGTGAGTTTTCCCATCATCTTTGTCAACCCAAGTAAGAATTTAACAGCTCAACAACCTTTGGCAAGGAGTTCCACATCTGATCAAATTGCATGAAGAATTACCTCCGTCTAATTTGCTTTTTAAACTGGCTCTTACCAGCTTTGTTCGCCACCCCTAAGTTCCTGCAGTGGAACAGAGTGAGTGATCAATGCCTACCTGCTTCCCCTAGTCCACTTGTGATTTTTTACATCTTTTGTCCTCTCTGTGTCATCTGTTTTTCAAACCTGAAGGGTTATGGCTAGTGATCTAAGAAGGGATTCATGTCCCTTTCTTTGTCCAGAGCATCTCCCAAATCCTTTTCAGTAGCCCTCTCTCAGGATAAAATCCCTTCCTCCTGCAGGTATGGTCTATGCTACTGAATGACTGATTTGGTTGTACTATATTTTCCTTTATTTGTACCTTTTAAATTTGTTTTCTGTCTCTATGGATTCTTACCCTTTGCTTCATAGTGACCGAATGCTTTCCCATTGTTCTCCTCAAGGCCGACGTGAGTTTTCACTCCTCAGATTTTATGTTATCCCCATGCCCTTTTCTCAGTATTGAGCCCCTACCATGCTCTGGCAGTTTTCCCAGTATCCCCAGGCTTATAAAAACAAACAAATAACCTCCAAAAAACTCACTCAAAAAATCCTGCCACACATAGCACCGAGATCTTTCCCTGACGCGTGTTTTATCTTGACTGTGCCTATCCTGCTTTTTCATTCCTCTGACACCATTTTTCCCGTGCTGATTCATGTTTATACTGAGCACGTCTGTAGAAGCCATCACAGCTAAAAGCTTTTGACTGAGTAGGTTGGAAGTACTCCCTTTTTAACTTGCTGATGAGTCTCTTATGTCAGACATGCAGTGATTTAAGTAAAATTGTCCTTATCCTCGCAGAGCTTTGTCTAATAAAATCCAGACTTATTAAATATCCTTTTTTCAGTATCCTGTTGCTGCTGAGCTCCCATGAACCCATTAAAATATCTTAACACAGCTGTATGCTTAGATGGCTTCCAAAGAGAGAGGGAAAAACTGTCCTGTATGATGTAATGATATATGGCCAGGCAGCCTAACTCACTGGGGTGAGGTGATTTCTCTACTGTGGAAGATTCGATATCAGTGGGTTTATTAGAAGTTTTTTGTGGTGGAGTTTAAAGTTTCTCCAAATGTACAAGTCTTGCAGTTCTGACCCAGTAACTGCATCTGCCTCTTGTAACACAAGACAGGAAAATAACCGATGAAGCTGCAAGATGATTGAAAGCGGGAAATTGCTGTCAAACAACTGTGGTGCTCAGTAAAGTCAAGAGAGAGTTGGTCAGAGGAAATCTTAATTACATTTTTCAAAATATAATTGCTTTTTATGTCCTAAGGAAGTTAGGTTAAAGAAAAATACTGGGATACACTGCTTTAGCTCTAAGTTATAGGTCCAGTTGCTTAGGTCATGATCACGGGCTAGGGTGTTATTGGTTGAAAGAACTACCCTGGGCTTTGCTTTTGTTTTGGTTTTAGAAATGATAGGGCTTGAACAGCTGCTTTTAAATATTTTTGTTATTATCACATATTAGCTGTTAAGTGTCAGTGGCGTATTTTTGGAATTAGGCAAGACATGTTAAAAAAAAATAATCTCTGACCAGAAGAACTTACGAATGTTGTGTTTTTTAAGAGCACTATGTTGTAAGTTCATTTTTCTTGCCCTTGACTCATGATTGTGTTATTGCAGTAAGCGCTAACATCACTGATAGATATTAGTAGGTACAAATTGGCAAGGACTGCTGATGTCTGTAGTGTTGACTGATAGACACCAATTAAGAAAACTGGCCACATGACAGTGGATTGAAGAAGTCATCCAAGGAGCAGGTGATTATTTATATCATTTTCTTTTATATCTCTTGGCAAACTTAAACTCTAGTTCATGTAGGCTTCAAGCCAGCACTGTTGCCTGAGGAAACGGTCCAATCCTTGGCGTTCATGGCTGACGTTAAGTGTTCCTGTGGCCAAGCAGTAAACGTGAGCTGGGAACCAGGCTGGGTAAAACTCTTTGTTTAAATGCTCAGTCACAGAAACACTTCAGCAGCCACAGAAAGAACAGACTGCCATGATGGGCAGAAGGCAAGAATGAAGGCCGATTGGGAGAGCATGCATGCCGGATGAATGTGTCTTTGACAGTGTGAGCCAGGTTAAAAATAGCTTTTAAATAGCTTACTCATTTTCTTTTATTTGCTTTCATTTATTTACAGTTTAATTTTAAGACCCTATCTGCAAGGGCAGCCTGGAAATTGTGTCTGCAGTTTTGAGGATATAGCTCCTGGGGCAATGCTCAGGGTGGGTGATAAATGCCAAAAAGGAAACAGGAGATGGAATTGGCTCCACAGGGATATGTCGTTAGAGACAGAGAAGTCAGGGAGAGGAAGGACAGGGGAGACAAGTCCTGGATGCCTTTACTGTTTCCTGTGTCTCTCACTAGCCATGTAGTTCTCAGCTGGTTTCTTTATATGTCTATTCTTTGTGTATCATCCACCAAGTGAACAGACAGTCACTGCCATTAGAGGGAGGAAGATGCAAGTCTCTTGGTGTTGGCAGTGCAAGTCATAAACCTGATTTTGTCCCAACAAAAGGCAATGTGATCTTTCTCCTTATCTTTAATGACATGCCTTTTTTTTTTTCCCTTTTTTTTTTACTGGTTGGGGCCATTTGCTGCCAACATCTCACACCTGCACACCCAAGCTGCTGTGAGTCTGGTGGATGCTTCATCTGCTGTCCCCTCAGGCTAAAGGTTGCTCCTTGCCCCTGCAAGGCAAGGCAGCGTCAACCCTCCCCAGCTGGAAACATAAGTCTGAGACAAAAACTTTTCTGGCATCCAAACTCACTTCCTGCAAAAGGAAATGTACAGGCAGTGGACTTCAGTTATCACAGTGATTTCATCCTCTTCTTAAATAGACTGCCTGAATAATTGAATGCTCTATATTTTGACGCTGACAGATTGAGGGGTTTCTAATGGTAAGTGCAGTACATCGAAGACCTTCATTTTTTGTGTAGTGGTTTGGGTTGGTTATTCTCCAACCATACCCTACAAATATGTGGAGAGAAGACAAAGAGAAGGTACATTTTTATCAAAACTTGCCCAAGTCAAGAATAATAATGATTTCTAGAGCCTTATATGAAAAACCATACTTTGTATGGTATACCATACTTACCAATTTGGTGTGTCTCATCACTAGTCACCCATAGACCATTTAATGAAAACTGAACATATGAAATTATTGGTTTGCTGGGAGTAGGGAATACAGGCGTCTTCTCACTCATATGGAAATTATGTGCAATTAACCCCAGATCTCAGGTGGCCAAACAGTGTAAAACAGTGAGTAACAGTACTGCAGCTTTTGATTTATGGGGTGCTGAGCACTGCAAGCAGCTAAGACTCCCCCTGAGCTTGGCAGCGCTTCTTGTTTTCACTAAGATAACTACTCTGCAGAGATTTGTTGCCATCAAAGGATCCGAGCTGGTTCTGCGTACCCATGAGGTCCTCTCTTGGTGCCATTGTCACTTAACAGCTGCGATATTCTACCTTCATCTGTGTAGTGGGGAAGCTGCATTGCAATGTCAGGAAACAGAAAACATCAAGCCCAGGTAAAACATGACAAAGCAGATAGAGCAGCCCTGGCAAGCTGCTTATCCCACAACTCATGAACCATCTTTTCCCAACGAAGTTATCAATGCAAAGAAGCTTCTATTAAATAGGGTGGTCTAGAAGTGCCAGGTAGCAGTTGAACCACAGGCTTGTGCTGTTTCTGCCGATCATTCTGCTGGTTTTACCTGCAGCTGGGGTTTGGGTGTGTTTTATTTTAGCTTTGTTTTTCCCCAATAAAATTCCTCACTGCTGTAAAGCTGTGTGGTTCCCATTCCAAAAAGTTCTGTTAACTCATGCGACCTCTGAAGGAATTAAGCATGTTTTGCTTCCTAAATGGAAAACCACTGGAATATTTACATAGTGAAGTAGTCTCTTAAGATTTATCTCCTCCTTCCTCCTGGATTTTAAAAGAAAATAAATTCCACTTGCTTGAAGTTGATTTTTGCTTTAATATATTTAATGATGTGTTGAGGACAGTGGGCTGGAAGCGCAGGGATTAGAGTGCTTGGTTCTCTTCTCAGTTTTGTCAGGGACACGTGTTAATTCACGTAAACTCTGACCCTCCTCTTCTTCCCCAGCACACTCTGTTTTCTATTGTGTAAGAGATGGCTGAGCATCCATATGGGTTTAGATTCTTACACGTTTATTTAATACTGAAAACAATACCTTTCACAGAAATGCAAAATGCTTCTTCTTGGGTTCATTACACTTCCTCTTAATTCCTGTAGATCCTTTAAATCACATTTTAAATGTCACTTCTGAAGCCCAATATCACATTCAGTGTTTAAAAATGGGAAAAAAACATTTTGGTACTTTCTTTACTGTCCTCCCATCTGCCAAAACTCAGGCCTTTTGCAAAAATCAGCAACTTGACGTCAGTTCATTTACCCTTAGGGACAGTAAATTACCATGCAGCTTAAGTTATAAAAATAAATAACTAAGCGTGGTGGAGGAAAGAGATGGAAAACAAGAAAAATCTATCAAACTCTTCCTGGATTCTGAAAATGATATAATGATAGCATTAAAATGTCCGAACAATGCAACTGAGCAGAAGGTGTTTGATCTTGGGCTGTAGCTGGTACTGTGTGAAGCTTCATTACTGTTTTTATGCAGCCTTTGGAAAGCTCAGAATTGACCTGTCTTTATTATTTTTATTGGCTCCCTTGATAATAGACAAATGGGGCTAACCTGAGGCCAACATAACCAGCAGGAAATTTGGGTCATGGGTAGTTACATTTTTAAAACTTGTGTTTTAGGGTTGTTCAATCAGGGTAATTGATTGATTGTTAGGCGGTGCAGGGAGCCCCTAAATCATTGGAGGTGGCCAGATAATGACAATCTGCCAGTGGATTTTGTTTGAGGGAAACTTCCCAGCTCCCTGCGGAGCTGTGCTCTGCAGTGAGGCTGTGAGGCCTTTTTTTCATGAACGCTCCAGTCCAACTGTCCTGTTTGGACAGAATAGCCTCTGAAACTTGGCAGTTGCATTTGAAGTCCTCTGTAGTGCCATTTCCCAAGAGATAAGGGAAAAACATTCCAGAGAAGTTCATACCCCAGAAAGACCCTATGTGCGTTCTGAAGTTAACGGTTTATTATGGCTCTTTAATATTTTTTTTCCTCTTTCATTTTTACTTTGAAGATAAGAGGTGGCAATTGTTCCTTTAAATTGTTGAGATGTAGCCCACCCTCCAGTAAATCATCCTGAAAGTTGAGACCCAATTTTTTTTCTACATGCTATCCTTTTGAAAGCTTGCCAGAGATGCTGTGCACGCGTACTTTCAGGAGCTACTATACTCAAGCAGGAGCTGTTGACCCTACTGTATTATATGACCATGTGCATCCTCAGTTCTCCGTACAGATTTTGGATAATCTGTACATGCAAAGCAGAGCTTTTTGGAGAATTCATCTGTGGTGTAGTAGGAGCAAATTAGGAGATATTTAGAGATGGGGTGAAGTAGAGTTTGTGTGTTGGGAGGGAAGAGAGGAATAGATGATGTGCCCGTAGATAATAGATGATGTTCAGCAATATATAGCATAGGGCTTGCCCCACCTTACAAGTGAATCCAGGTTAGGATAGATTGAAGTTTGTCATCTATTCTAGAATAGCTCCACATGTAGGTTAATCTTCAGTTCTTGGATTTCTAGGACTGATTAGTCTTGTGTCCATTGCAGGTGCCTTCCTCCCAGTAGCTGCATACCTCCAAATTCCTTGAAGTTTTGTCTTTTTACATTTTAGGATCTGGCTGATTTGAAAATCATTGTACTAGCATACAGATGAGAATTTGTTCAGATGCTTTCAAAAGAGAATAGGGCATCCTGAATGGGGGGCCAGGCTCGGTTGAAATTTGGGAACCACCAGCCTTGTCCTGAGGGTGGCCCAGCTGCCAGCGTATGCCAGACCAGTGCCAAGCACCATAGACTTGCTTTCCCTGTGGAGTGGCGCCCAGACTTGCTATGTGTGTGATTTAACTGTCCCTGCCCAAACACACACAGGGTGCCAAACCCTTCCAGAATTTTTACATGTTCCTTTTTGGCTCCCAAATGTTTTTGACCACTGTAGCTTTGTAATTTATTGCTTCAGGTCCACAATGTGCACTTACGGTTAGATTTAGTGTGTGGGTAGTTAGAGAATTCTTCTCTAAGGTATGTATGCGAATGGAAACATAACATCTGACCACATTAAAGTCTCCTGAAAGATGGGTCCATGGCAAAACTTTTATGTCAGGAGCAGGGTGGGGCCCAAAATTCGGAGAAGTGTTGTTTCCTATAACATAGGCTGGAAAAAAGTTTCTTGAGAGTTGGAGTCATTTGTGCTTGCTTTATGCTTGCGATCTGCAGTGGATCGGTGCAGGTATAAAAACTACAGTTTGAGATGCCTGTTAGTGTTTCTAAGATTGTCAAAGAACAACTAAAACAAAATACAACCAAAGCCAGGATCCCCTGGAGTATGGAATACAGAGGAGACAAAGCTGTCGGTTTTCCCATGCCTAAAGTTAGACTCTGAAATCCCTGCCTGGGTTTCAGAAAAATACACTCCCTTGTCAGAATCGCCCAGAACTAAATTAATGTAGTTAAAAGCAGTGATAAACCTGGTTGCCTGATTTTGTTACTGTATAAAATCTGTGTCTCTCGGTTTTGAGGTTTTTTGGGGGGTTCTATTTTTTTGGTGTTTTATTTATTGTGAGTCTATTTAAAGGGTATATTATGGGCTGTGGTGTCCATTGCAATGATTAGTCTGTTACTGTAGTGACAACCAAGAATAAACATTTGCAGACTTGACTCATGCAGTAATAGGTGATTCAGTGTTTTGCTGTGCACTGTGAACTGACCCATAGGTTTTCCCAGGGTGATCACAGGGCAAGGGGCAGGCTACTGAGGGTGGCGTTGCATGAGACCTCTTGGATGGATCCTACTGATCACCACCATGCAGTGGGGAAGGCCGTGCTGCTCTCCTCCCACACCTCCCTTCCCATGCAGGAGCAGTGTGCTCCTCCAGCTTGTTTTGCACTGGCCCCGCTTCTCACCTGATCCCACTGCTGAGCTGCAAACTAACCCACAGCAGAAAACTAGTGTGTGGAGATCTCACGTATGTGCGCAGTGAAGGGGGTGGTTGCTGCCTGGGTTAGTCACTCTGCTGTCCTGAGAAGCAGAGACCTGCACAGTGACCTGAACCCCAGCCCCAGTGTTACATGATGTGGATGTCAGCATGGCATTTCGGGGCATTGATGTCTCAGGTTTCCTTTTTAACAGCCACAGGAAGGCTGTAACGCACATCTCTCCTGCAGACATGAGGAGAGATAAGTGCGATTTCAGCTATTGAGGACGTTGGACATCCCAGCATGGGACCTTTGTTCTATTGCTTGAGAAGCTGGCAAGTGTGCTGTGAAGCAGGCAGAGGGACAAGAGGGTCAGGGCACGTGCGAGGCCGGTGATGGCTTGTTCTGCCCTTGTTCCTGTTGCACAGCTCCTCTAGGAAACCATGCCAGTCACTTAAACCACACGCTTCACAGGTGGTTCCCTCTCATTTTCTGTGTTTCTGACCTGAAAGCACAGGGTCAGGTTTGCAGACGTGTGGAGAGTTCTCAATAGTATTTGAAGTCAAGGGAAGCTGGGCTTTGAGCTCCCCTCAAGTACAAAATCAGACCCAAGGAGGAGGACCAGGGTTTAGATGAAGTGTTTCACCTGGTGTTTTGTACCATTTTTACTCATACTGCAAACGACAGATGCTCCTGTCCTCTCATCTTCCTGGTACGTGGAGAAGATCTAATCATGAGATTTTTCAAGTAAGAGGCCGCTAACATGAGTGCCTAGGATAAAATGTGTAGGAAACTAAGACAGTTGCTATCTGAGCAGCAAAAAAGTCACAGGGCCATGTGCTGACAAATGAGAATGCAAATATTGAACAGTGTTCCATTAAATGAGCACTGCTGTTAGGAGAAATAACAACTTGCAGATGCAGGCAGGAGTCTGTCTGATGCCTGATAGGCACTATGAGGTCGATCTGACATGATCTTCCTTCTGTTTTTCAGACTATTGGCGAGTCAGAGATGCCCGGTGTGTTGAACCAGTTATGCCCGATGATTAAGTCTTACAAGGAGAGGACAAAAGATGATTATACCTGTGAGGACTTCCTGGTCCTGCTGGTATACATGTATTCTGTGGTCGGAGAAATCAAAAGTGGGAAAGAGCTGGATGCAGCTGAAGAAGAGGTGAAAAAAGCACTAGTCAAGGCCATTTGTGATGAGCCAGAGCCATCTCCTCTGTTGCAGAAAATAACAGGTAAGATCCTGCTTGTGTGGTGAGAAACTGGATGGGTGTGAATGCCGGAACTGGGAGAAACACATAAAAGTGGCTTGACTCGTCTGTGGTGCTGAGGCTACGTGAGTAAGCACAAGGATTTCCTGTAGGTTTGTTCCATCTCCCATGTTCACATATGCCAAATGCTGACAGGCTGTCCTTGAATAGTGCTGAGTCTGGTGGAAGCTCTACAAGTTGTTCTTTTTGTTAAAGGTTGGCTAAGTTTGCGTGTTTTCATAAGGTAATCTTTTCCACAGTTTCTTTCATTGATCAGTGTAAAGTTGACCCTGGGAAGTCAAAATTAATCCTGGAAACATGTTCAGTGAACCACAGTTGCTTTGTCAATACGAAGAGCTGGCCTGTCTGGCATAAAAGAAATGTGTCTAAAACCAACATTGAGCTTTTTGCTGAAACGACATGAAATTAGCCTTTAAAAATAGCACCCTGAGCCTTTTTTTCAGATGAGCACTCGTAAAGCAGAAAAGCCCCAATCTCTCACTGCCACTGTCACATTTTAGAAGAAAATAATTGTTAAAACCCCGTGAATAAACTGTAGCTGGAGGGTGGCATATCTGAATGGCAGAAGGGGTCTTGCTTCCTGATGTCACATTTCTCAGTATTTACTACTAGAGAGGAGGTCATTGACCAGGTCACCTTTGAGGTAGGGAGCATATGGACATGCATCAAAATGTGGTGAGGAGCTTACAATTGCCAAGAATGGGCCGAAATGGGGAGTCACGAGGGCAGTGGAGTAATGTTGCTGGTGGTTATTTTGGTATCATTCCCTCTGGATGCTTCTGCTTCAGAATACCGATGTGGTCTGACAGGTCTGATATTGCTTTGAGTGTAAAATAGTTTAATGGTGAAAAGACTCTAGAAATGGGCATGTTCAGTCACATTTGCACTGTGCCATGAATACTCCTGGCCAGTGTTTCAGGCTTCTCCTAAACTTTTGCTCCCCGAACTTTTCCATATGTACTGCTCACCTTGTACACAGTATCGTGCTTCCCTCACAACTTCGGTGGTGTCTTCTACTGGGTATGGTGCAGTCATTTCTAAGCCTCAGCTTTCATATTTTGCCTTTTTTACTATGACCAACTGTGTTTCAGATCACAGTTTTCTGAGTTTCCCTTTGTTCTGCCTAATGTCAGTATGGGGAGATTTGAAGTCTCTAAAACTTTAGTCGAGTCTCAAAGCTGGAACTGCATTCCTGTGTGCACAGACTCTTCCCCTACTGCTCTCTATGCTCACAGGTTATGTAGTTGCAAGCACAGATGGAGATCAAAATAGTCATTGTCATATGTTCCATAACCTGTCAATAATTCCATGGTTTTTACAAATGCATTTTTACAAATACATGTATTTTTACAAATACATTTGTATGCTTGACTTCCAGTGTGCATTGTATCCTGAATAAAAGTGTCTGGGGTTTTGCTCTTGAATTCTAGGCAGATGAACAGGTGAATGAATGTTTCATTACTTCTATCTTTTTGCATACTGGGTGGACTATTAGAAGCGTGGTGCATGTCTGCAGTGTGGCATTCATCTCATTAGGCATAAGTATTCACTGGGTTATATGGGGCATCCAAGAGAAAACCCTGACACTGTACGAGCACCGTTCAGCAACAAACAAAGCATTCCTGTGTTACTGATGTGAGTTTAGCCACAAATCCAGAACACAGCACCATGCAAGCTGCTGTGAAGAAAGTTAACTCCATCCCAGCTAGACCTAGTAAAGGTACTTTTAGACCAAGGACATCATTATAACGTTATGAAGTTAATTCCATAGCACAAAGCCTGAGTCCTTGTACCTTCGATTTCTGTATCCGGGTGTTTAGCACATGTTTGTGCTTTCTGCACAAGTGTGTGATAGTATCTCCCCTTGCTTGCATACTTTTTTGGTTCATCACCATTCTTTGTTTTTACATCTTATTTAGAATGACAGTTCATTTGACTTACTCATAAAAGAGGAGGGGATAAATTATTAAAACTTTGTGTCATGCCCAAAAATAAGGATAGTCTTGGGAGAAAAGTAAAAAATGGAATTTCCAGGAATGCCCCTTAGATAGTTTTCATGCCTTTTTTCATCCAGTGGATTGCTTCCTCAGCATTAGTGGAATTTGCTGAAGTTGTAATTTGCTGTATTTGCAGAACAGTTGAATTGGGAAGACTTGAAAAACATGAGCAGCCTTAGACTTACTCTTCTTTCTTTGTGGCAGGGATAAAAGTCGGGGTATAGGTGGCAGTGCTGGTCTCCCCTTTGGATGCAATAGCAGAAATAGTGCCAGCACATCTTCTGCTTCCAGCAGAACATGCTGTGAAACACAGACCAGCTATTCCTTTACCAGGTATGGGTTGGCCTGTTTTTACAAAGCCAGCCCAGCTCTGCATGTTAACAACAGCCACAGATCTGGACAAGTTGTGAACCTACAGCAAACCTTTTCTGCTCTTAAATGGCCATAAAAGTTAATTAGCCTAAAATCAATTTCAGTAATTCCTGGAATCTCTCATTCATGATCAGAACAAAGCAAAATGTTCACAGTCTTTATTTTGAGTTTTCCATCAAGATAAACGGTACGCAGAATGTTAAATTGGGCATGTCAGGAGAGAGAAGCCAGTTACTGGGTAGATTCTAGGTGCTGCCTGCTGGCTCACCCTTTGCCTCCAGGTTCGCATGTGGGACCTGAGTTTCTGAATATTTAATATCCATTCTGCAGTAAATCTGCTCTTACCAAGGAACTTAACCCACAGAGCTGCAGGTTTAGGCTTCAAACCCTGCTCGCAATGCATGATCGGACAGTGTTGGTTATAGCCACAGATAGCAAAATTCAGAGTTACCT
This sequence comes from Zapornia atra, assembly GCA_013400835.1. Taxonomy (NCBI): domain Eukaryota; kingdom Metazoa; phylum Chordata; class Aves; order Gruiformes; family Rallidae; genus Zapornia; species Zapornia atra. The sequence continues at coordinate 105,414 of VZTU01023853.1, forward strand.
TTAAAGGGCATCCAGGAGGATGCATCCATGTAGGCTGCAAAGCACTTCAGAGTTGAGAAGTGCCAGTAACTCAGTTTCCCATGCAACTATCATTTGACTCCTGTGTGCACTGTAGCACAGTCTTCAATTTCATGATTATATAGTGGCTGCATTCAGTGTATGGACCGAACACCACAGAGAGCCAGAAAAATACACGTTGTTATTCTTGCACATGATGAATAAGTACTAATAAAGTAAGTGAGACTCTCTATACAATATTCAGCAAGTTACTTTCTCTGGGCCTCAGTTTGCGGTTTCTGAAGTGGACTTGTACTCTCAGCTTTGTGCAACTCGTTTTGGAACTCAAAGGAAAGCATTAAATTACATTTTCAGGTACTAGGGATTACATGTCTTTGAACAGAGATGACTTTGTGCTCTGCTTCCCAACACACCTGGTGCCTGATGTTTTGGTTTAGTTTGAACACAGCACTGTACTAAGGCTGTTTGGTTGATTTAAGCTGAAACTAAAAGCCGTATCTCAACTGTGGCTCAGAACTGCTGCCTAAGCCTTTTGCTCAACAAAGCATGGAAGATGTGCAGGCTTGACAGATACACATTTTTGTTGGTTTTATTTGTTGTTCCCATGAAGTCACTTGAGAAATAAAATGCAAAACCCTTGTAAAACATTAGCAAGCTTGACTTTTGAGGTCAAGTCATGAGTCAAAGTAATAGCTGGGTTTATATGAGGTGTCGTTTATTCCTATTATACTTGTTAAATGTAAACTTACTTACCCTTGCCTGACTCTGTGGCTATAGGAGATCTCCAGTGATGAGGCTACCTCGCTGAATGAGTACAAACCTCCCCCAAAAGGTGCATCTCATCAAGTGCACAGGGGATATTTACCCCATGTTTGGTTTTTGGCGTTACCTAGTTAAACTGGATTAGTATTTGCAGTAGTGGAAAAGAAAGCAATTCTTAGAGATTTCAGTCTATCCATCCAGTTGGCCACACTGGACTTCCCTGGCGTAGCCTAGATGATTACAGCCCTCTGCAGAGTACGTTGAGATGCAGCACTTGTGTAAACTTATATTGTGAAAGAAGCATAAGCGCTCACATTTTCCTAGCTGTTGAGTGTTGGGCTTCTCAGCCTTACTAAACATATGTTTTCCAAAATATTTATACAATAACATTCTGCATTTATGTAACACCTTGTTCCATTGAAGCACTAAAAATAGCCTGGAATTGTTAATTGAAATGAAAATGCAACACATTAATCACCCACTGAGAATGAAGAAACACAATATGGTTTTGCATGCATAATAATAGAAAAGTGTATTAGTGGTGTTGTGTTTGATGGAACTGTTAAATAATACGTGTTGGGGTAGACTATCTTAATGCCTGGGGTAATAAAACTGAATGTAACAGTTCCAAGATTTCTCCTGGGTGTAATTTACCGCAGACATATGTTCTTCATCACTGTTTCCAGCAGAAAGTTACAAATTGGAGGGGAAACAGATTAAACCAAAACATAATGGAAAACGATGCCTTTCAACAGAGTGTTGGGTTGGGGGGCATTGGGGGGTGTCTTTTTGGCAGCTGTTAATAAAAGAAAAGCTGTAAAATATTTATTTTATCATCTTCTCTGTTCATCTAGTTTTGTAAATGTCCATGTAGAGCTGTGTACAGCTACAAACGAACGCAGAAGTAATGCTAATAGAGCCACAAAGCAATTAAAGACCTGTTTTTTCAGCTGCACTGTTCTCTCTTTTTCATCTGCAAATCTCTGTGGGAGCTCTGTAGAGCAGATCTGCATTTCAGGGTGTGCTCTGGAGGCCAGCAGGCCAGCCCTGGCACTGCTGGGGAGCTCTCAGCTGGTGGGGTGTGCAACAACATCTGTAAGTATCAGTTGTACCTTCTGGAGCATAGGAGTAGCGTCTTGTGCCAGGAACTGATGTTTATCAGCCTTTAAAAACTGGAATTTTTGATCATAAAATGAATTTCTGGACTTTTCATTGCTTTTTCTATATTCTGTGCATTGAAGTGTAGGCATTAGCATCTTGGGTTAGACACGTGGTGTCTTAGCTGCTTTGGCTTCTGATGTCCTCAGTACATGATTTTGAGCCTGCAATGTGCGCTTGAAGCCCAGAAAGCCAACCATAGCCTGGGCTGGATTAAAAAGAAGCGTGCCCAGCAGGTCAGGGGAGAGGGTTCTGACCCTCTAATCCACTCTGGTGAGACTTCACCTGGACTGCTACATCCAGCTCCGGGGCCCCCAGTACAGGAAAGACATGGAGCTGTTGGAGTGAGTCCAGAGAAGGGCCACAGAGATGATGAGAGGCCTGGAGCAGCTCTCCTGTGAAGACGGGCTGAGAGAGTTGGGGCTGTTCAGCCTGGAGAAGAGAAGGCTCTGGAGAGACCATGTAGCAGCCTTCCAGTACCTGCAGGGGCTACAGGAAAGATGGAAAGAGACTGGTTGCAAGGGAGCGTAGTGATAGGACAAAGGATAATGGCTTTAAACTAAAAGAAGGTAGATTTAGATTAAATATCAGGAAGGAATTCTTCACTCTGAGGGTAGTGAGGACCTGGCACAGGGTACCCAGAGAGCTGTGGCTGCCCCCTCCCTGGCAGTGTCCAAGGCCAGGTTGGATGGGGCTTTGGGCAACCTGGGCTAGAGGAGGGTGTCCCTGCCCATTGCAGGAGATGGAGCTAGATGGTCTTTAAGGTCCCTTTCCAACCCAAACCATGCTATGGTTCTTGGGGAATATGTTACGCAGCCTACCTGAAGGTATCACCCTACTGCTAGCATGGCCTAAGTATCATGAGTCCTAAAATCAATGAATGTCATTTTCCCCATTACAGGTAGGTAGGTATGAAATTAGGCTGTTTGGATTTGATTGTGCAAGGACACAGGAGGGCCTCCCCTGCTTCACAGTGGAGGTGTATCTCAGGTATCTGCTAGTGATTTCTACCCTCTGCCCATACTCCCGCTCCCAATTAAAGTAATTTAAGTAAATACTGTGAAACTGACATTGTTTAAAGTCATAAAATCCAAGAGTAAATGCTGAATTATTTTAAATTTTGTGTGCTTTTATAAAGAAATTCTTCTATAAAGTTTTGCTAGTTCAGTGAAAGTGTAGCCCCATCCCTTTCTTGTATAAAGCTTATTTCCAGGTAACCCCATCGTTTTACAACAACACTGATTAAATAAAAAGTCAGGAAAACATTCCTAGTCTTCGTAGTCTTTTTTTGTTTTTATTTACTTTGCTGTTTATTGAGAGTTTAATTCTTACTACAAAGACTTTTTTCACATGTTCTTCAAAGCTAAAGGCTTTATTAATGGCAACATGTAGACAAATTAGAGGAGGATTAATCTGGTATTTCTAAGTAGCGTAGGTATTTATACTGTGGACTGTAACTAACTGGCTGGATTTATCCACAATAAAATAAAGCTGCAACCAAATTGTTTCTGGCTGCCATTTAGGGGAAATACAGAAAAAATCAAATATTGTCCCTTTTAAGTTTTCAACAAAATGTAAGTCAAGAAATTCAAAGTTCCGTTCTTTTTTTTCTTTAACATTTAGAGAAGCCTTCACAAGCTTTGCTGTCTCCCAGGGCTTCTCAGGAGCTTCCATCTTGCCTGTTCACACCCCAGGAGCTCTGCATTTGCAATGTCTGCCCAGGGAAAAAAAAAAAAAGAAAAAAAAAAAGTAGTGTGTTGGCAGTGCTGAGTCCTGCTGGGGCATCCTGCGGGTCTGGGTACCAGACTCGGGTTTAAGGATCCCTCCTTGCTTCCAGGCATGTGTGGGAGTCTGTCTGCAAGTAGATAGGGATCAGCTCCCCACCAGAGCGAAGGTTCATAAACTGTTTATGTTCAAAGTTCATAGAGTGGGTTTCAGAGGGTGGGGGAATACCTCTACACATCAAACAGCTTAAACGTTTTGAGTGTCCACACAGGCTTCACTCTGAAATACTGATCAGGTTTTTCTGGTGCCTGATGCTAAAGGGTTATTTTCATGCCTAATGTTAGTGTGAAAGCTTTGCGCTCCAGTTTGAGTCACGTTAGGCTGTTGTACCTGCACGACTGCCATAGGCTGTGCTGTTTGGGGAACCCGGTAGCCTGCAAGTCCAAACTGCTGCTCTATAGTGAGGATGAGTGCCAGAAATGCCCCTGAGTGGGCATGGTCTAGGTGGAGTGAAGCCTGCTGTGATTTACAGAGGAGCTGGTGTGGCTGTGTGAACTTCAAGGCTGCTCCCATCATCATGAGTGCATTACCAGGAAGAAAAACTTTCTCATAGGATGGCTCCAATCAAATGATAAAAAAGACAGCCACTGCAGAGTATGGCAAAGTTTCCTTCTCACTCTCCCATGCTCCTCATGTCTCCCCCAGTAGCAAGGAGATAGATGGTCCTTGCCCTTCCCGGGCTGGCGTGCAGATAAGGCACAGTTGGAATGAGTTCTGCCTTTCGTGTTGGATGACAAAATGTAGTCTCTGTTGATAGAGTTGAATCGCTTCATCCTGCCACAGTGCAGAGATTATTGCTACGGCCAGAGGAAATTCACACTCTTTTCTTCCCAGGTCTGAAATGAGACTTTGATGCTCAAGAGATGGTGTGGGCTTTTTTTCCCTGTTCTTCCAGCTGATGTTATATACACCTAACATACCCAAAATAGACACCTAAAATACACCTGAACACCCTCTCTTGGACTGGCAGAGGGTAAGATGACCTCCTGGTATCTTTCTTAGTTTTTTGATATATTTTGGACACAATGCAGTGGAAATGTGCTCCAAAGGTCCCAGAGGATCTGACACTGACTCATGCGAGAGGGGCTGTGCAGGGAGCTCCTGCAGTTTAATGAACCCCAAGATGCTACCACTGCTGCAGTCCTTTGCTTTATGGTAACGGACCTGTTGGGGGGAAAAAGATCACTTCACATGTCCCAAGGTGTTAATCTGATTTACACAACAGTCACAAGAAGATTGTTGTGAGCTTTCTTCAGAAATGGGGAGAAATATGGTATGCACCAAATCGATGACCTGCTCTGCTTTAGCTGCTGACTCTGCAGGCGCAGAGGACGTGCCTTAATTTTTGTCAGCTCTACTTAGGACCCTTGAGCTCTCTGAGGCCTCAGTACGTCTCCGTTGTGACCTTTCTAAAGGCTTCTTTCCATTTCTGCTCAAAATCCCTGGCTGGCAAACGGGAGATGAGCGAGGCACGTCAGCAGTCGCTGATTTGAGGCCTTGTGTTGCTGCCTGCGCGGATGCCTGGGATATCTCTTGGCAGGGAAACACAGAGGGTTTTCTAGTGAACCATTCGTGAGACAAATTGTTTGTCCTAGCATTCTGCATGACTTTATGTCTAAATATACATATGTGTCTTTTTGGTGTGTTTTTAAAAAGAACCAAGGCATATCTTAAAAATTGGTGTTAAGCTAGGGTACTCGAGGTGAGAAAACCAGGCCACTTCATATATATGCAGGGGTACTCTGTTTGGATTTCATGATGTATATTAAAACGTATGCTGGAAGACAATCCCAATGGAAGCTGAGTGGCTTTGGGTGGGAGGTTAATTTTTTTAAAAACTTTCATATGTTGTCTGTTTATTTTGTCTTCAGCACCTGGTCTCTGTTGGCTCCAAACTGGATAGTAATTTTCATTGAAGTGTTTATAACATGAAGTCTTTTTTTTTGTTGGTTTTTTTTCCTTTTCTAACATGAGACATATGCCTGCAGCTCTGCAGGCTGCTGTCTGGCTGCCAACTTCACAGGACAGCCAACTGCAACAGGAAACTGATATGGTGCGATTTCCATTAATGGTCTGTATTCTTCTTCAGCATGAAAATTCAATAGCATTTAAAAGATGCTCCTAACATCAGAAATGTATTTCCTTTGAGCCTAAACAAAACCAGAAGCTGCTCTAGAATTAGGCAACTTTTTAAAAGGTACTTGCCTATGTATGTGGCAAGTGTAAATCCTTTTTTTCTTCTTTCCATGCAAGTCACGTCCTTGTAAAACCTTCGCGTTCTGGCATGTTGTAAAATTATGAGTAAATTCTTGCTGTTTTGCAGAGCACACCCAGCCTGGCAAACCAAACCCAGTGAAATATTAAATAACTGTCAAAGTAAGAGAAAAAAAAAAGTGCTTGTTAGTAGTCACCACCCATGTGACTGAAATCTTCTGAGATGTTGTTGGGGTTTTTTTATTTTGCACACAGCCACAAATGTTAAGGTGCTTGCTATAGATTGTGAAATTTTGCTTTTCATGTTTGAGTGCCATCTTGTCAGAGTTTCTGAGTATTCTCTTGCAATTCTTGTCAATTTTGGTGACTGTTTTAAATACCACACTCTTCTGAGTCTGATGGCAGAAGGACAGACAACTGAAGCATCCACTGAAGCAAGGAGGAATAATTGTCAGCTTTAGGTATTTGTAGTTTTCTTCTGGTTGCTTGGGGGGTTTTTGGTTGGTTTTTCTTTTCTTTTTTTTTTCCTGGTAGTAATTTTTTTGTGCTTGTCATGAGATTTAATCAGGGATTAATTCTGTCCTTCAAATTTTGGGTAATCAACCTGTATCAGACCAGCAATCTCCATGTATTTTTAATGACAATGCAGTAAGATGAAATCCAGTATTTCAAGAAGCCGTTGAGCCCAGAGGCATAAAGTGGAGTCATAAAGCTATGCATCCTCACAGTGTTGAACCAAAGAAAAACCAATTCTCTTGAAGAACTGACAATAATCCATCTTTTGTTTTATAAAACCTTTGTTGTGTTGGTCTTGAAATCTCAACACCAGAACTAGGAATATGACAATAACGTTGGAAAGGATTTCTAGAGTTTAATAAATAGCTCTGCAATTTGTGACTTAAACATCCATCACTTGCCCATGCAGTTCACTAGCCAGCATGCCCTATTTTTCCCCTCTTCATCCCAGGCTTTGGAGACTCATGAATTTTGGCTCTGGAGGTCTTCTGTTCAATCGTTCATTATAGTCAAGATAATTTGCTTTCACATATATTATACTTTAAGGGTCAAGTTCTGCTTCTGCATAAATCAGTGTGAAAACATGCAGGTCTCCTGCTTGCAGCAGTCCTGAGATCAAGCTAAAGGAACAGCTCAAACTATCATGACGTGGTCCATGGATCAATTCTGACATAAGGGGGTAAGCAGGATTAAATATTTTCACTGATCTGTGACCCTTGCTAATACAGCTTTTTCTTAATATAACAATTTAAATACCTTTCTCAGAACTGTTGTGGGTGCTACTGCCATTTTGTTTTCAGTGACATCTAAATATTGTCACGTGCTAGAGGAGTTCAGAAGCTCTACCTTATTTAAATGAGTACTTTCTCACAAATCTCTTCATGCGGACTCAAGCCCTTCCTATAAACCTGAGAGGCAGATCTCTCATGGTCTTATATTTTAAATCAACATGGAGAAGGTGCTCTTATACTCCCTTTCTCCCTGCTTGTTCTTGTTTAGTTTTAAATTTTATAGTTGAGTAAATGTCACCTCTGGTGGTTAAAGTTCAGGTCAAGTTACATTTTGCTGTGACCCTCCTGCTCTCTTTTGTAGTCACTGGGACTGTGGTCTGTCAAGACAGGAAAGTTCACAGATCATAGCCTGAGGAATTTTTTCCCCCCCTGTCTTTCTTGGATATCCTTTCGTCAGGCAAGGAAAGTAATGTTTGTAAAACTGGATAGAGGGAGTTCTGTTAATTGAGAGGTTTGTGTACATAAGAGAGTGATGTTTGCGCCCTACACAATTTTCGAAAGCATTATGCATCACTGAGGCTGATTTGGAACCAGATGTCTGATTCTCTTTTAATTTCCCACTTTATTCATTAAAATAAACATTACTGTGGAAATACTTGCCTGATGAGAGGTGGTAACAGCCAGTCATAGCCAATTAGACACATTTATTTAATGAAAAACAATATAAATATGTATTTGACTTGCATGGATTTGTGTTAATATGGGGAATGTGTGGATATAATGTGTGGTTTATTCAGACCTCCTTCTTCAGGCTTTTTTTTTCTCCTGCTGGCTGTGCATATTGGTTGTACAGATCTCTCTACAGCCTGTGTATTGATGTAGCCCCGAGACTTAAAAAAAAAAAAGTGGCTGGAGAGATAGGTAGATTTAGAGTTATAAAAGAGCTTTTGGGGAATGCTTCTAGCCATGGAGAAGTGCTGCTGACTGTTCACCATGCAGAGCTATCCAGATGACAGCTTCTTTCCCAGACTATTACCAAATATCAGCGCATCTGTACCCATAAGGCTCCCCTGAAGTATGCCCTGAGCAATTGGAGAATGTACAGACATGGTAGAGGCACCCTTGTGCTAGCTTAAAGGAGTGTTATTAGAATGGAGGCTGCAAATTAGAAAAACCTAATAAAATGAAAATTTGGAAAGAGTTTTAGGTTTTTGTAGGCTTGCCTAATAGCAGAAGAGAATTTGGAATCAGACAGTCTAATTCTTTGATTTCTTCATCGTCTTTTCTTCCCCTTTCAGCCACCTCCTGCGTATTCTGCTCACATTTCTGCAAATCCTATGCACTGAGGAAGAGATGGCAGAAGAAGTAGTAGGGGCTAATTCATCACATCCATATCTTGTTCATGCTGAGGAAATATAATTCTCATTTGCTAACTTTTGAGTGCTTGCCTTCACAAATTCACTGTTGTTCCTTTGATGCTTTCCACATAATGTCCGAAGTAAGCACTTAAAAGCTGAAACAACATTTTTGATTGTAGACAACGATACTTATTTTACTGGGAAGTTCAAATAATTTGGCTGCACATCATAGCCTGCCCGAGTGATCAGTGCAATATGAGGTTGTCCTTCAAACGGACCAAATGTTTGCCAGCAGGCAAACATAACACCTTAGCTTTGCAGGTATTTGACAGCATCAGACTAGTAAGGTTTATGAATAATTGATTCAATTTGAGATTTTTCTGCTTTAGTTTTGTTTTTCTCTTCATGACACAGGTCTTTCCCCCCACATCCATTCATCCCTGTTCTGTTCCTCCCTGGTTTTACTTCTACCCCTCTTACCAGCCCGCTGTCCCAGTTCTTCCCTCTGTCTCTCCATCATCCTCATGGATCTAGTCCACCCTTGCTGTGCTTCCTTTTTTGGTCCACCTTTTGGGGGTTTCATCAGTAAAGGTTAGGTTGCAAAGGTTGGATGTTGCTTTATTTCTGTTCATAATTATTCATCGGTGCCTTTCTATTTGAGTCCCATTCTGCAGCCCCCCTCTTTCTTCAGAAATAGTCTTATAGTGAAAGCTCATCTTTCATCGGCACCATCCTTGTCTAAAGATGTGGATACTTTGCTTTTACTGCCCCTGAGTTACATGCCCCTGAGTTGTTCCTTCTCAGTTCTTGTCTTAGCAATCCTCTGTGCAGAAAATGCACATGTATCTGTTGGAGGTATCTTGTTTGAGAAACAAGTACCTGTAGAAGTGATAATATATGCTCATTTACTGTCGGTTTTATGAGACAAGAAGTGACAGTCTTTGCTATTTTTGCTTCCATTTTCCATGCCCATTTACCATCTGCTTCTCCAGCAACGCAGTGTTTCTGGCAGATAGATAGGGACTGGGAGTGCATCGTGCCTTTTATTTTGCAGTAGGTGGGGGTTTCTGCATTTTGCAGTGCTCACATCCCTTCCTCAACCAACTCCCTCCACGGCGCTGGGTTTGAGGTGCTGCTTTGTGCTTTCTCTGTGCAAATAACTTCTCCCAGTCTCTTGCCTGCAGTGGTAGACAGAAGGGTTTGGATTGTTTTGCCTTGGAGCAGGTGTGATTGTTGGATTTAATATCTGTTTGATTCCAGTATATTCACCAGTATCTCTTTCCTGGTTTCGAGGAGATAAACCGGGATGAGTCATAGAGCACTTATTCCCAGAGATAGCTTCAGCAATCGAAAAGGGACCATGAATACTTCAGGCAAAAGTATTAGATATTAGGCATAGATGGTATGAAGGTCACTGTTTTTTGTTATATTTTTCCCCCTCCCTAAGTAGACAAAGTTGTCTTCAAACAGACTGCAGAAATACCAATTAGCGTGCTTCATTCTGAAATGTAATCAGATTTAAAATGTAAAAAATCCCTTTCGGCTACAGTATAATCGCAGCCCTTAATTATGAAAGGCATATGTTCTCTTCCATCTTGCTTCCCTCCTCCCATGTAGATAATTGTCCCCCTCAGATGATTTCTTCTTTGTCAAAATCTTTGTGACGTTCTACTCCTGGTTTGCTCAGAGCAATGCTGTTATCTGGTGCATTAGGTTTGCGTTGTTGGATTCTCGCAGGATAATATACAGTGTCGTTACACTGATTACTTGCTATTTCGTGTGTCATCTGTGTTTTGGAATATCTCAAAGCTTGTCAGTCTTCCGGTGGGGATTACATCATTTGGGGGGGTCTCAACTGTTCTCAAACAAAAGCATACTTCAGTGGTAAAATATGTATGCCCGGACAGCTGGCAGTCTTTCAAGGCTCCAAACTTGACACAGAGTTAATCCCAGAGAAATGTATTTTCTCCTATTCATAGTAACCAAGCAATTATTTCCATCGGGTTCTTTTTTTCCTTCCCCCATCCTGCACCTACCTCCCCCCCNGTAGGGTTTTCTTTACAGATAGTTGTTACTGACATGAAATACACTTCTTTGTTTGTTTATTTGGATTTTTTCCTCCAGCCACTGCAGGATTTATTCTGGGGTCCTGATTTTGGCTTCTGTGTACACTTTGAATGTTTTGGCAGCAGTCAATTCAAAGTAATAATTGTTTCTTCAGTGGTAAGCCTGGTCTTGTTTGAAATGTGCAAGTCTCCCTGTTCTTAGCTTCCCTTTTCTTCAGGAGAATACCTTTGGAGAGAAAGGTACCTGCACCTGCAGAGCTACAGCAGATATTGTCTGGTATTGAACTATTGGCACATATGCAAACTGGTATCACAGACTGGATCACCCATCACGTATGCACCATTTATGTCAGAAAGACTTCGTAAGGGTTGAGTTGAAGCACAACTTGTTACACTAGTGTGAATTTCATCCCAATATCCACTATGTAAAATGGCTTCAGAGCTGTTAGAAGATGCTAGAAAAAACAGCAGTGCAAAATTGGACCAAGTATTTGCCGTGTGCATCCTTAATCTAGACTTTCACCCTATTCCTACTACTTTGTTAGGTGTAAAAGATATATGCTGCATTCGGTTTGATCTGAGGAAAACCTGTCTGCCAGTCTATCAGCTTTTAGTTGGGCTGCCCAGTTCCAGTCTCATGCCCTGGTGGATCCCTGGCAGGTACCAGCTTCTACAGTCGGGGTCACCTAAACCTGCAAAGCCTGCTTTGGGAGCTGCCGCAGTCAGAGGCACTGCAGGAATCGCTCTCACACAGCCACAAGATAAGGATGTAGATGAAGCTAAAACACCTGCAGAATATTCTCAGCTTCAGCAGAGAATCTGTTTTATTTTCCTAAAATATTATTGCATCAAATATTTCTAGCATATCTCCCTAATGTTAAAAATTGGGCTTTTCATTTGGAGGAGGATTCAGGCATAGAGTTTTAGTAGCTAATATGAATTAATAATAATGGATATAAAATGTAAATGAACAAATAATAAACATTTATTTAACATATAGCATCAATAAACAGATTGCTATTGTTAGGTGTGTAAGTGTGGATTTATTTCTATATCTGATCCACCAGAAAGCTTGTGTGAGTTAAGTTCATAGCTTGCAGAAGGCAAAGTTTCCCCTTGATTTTTTGATAGATTTTTTTTTTTTTTAAATTTGAAGATATTTCATGTTAAAAGATTTATGGGAGTGAGGAATTTATGCTTTTGTTTCACATATGATGCAGACATCACTGGCATGACAGATGAGTTCGTTCTGTATGTAGAAAAGCATTTAAATAAGTGGAAAGTGCATATGAAAAAGTTATGGGTTTTTTTTCTTTTTAAGTTTGGATCTTTCAAAAAATATCCCTTAAAAAGATTTTCTGTCTCTTTTTAATTTACCACAGACTAATGAAATCCCTGTGCCTCTTAATTTCAGTGGAATTTAATTTTAATTACCTTTTTTTTTCTTGTGTGTGAGAGCTTTCCCATATAAAGAGATTAGATGACCTCTATTCACTCCTTCTGCCACACACTGCTGCCGAAAGAGCGCTTTGTAAGGAGTTAAGCAGAGCTGTGCAAGCTCTTAGTGCTGTTCATTAAATCTGCAGCAAGTCTAGTTTTTGCATGATTTGCAAGCAAGTTGTGCAGTCAGGTATCTAAGTAGGCAGGTAGTGCAAATCAGAAGGTTACTGGAGGGTCAGTACGGTTACCGATGGCAGCTGCTTGTAGGATCCTTAGCACTGAGCTGACAATTTTGAAAGCTTTTGATTGGAGTGGTTCTCACCCCTAAAAATATTACAGGGCCTCAAGGGCATTACTATTTCGAACTAAATAGTGGTTGTGTCTTTCGGTTTACTTAGGCATCTGACCAAAGATCATTGGAGTCAATGTGAATTCTTCCACTTCCATCAGCATGCTCAGGGTCGTGCCCTTAATGAACTGTTGTGTTCGCTGTCCAAACCAGAAGAGATTACGAAATGCAAACCCGCGCGGTATGAACCGGAATGGATTCAACAGCAGGCAGAAGTACTAATGCTACCTTCAGTCAAGGCAGTGGGACATAGAAAAACATCCCGTGGGAAAAGTTGGGCTGTTTGTTGCATTAAAGTTACCTTTCAGCTGACCTAACTGTGGTAGAAACGTTTTGGCATGACCACCTTGCCCACACAGCGATGTCAGTGATGGGAGGTTGGGGTGGGCAATAAAACACCATCTAACACTTTGGAGTGTATTTATCATTAAGCAATTACTGCCTCATCTGTGGGGTAAAAGAAAAGGGGTTGTTTTTTGTTAATAAGGTCTTTTAATCACAATAGGATAATTATATTTACACTGCAGAAGTTTTGAAAGTCGTAGTGAAGATGATAGTAAGAATTGAGAATCCCTGTATTGAGAACCCTGTATCGAGAACCCTGAAAATATGGTTGGTGTAGAAAGCTTGGTAGTCTAAAAGTTAGGAATTCAGGTATTTTACTCTATGAAAGTTTCGTAACAAGGAGAAAGAAGGAAACCAATGATGTTATGCAACATTACTCCCATAGTGTTCAGAGGAAAAAATGGAAAAAAGAAAATCCCCAAACCAAAAGACTGTATTTAACCCTTTCACATCAGTACAACTGAGTAATCCAGTAGAATTTTAAAAAATACTTTTGTAAATAAAAGAAAGGGAAGGGACATACTATAATAGTAAAAAAAAATCCAGACAAGCAATGAATTTGGGATAAATAGTGAGCAACAGAGAAAAATAAGTACCTGATTTTGAAGTTTGACCTTAAGGCAAATATCTTCAGCCTGCTTTCTGGAAAGGCTTAGAACAGCAGAATTTTCTTTATTAAGCAAGGCTAATTTTTGATGGGTCTGTCCAGGCTGAAGTACCTGTGCAAGAACTGAACTGTGCAAGAAGAATATTCCTGCAAGTGGAAAACATAAAAAACTTCAGTCTGAACCGAGGTGTGACCCAAATAGTCCTTCACTGGTGGGGTCTGAAAGTGCAGAACCATTTACTTGTTTTTGTTGGGCACAAATACTAACCTTGTGGGAAGCCTTAATGACAGTAAACCTTTTTGTCTGTGATGCTGAATTTTAGCTTTGCAGCAAGAAATAGTGCAAGCTGCTCAAATGTGATAATGGCATTTATCTCAAAATTTATTTTTTGTTTAGTTTAGTTTTCAAAATACAAGGGTTTTTTTGAGTTATCAAAGGGAACTGGAAGAAATGGATATCGTTATGCTAAACTGTTGTCTGCTTCCCAGTTTTGTTCCATGCTAAATTATTCCCTTGATAAACAGAATAGAAAGTACTTGTGCTTCAGACATTTTATGATTAATCAACCTCTGTGTTTACGTCTGGATTAATCAAAACAGAGCTACTGCTGAAGGGTAGAAATAATCCTGCTGGTTTATGCCTCTGGCCACTACTCCTACCTCTCTCGGGTGCGTATTTTCCAATGTGCATCAAATACCATGTAGAAAGTCTAGCTGTGATGGAGCAGGCTGCTGCTGGAGCGCTGTATGGGCAAAGCCTTTCCGTGACACTTGACACATTTCAGTGCCTGGCTGTTACTGGAGGGCAGCTGTTGATGCTGGGTGCCTGAGACCCATGTCCGATGGTGGCAGATTCTCAAAAGCTGTTTGTTACTACAAGCCCAGAGGTGGGCAGTAGTTAGGCTGGCGCTCCTCACCCCTGAGAATCAGGTCCACCTGATGTATTTAATTGGCTGTATGATCTGGATGACAGGCTGGTTTCTTTGAAGAGTTTTTGAACACGATTTACCAGCTACCTTGAGAAGATTGCTGGTGAAGGCCCCTCAGTACAGTTTTCAGTCACCGTGGGCAGAGCGCTCCCTTGAGGTCCCAGCTTTGGTAGAAATTGCTTCTCTGATGTTTTGCAGATGCACCCAAAGGGGATCTCAGCTCAGGTTTCTGGCTGCTTTATCATAAAAACAGTGAGGCTCTCGGGAGGGAGCACCGTGCATCACTGAGGACATCTGAAGTTCAGACTTATCTAAGAGAACAAGAGGATCTGCAGGGTCCACTCTTTCCCCCAGCGTGTCCATGTTGGATGGAGAGCAGGGCCAGTGCTGGGGATCAAAGTGGAGAGGTGCACACCATGAATGCTGGCTTTGTTTCTCAGTCCTGTTTATCAAAGAGGAAAGTACTTATTAGCACAGGAGTGAGAAGGGAGTGTTGCTGGCCTGAAAGTCATTGTTATCTGGATTTTTGCATGGGAATAGATGGAGAGAAGAAAATATTCCTCCAAACACAGCCTTATCCTCTAGCTCATTTCATAATTTCCTTCACACAATCAATTTGCATTCTTTACAAGTGGTGTCTCGCTTCTGGTTTTTCTCAACCAAGGGGAAATGGAAGTAAATGGCTCCTTTTTGCGCATGACCTTGCTATCTTCCACACTTCATAAGAAACAGAAGATTTTCTTCAAAAGATGGCCTTGCACACAAGCTTTTGCATGGTTTAGAGCAGGAGAGGCAGATTTTTTTTGACCGATACCTGAAATTGTACATGCAGTTCTATACTGTATGCCCTCACTTACATGCACAAGTGATGATTTGTCCAGATAAGGTTGCTCAGTTTGGTCAGGTAAATGCTACACCATGAAAAGCTGACATCATATGTAAAGGCCAACATAGAAAAACAAAGCAAAAGTTCACCCTGAAATTTTCATGTTGATTTATTAATTATTATAAGTATTAATGTAAAAAAATCCTTGTTGAGTTTTCTTGAATATCTGCAAAAAAAAGTATTTCCATACATAGAACAATTCATCAGAAAAGTCTGGCCATTATTCTGGGGGCAAGTAAAGAAAAGCAGCTCCCAGTCACTATAGATCAGCAGGAACTTAGAGTCATTTACTGGATTGTTTCACAGTTGTTTGGTTTAGCTTGGATTAATTCCCTGATCAGAGTTACAGTGCAGTTTGTCTATCAGCTCGTACCAGCACGTCAGAGAGAGCTGGTTTGCAATCCCTGAGGGTGCTGGGAGGGGTGAGGACTCATGCTGTCATTCAGGCTGCTGGGCAGCCTGGACAACCATTTGTTTCATGAACTTTAATTCCACATCATTAGTGCTTTATCAGTCAAATTCACAGATTCCATGGCTTTCACCAGGGCATGCTCCTGCTTTTTCTACTCCATCTTTCCTCTGGTTGTTGACCTGTTGGTGAATGAAATAGCAGGAACCCTCCTGGAGACAGGAGAAGTGTCAGTCCTCCTCCAGCAACATTCAGCATGTCGCTGGTGTCATCGTGGTCCTGCAGCTTTTGTCTCCTCATAATAGCAGAAGTGCATCCAAACAAGTGATCAGTTGTCTTGTAGGATGGGTGCAAATTCCCCACTTCCCCCCTGCCTCCCCATCCCCATGGCATGCACTGGCATTTGTTTCTGAGGACACTGGTTGTATCTTTATATGCTCTCCTTTATTCATTTTAATCTAATCTCCCTCCCTTACCTCATTCTTCTCTCTTCCTGACAGGAAGTCATGTTGAGGGGAGCTCGCCTGGTCCCCCGAGAGTTGTCTCAGGAGATATCTTGTGCTGTTGAAGGGCCTGCTTTTCACTTGCTGCGATGCAGATGGTCTAGACACAAACAGCGTGTTGCCTTTCAACATAAAGCACCACATTTTTAACACATACCTCCAACAAATACAGCAAGAGAACCAGTTAACAATGGTACCTTAAGGCAGGTATTGCAGCTGCCTTGGAGTTTTATGTTGCATCAGTAGGGCATATTTTATATGCTAAAAGCAGCGCTGGGGTGCTGTCGGTGTGCTATCCTAAGTCCCATCTCTGTTTTTTCATACTTTACTCATTTTAAGTAGCTGTAGGTTATGCTGCTCTGCAAGGGATTACTGCTTCAACACAAGTCACACTTGCTGTTAATCAGCAAGTATATGGCATATCTAGCCACGTGTATGTAAGCATATAGCTCAGCCTCTGTTTGCAGGGGGTTTTGGATAGATGATCTTTTGCCCACAAATCATACCAGTCTCTGTCAGGGTGAAATGTGAAATTAGATTTTAAAAGTGCAGGCAGTATTTATTTTTAATCAGTTACATAAAGCTTCCTTAAATCATAGAATCATAGAATCGTAGGGGTTGGAAGGGACCTCAAGAGATCATCGGGTCCAACCCCAATGTGCTGAAGACTTTCAAAAAACCTGATTTCAAAGCCATTTTGATAAATTTAAATGCAAGCTTTTCCAGTTAATAATGGAACTGACAGATCATGTCACAAAAGCTTCACTGGACTAGACCTCATCCGTTGCTATCTAGTTTTATCCGTAAATTGGAAATTGGTTCTCTGTATCTAGGAACCAAGGATTTTCTCAGCTTTGAGTGAACTAGCCTTTGAATGGAGCTAGATGAATAAACTGGCCTAAAGAAAATGTTCTCCCTGCACCTGCAGGAGAAGCTGCAGCTGCCAAAAGATGAATACTTCAAAAAACTCAGATCCCAAGGATTTAGCCAGCGATTTCTCCCAGTTCAGTACTTTGATCTGTGTTAAAAGTTCAGCACCAAATGCACAGTAATTATTATGTAAGTATAAGCCTTTTAAAAAAACCCTAACATAATCTCAATTTGGAAACTTAATAAGCAAAAAAATCCAACTCAAACAAACCATTTGTTGGTGGAGGCAGTTTTTAATACCTGCTTTTTAGTTACACTCTTGTCTCCAAAATCACCACGGGCTTTGCACGTGATTCTCTTTGTGCAGGTGATGGAGGTCAGCTTGCCAGCAGAGAGAAGCATTCGTTTAAAAGAAAAAAAGATAAACCAGGGAGGGAAGGATAATTTCAGTAAGTCCCTAGGGATGGAGAGTGTTCATTCATCCAAGGTTTCTGGAAGAATTTCAGGAGGGAGCAGCTGAGTCATATGTAACTCACTGAAAACAGTTACTTCAGCAAAGAAACAGATGTGGCCAGTAGCATACCTGACTTAGGGAAGCGGGTGTAATTAAGAACCTTGCTGTCCTACAGCATGCACAATAAAGTGCTGAAGGGAGAAAGGTAAAGGCAGGGGGAGGAGATGGTTGTTGAGCCCTAGAAGCACAGGCAGGAAAGCTCTGGGATATAGGGGAAGGCAGTGCCCGGGGCCAGGGGTTGTAGGAGGCAGCAGTAGCCCATGCAGGAGCTCGCCCCAGTTTTTAACAGCCCTGTAGATAAATTCCTGCTCCTTCTCATGGAAGGAGGGTATCCATGAGAGACCTGGATCCTGAGCGATGGGCTAGTGGGTGTTCTTACATGGTGAGGGGAGGAGGAAGAAGATACTCCATACATAGTCCACTTTATTCTGCTTGAATATGCAAAATGATTGTGATCGTTTCCAGGAAAATAAATTATCATGATAATTTCCATAAAATTTCTATGGAGTTAGATACAGGTTACAGTACTTCACTGAGGACAAATGCAAGGTGGCAAGTGTTGGAAAGAGCATGTAATGGTCCCTTTATTCCATATCCAAGGAGAATGAGGTCTGGCTTTTTGCAAGTAAGAGATTAGCCATATGTCTTAAGCCTGGGCAGTACTTGTCAGATAAATTAATTTAATGTTAGCATATTTTTGAGGGTTTTATCTTGCAGAAATTGAGATTGAAATTTGCAAATGAAATCCTCCTCCCTATTATGTTCAGCTCCTGTCATATGGAATAGAAAATGTAGAGAAATGAGGCAATGGGAAGTGAATAGCTGGAAGATCATATAAGGAACTGGGGCTAGAGGAAAGCTTGGAAGAAGCATGGGAAAAAGCAAGTTTTAACCATGAGGTTTTGTATGAAAAATTTTATTGAGTCTTCTGATTTGCCTCTAGTATGGGGACACTGAAATTGAAACACCAGGCATCAATGAAGATGTCATTTCAGCTACAGCTTTGGTGTTCGTTTCCTACTGTGAGCCGGGGGGGCATGCACACAATCCCATGGGTACACATCCACACTTTCACCAATCTCCATAAACATACATGCCCTGGAAAGCCTGCCTGTGGCTGGGAGATGATTCTGCAAAGGCAAGATCTAAAGCTAAAATCCTTTCTCATGCTCTTTCCCGCAGAGCCTTTGCAGATTATATCACAAGCAGTTATGTTGCAGGGAACACGTGCTGGTGGTTCAGCTGCTCAGGTGTCACACTTTTAAAGATAGCACCCTTTTAGCAGAAAAAACCCTGAAATACTAGAACAAAATAAAAAATAGACTTAAAGTTTATAAGAGGTATAGATGAAGTATATTCTATTAGTAGTGATGATGTGGTAGAAATAGAAAAGTGCCATATTTCACAATTGGACACTTCAAAGGATTCTCCTCTCCCAGTAATCCTCTGATCTGCTTCATGTCACAGGTCACCTAAACAGTATTTACAGAACTCCTGGCTGGAGCAGTCGGTCAGGATTTAAGGTGTCGTGACTTTTTTTGACATCAAAAGTTCAAGTGCCCTGGTATTTCTCTGAGAATGTTAAATCAGAGTTAATTTGTATGTAAACTCGTGTTTATGAATATGTCTCCTCAAGACTAATGGGAAACATGCTGGGAGAAGGGGAAAAGTTTTCCCTTTACAGCCATGTGAGGAGATTAGATGGTGACTGGTAGTTAGCTGCATACTGCTTCAAATGTGCCTGAAAAGGTGAGGACCAAAGCAGAAGTCAAAAGGCTTGGCTTAACCATTGACCCACATGTCACTGAGAAATTGGTGTGAACTCTGGGTTCTCATTACATCTAAATGTAAATATTAATGCTCTCCTCCAAAATGACACCTTGAAGAATAAAGTGCAAAGATAGTAATAGCTGCTGTAATTTTGAGCATGGGCTGGACTTGGATGCCAAATCTCACTGGTAGCACCAAGTTCTTTCTGGAAACTGGGTCCTTGGGCAGTGGTGGATTCTTCTCTCTCAGGCAGCATCATTTATGGTTGTAGGTGGCCATTCTGAATCCTTAAGTCATGAGGGTTTGGGAATTTTATACTGATCAAAGAGCTGCTAGTTGATTTTATTAGGTGAGTTCTATCTTCTACTCTTTCCACAGAGTAAGTTTACTTACTTCTTTGTCTTACTGCTCCAAGAAAACAACAGCATAAACTGAAAGTCCCCATGCAGTTTCCTAAAAACTCTTGCAGTAAAAAGCTGTTTTATGAAGGCTGGGTGTTAGGCATGTTGGCAGGCTTTTGAAGAAACTTTTTTGTGCTTTTCTTCCTGTTTTGTTTTTACAAGAAAGGAAAGCGTATTCAAAATATTTCTACAGCACCAAGGTGAAATGACCAGTTCCTTGGGTCACAGCTGAAATAAAACTCGGAGTATTCTACTCTTGCTGAAGAAGGAATGCATGGCTGCTTCACCCGTGAATGATTTGAAGGAAGAAGGGTATTTTTGCAAATCTGTTTAATTAAGATGCCTCTTCAGTTCTCCCTGTCCTTCATTTCAATAGGTTTTCAGAGGCTTCCAAACCAGAACTACACAGGGCTCTTTTTCAAGTGCACCGTAAAGAGCTGATAATATAGCCTCTGTGGCTGGGGCACAGAACCTTCCTTATATAGCTTTTCTGAACAGGATGCACTTGTTCTGCAACAGATCTCACGTTGTTTATTCCTGATAACTATTCTCAAGTCAGTATAAATGACACTTCCAGATAACTTTCTTCCTCTCTGATAACAATCTGGTAGTTTATACCACTTTCCAGAAGTGTATATTTCTGTTTAGTTTTTTAGGGTGCATTTAGTATTTAGTATGGCCAAAGTAGTAATTCTTTCAGTGTCTGCCAGCTAGATCGGTTTTGAAAAGAGTCTCTTCAAAGCAATGTCTGTTTAGAACTGACTTATTTATGTGCAGTTTCTGTTCCACAACAAAGCAGTCAAAGAGATGGAGCATCAGTTCCTGGTGCCTGAGAAAAAGGCCTGAGAAAGGTCTCAGAAAACAGGTAGGATTTAGAAAGTCATTTGCAAGAACTCTCTGTTCTGACTGGCTGTGTGCTCTTGCACATTTGAGAACTTATTTTTAAGGCGTCGTGTTTTGAACGAAGCACTGACAGATGTGGAGGTGACAGTGGGTCATGCTGAAAGGGAAGTGATCGTGATCCACCAGCAAAACTCTTCAAGGATGGTGCTCTGGACAGTTGTAGGGTCCCATAATGGCTTTAGTATATTAGGGGTTGCTCATGCAGGTTCCTGGTGACCCAGAGTTCTCAGTGAGGTGGGCTGTCATGAAAAAAGAAACTGGACACATCAAAGCCTAATGGAAATGGGGCAGAATTTCATAGGTCAAAATACATATTGAGACTAATAATGAGATTTTCTTGGCTGGAAGGAGTTACTGTGTTATATTACTGAGGGATCATAGGCAGGTGATCCTGACCTACAGCCATGGTACATGTCAGGGTGACAAATTACAGCTGGGCAATCATGACATTATTCAGGCTAGATTTCCTGTGGCTTTGTGCATGCCCACATGCACAAAAAGTGGTAGCTGAAACAAATTAAGAAGAGAACTTGTTGGATTTGGCTTCCCCACCTGCCATTGTGCACCTGTGCTCCCCTGGGTTTTTGCAGGTGGACTTTTGATGGTCTTATGGCTCCAGTTGTGGGCCTAGGAGTATTATTTGGGCTCTCCTTCCTGCCATTATCTCTGTGCTCCTTTGTGGGTGTGTGCAGATGATGTTTCATCATGTAACCTCAACAGTACCAAATTCAGTTCTGAATGTGGTTCCAAGGCTGACCAGCTTCAGGAGAGAGAGGGGTCTCAACTTAGTGGCTGTACACCATAGATCCATGCTTACAGAATGGCAGAACTGCACAGAAATAAAACCTCCAATTTGATAGAAGAGACCTAGAGAAAGTTAAGACCAAAATACAATATGGATGATGTGATTCAAAAAGGAGGAGCTATTCAGAACAAGAATATGGGAACATTGAACTTGATATTTTTCCAGCAGACTGGCAAAAAAATAAAGAAGGATGAATGCACCATGGAAATTTCCAGGTGACAGCAATTACCTTTGTCAGAAGATTTTGGGGAAAAATCTCCCAGCTTTTCTGAACACCCACCCTCCCTCCTTTCCCACAGGAAAAAGGCAGTTGCCTGTATTGTTTTCATGCATGCTACTGAAGTATTTTGTGTGTATGAAAATGCCTGCTCAAGGGAGGCAGGTAGGGACCTTCTGGTCCCCTTGGGGCTGGGGTAGGAGAAATGCTTTTGTGACCTGCAGTGCAATGTGCACAGAAAGCCTGGAGGATTTCCCAAAGCAATGTTGGTCTCCCCATACAGATTTTTGCTACCAGGCTCAAAACTGGAGACCCTTTAAAGTGCATGGCTGCACAGCACGAAGAGCATCATGCATGTAAGTTGGTGCCTTGTACTGTGCTGTAGGTTGCAGTACAGTAACAAAACCTCTGGAGTAGGAATATCTATTTTTTTACACTCAACTGGCTAAGCAGGTTATTTAAAAATTGTCAAGAAATCGATTGCCCCTACTGTGGTTAGCTGTTCTAAAACTGCATTTCATGTGAATTTACTATTAGCTCATTTGAAACACTCAGGTGATGAAAGGATATCCTTTATGAAGCCCCACTTCCCTGTCATGCCCTCAGTTATTCACAGTTTTTTCTTAAAACCATGCATTTGAGCAATTCAAAGCTTTTATTATTTGATGCCTACCAAAAATTCTCTTTGAGAAACCATTTTGAATGGAGATGAGAAGGGGCTCCTGGTTTGTATCACCAAAAAAATTCTTGTATTTTTCAAATGTTCATTACAAATGCAGTAAAAAAGGTATTGAGTAGGATCCACTTTAATTATGGACACATTTCCTACCTGTACATATAGAATCTCCTGTTTATGTTTTACTTTTTTTTAAAAAAAAAAGGACAAATTAAGTATTTTTAGTCTTTACGCTATTATATGTCGGGAATATACAGATTGCACCCATGATTGATAGTACTTCAGCAATGGCTAGAAGCCCTTGTTATAGCACACTCCAAAGTGGTTGTAAAGTGAGATGAACCAAATCAATTAGTCTGCAGAATAGCTGCAAAGCCTGCCAAGGATGCTCTGTCTACTTCCCGCTTCACGGCTCCGGCTCCAGCAAAGATGGGGTTGCTCAGCCTGCCTTTAAGAACGCATGCTTGGAGTCTGCCTGACTGCCAAGGTCTGTGTAATTGGGACCTCCCTTCTTTATGACTTAACAGATTAGAGGCTTAACGAGTACAATGGGGAGTAGACCAAAAGAACAATCTGGGGCAATAGGAAAGAGTTTCAGCACTCCCTGATGCCATTCTCTTCCTCACTGGTGTGGTAGTTGTGCTGCAATAACTATGCAGTGCATTTCTGTTGTGCATGCAAAATAGGCCTGGCACATCCCCAGCACACTGGGTTCTCCATGTATGGGCTGCACAGCACGTGTTGGCTGTATGGACTGCTGCATAGCTGAGAATTCTTCTACTGAAATATGGGAGCCATGTGATCGCATGCCTAGATTACGTGCCATGACTGTGCAACATCATCTGGCCAGGTCTGCTCCAAACATTCATCCAGTGCAATGATCCCGTGCCACACAGAGTGCGTCTGTTACATGCTGGAGTAAGAAAAGGGAGCGATTCCCTTTTGCACATCAAAGCAGTGAGGGCTGGGAACCCCAGGACTGCAAGATTTAGGAAGTGTAAGTCTTTGGCAATTTTTTCCCTCAAACTAGGGTCATAGCTAGGTTTGGCTACACATCTGTCTTTCAACTTCTGTAAGGAAGCATAGCTGCTGTAAATATAAACATCTTTACAACTTCCATTTAGTGGATAATTCCACAAATCTACAGTATTTTTAAATTGATTCTTCACATATTTAACTTTTCAGGGTGCCAAAATAAAGAGACTTCACAAAGCAGCGCCTAAACCGAAGCTGTCAGGATTGCGAGCAGCTGTGACATAACGTCCTGTGACAGCAGGCGAGGTGGTTTTGCAGAGAATTGATGCAGGTTTTTTACTTCTCAAGGTCACTTCAGACACTGCTGTGCAAATCAGCTCTCAAAATTATACATACGTTTATGTGAATGCAGAAGTTAACGATGAGCCACTGCGATAACATTTCTGTGAGCAAGAATTAAAAATCATAAAAGCATTTTACATGAAAGAGATGAAGTTTCTGAATAATAGAATTCTGTAATAGAATTTAAGCCCATGTGAAGCTCAGATTAGGGTGGGGTTTTTTTAAGCTGAAGCAATATATGGCTTTCAGCATTCAGTCAAATGCAGGTATTTCTGTCTTTTTTTATATTCCTATTACCAGAGAAAACGTTCATCCATTTTCTTTCTGGTTTAAGAAAAGATGTATTTCAGCTTTATGAAGTAGGTGTTCTCTGCAGAATGGGCGCTGACGAGAACCATGCACAGGACAGGAAGTTCAGAAGACAGGGGATGGCAGCCGAGAGCGGCTCCATCTGCTCGGGAAACGCATTGCTGTGCAGCAGAGGCCAAAACAACTGACAAGACAAAGTCATTATTTATGGAAAGACTCTGAACTCTGGCTGTTTGTCAAGCTGACTCAAGTAGCCTGCTGCTGGCCCTGATGAGCTAGCAAGTATCTAGCATAGATTTGTGCTCTAATAAATGTCAGATGCAGAGGTGTTACTGAAACAAATTGCTAAAATATTAGGAGAAGAGGGGGAATGTATATTGAATAGTGAAAGACCCTAATTACTGACTGCACTAATAAAGACTGGAGAGCATCAGAACATCTTATTTTCAAAAGAAAAGCATGGAAGAGAGCAGCATGATGTCCTAGCCCTGAAGGCAATGGCAAAATTCGCACTGACTGATACAGAGGAAGGTGTACAGTGTTTCAGTGGACTTCTCCATCCATTCGCTTCAGGAGCTGGGGTGGCTCATATGTGGTTGTGAAATAGTTTCCACATCCACACATTTAGTAAAAGTTCCAGTCTGCAGGCCAATGAAAACATTCCCTGTTCTGTTCAAGAATGTGCATCACCACGGACAAACGATATCCTTTAGACTAATAACAAATGATTGGGATGTCACTGTGCTTTTTTAATGCTAACCTCTGTTGAAAGCTGGAAGGTTAAAAAAAAATAGGCTGAAAGAAGTATGGATAATCTCATAGCCAAGTCAGGTTGGGTGCATTCTTTTGTCTGTTGCTTGGGGGTGTCCCAGATCTTGTCATCATTCTCAAATATGCAAATTATAGCTTCTTAGAAGATTACCAGAAGGAAGACTTCTTTCTATAACTGTATAGTATATGTGCTATGTATTGTCAACTACCAAAAATTTCTGTGCCTTCCTGCTTGATTGCTTCACTACCTGACTTCAATAGCAGTGAGTAATTTGATGTCATCTTCAAAAAATGTCGTGATTCTCCAGTTAGTTACAGCCATTTTGCTATTGCAAAAATATTCTCTATACATAGGCACTTCTTAAAAAAAAAAAAACCAAACCCAAACCTCCTAGTAGGAAGCCTGTCTAGATTAATTGCTTGGCTGCGTGACACACAGCAAGAAAGGGAGCCACATGTTCCTGTCTGGAAAGTGATCAGTTACATTATTCTAAGCATTCAAATGTGTCTGCATGTGTGCATCTGTACACACAGAGACACGCATACTTCAGATCGTGCTGATAATGACATTTCCAGTCTCCAAAGAAAAACAGATTGTGTACAAAATCCTATATTTACAAGGCATAGAGTTTCATTGCGGTCTGCCCCTTCGACTTTAAAAATACTCTCCATTCTGATGGCAAGACCAGTCTTTTGAGCAGTTAACTGATTCTGTGTATAGCCTGTTACTGAATGAAAGAAAGGATCTCCTACTTTATTTATTGTATTTTATCTAGTGTAAGGGCAGAGAGACTCATGATGAGTTGTAGTCATGCAACACAGTCATTTATCACGTGCCTGTAACAGTCTCACCTGCATGCTGGCCATTAATCTGTACTCCCAGAAGATTTAACATTACTGTCTCCAGGCTATTTTGCACAATTTCCCTGCATAGAAAGGCTTAAAAAACCCTGCTACAAAACTGTTTTCTTCCCATCCCATCAAAGGCAGAACTTCCTCCAGAAGTGCTTTCAATGAGGTCTAAAATGAGCAAGATTCAGTCCAGAACTAGCGATGAAGTTGTGGATGCTCCATCACTGGAAGTGTTCAAGGCCAGGTTGGATGTGGCTTTGAGCAACTTTATCTAGTGAAAGATGACCTGCCCGTGGCAAGGGGCTTGGACTAAATGGTCTTTGAAGGTTCCTTCCAACCCAAACCATTCTGTGATTCTGTGAAGCAGGGCATTAATAATATGGATGATTTTCAAGAGCTAGCACTTGAACCCTGAGCAAGGGACTGCAACCATGTTTCTGCTGACCTAGGAAAGGCATCCATCAGGTACTTCAGACTGTAGAGGCTCTGGAAAAGGTGGCAGGTTGGAAAAGGAACAAAGCTATCTTTCAAGCCTTGGGATCTGAGGCTATCTCCTTGAGTAGGGACTGTAGATCATGAGGAAGCAGCTGAAATAATACGCATGGTTTGCAGCTTGACCCAGGAACTGAAATAAAGATATCAAACCTTTGGGACCTCCCAGGGTTTTTCTGGTGACAGTAATAGCAGTTGCAACAGCACTGAAGCTATGCGGGACTTTGTCTCTTCGTCAGAAGGTGGTGTAGGGAGACCCTCCAGAACAGAGTCCAGGATGGACCATGAATTCAAGGTATGAGTGCAGACCCATGCTGGATCATGCTTCCCCTGCACTTTTCCTGTCCCACTGTTCCTTAACAGCTGGCTTACAAAGCAGCCCCTTTGGGGGCTCCAAGCTTTAGGTGTGATCTGATGGCGAGTGAGCCTCCTGCACAGAGCGGAACCATGCAGCAGTGGTGTGTCTCTGTTGTGCTGGACATTATTGAATGGTGTTTATGGTCATGAAATTGAGCAGTGTTTTTTCTGTATCCCATTAGGAATTTATTTTCCTTGGTGGCATTCACTTACTTTTCCTTCATTTACTTGCAGTTTTCAGTGCAGAAGACAAGTCTTGGTTTTGAGAAGGGATGAGATATCTTACGAATGAGCAGCCAGTTCCCAAGTACTGCACTACAAAGGTTATTGTGCCTTTTTACTGCATTTGATACTCATTATGCTGCACAAGATCTGTTCTTTCCGTGTGGAATCCTGCAGATGCAAAGGCTCACACTATGGTTACTTTAATGAGGAATAAAATGTCAAGAAATGTGACACCTTTTTTATTCTTTGTTCAAATAACAAATGTTAAACACATGAACACCAGTTAATTCCTGGAGCAGTTTAACTGAGATGAGTGACATTGCAGCCTATGCCATTGATTTAAATTTGATTTTTTTTCATTAACTTCTCTAATTCCTGTTGCCATCTAACAGAGGAATAGCCTGCAATCTGGAAAAAGTGTCATGAGCCATGCTTCCCCTTGGCAAGTCATTTGCTAGGCGATTTTCTGGATGTTGTTTTGCTAAAGGCTGGCGTTGGAGAGAAGAGAGAGTATTTTTATTAATTCCTTGCTTTTGTTTTTGGGAGGGTGACAACTTTACAGATTACTGAAGACCCTCCTCTACAATTAGAGTTCAGGCATGTTCTTGCACATCCTCAACTGAAGTAGCTGCTGCTGTGAGTTACTGGCAGCAATGGTTGCAGAATTGGGCTCTTAAGTTACAATATTGTCAAAGAAGCTGTTACAAATAGTAATAAGATCATTAAAATGTTTTCATTTGGACTTGCTCTGAGAAATAGCCATTTCACATGCCTTTGCTGCAAATGTTAATTTGTATGTGTGGCCATACTCATTTCCAAGGTGCAAAATTAGCAAATGACTTGTGGAATGAATCAGTAAAGCTATTGTGCTCTGTGCAGAAGGGAATAAACCAGCTATTTTAACCCCGGCCTAGGCTTCCCCTCTCCTGGGCTTCCTCGCGGATCCTTTTGAGATATATCTGTTTGCAAAATAAAGCCACTTTTTATGCTTTTTAGTACTTGCTGACTATTTGCCAAGGATTTCTATGAAGTATCTGTGAATATAGCCTGAGACAACACGACACTGCTTCCCCTGTTTCCTGTGCTGAATGGCCAGCCCCAATGATAAACTGTAACACTACTCAAGGTAGGAAGGGTGAGCTGCCAGAAACCATTTATCACTTCTCTGGCTTTGTACCATGCACATCCGTCTGAAGTTAAATTGAGGTTGTAAGAGGAGTTTTCTTTTTGCTCCAGATTTGCCAGTGATAGTATCTTGCATAAAGATGAACATAGAAGTTCAGTGTTTAGCCCTTAGATGTTCCCATGCCATGAAAAGAGGATGGAAGTGGTATAAAATTTGACTCGAACGCCTTCAGTTTCTCTAGCACTGCAATGTTAGTCTGCCAGTAACTTCAATAAGGTGACTACCTCTTTCTAATGGCAGATTTTAGGATGATGCTTTATTAGGACTAATTTATAAGGAGTGTTCAAAATATTAATATCTCCTGTCTTTTCATTCTTGTTGATGTTGCTGTTACGGATAAACAAGTGACTTCCCTTTTGTCTGTACAACCTCATTTTAGAGGTGGTAGGTATTCTAAGCCAAAAGTAAAAGATGGATGATATTCTAAGCAAGGCTTTGGGTAATTCTGTGCAGTTCAACTCTTTATAAACCCATAAGTCCCTAAATGTTTCCTGCAGTAAAATGAGAGTTTAATTTTTTGTGTTGTTTCTTGTTCAGTGTCAATCACCATGAATACCATGATACATTAGATAATTGTATTGTACAATGGAAGCATCATCAAAAAACTTAGTGTGCACTGAGCAACGTAGCACTTCTCATTCAAGCATGTCCAGAGCAGACTTGCATCTTCATTACCAGCGCTGGTTGTGTTTTAAAGTTAGGGGTTGTGCCAGGTGCTGCTTCACCTGAGAAAATACTAAATCAAAGAAACAGACCTGACTTGTAAAAAGACTTGAGATGTGGTCACTGTGACAGCAGGTGGCTGTTGATAGACACTGTGGTCTTACTCATCTTCAAATAATCCACTAATCCTACTTGATGCAAAATGTGTCTTTGCTAGGAGATATTCCCAGTGTTTGTATCTCTGCTTTGCAGCTTCCATTTCTACTGGCTGTAGTTTGCTAGAGTTTAAGCTGCTATTCCTGCACAGTTGGCTCATGCTGATAGGAATATTGGCTGCCTGTCTTGTCAGCTCGAGCGGGACAGGGTGCTCAAGTCGACCACCCTGCTGTCTGAAGAGAAGGAGCCTGAGAGCAGAGCACACCGCTCGGGAGCAATTCCTGGCTGGGTGACCTCTCAGCCGCTCCACACAAAGCAATTCCCTTTCCCATGCTTTCTTCAGACCTTGGCAATGGCAGAGAGCTAAATGGATGATAGGGTGTGGTGGGAGAGGCTGAGTTGGGGATGAAGGAAGGCAAAGAAGGCTTTATTTCTAGGCCTTGGGAAGAGTGTGTTTCTAAGAAGAACCTTTATGAGTATTTGGCATGTGAGCGCAGAGCTTTAAGCGGGGCATATTTTAAGTTAATCAAAATATATCATTGAAACAAACTTATTTGTATAACCAAAATTCCATCATGCAATCAAAATTCACTTACTTTTTCTTTAAATTTATGGCAATAGCAAACTTATTTATGTTCATGCTTTTCTGAGCGTGTCAGAAATGCTTAATATATCATTTGAAAAATGTTAGCGCAGTAACTATGTTTTCTTTTTATACCAAAATACAAAAAAAACGCATGATAAAAATGCCACAAAGGGAAATAATTGATTGCTAGTCCATGCTGTAGAGACTGACTGACTACACAACACCCTTAAGTAATTAAATTGCTTTAACCACAGATAGCTAGGCCAGATTCCTCTACACGATTCCCGCCCCCCCCCCGCTCAGGATTTGTCATTTCATTTCACTTGATGCTGACCTTGCTGTAAGCTAAAAACACACAGATAATGTGTCAAACCCAACTTAAAGTCTTGCTTTTGCTTTATGGAAGGAAGGGGTGGGTTTATGCCATGATTTTAATGTTTGTGCTTAAAGAACTTCAAAAAGGTCAGTTGCTTCGAGT
This sequence comes from Zapornia atra, assembly GCA_013400835.1. Classification (NCBI taxonomy): domain Eukaryota; kingdom Metazoa; phylum Chordata; class Aves; order Gruiformes; family Rallidae; genus Zapornia; species Zapornia atra. The sequence goes on from VZTU01023853.1 coordinate 135,038, forward strand.
ACTTTGATGTGTTTGGGGTTTTCTTTCATAAAGAAATGGTGGTATTAAAGCTACTCAAGTGAAGGAGGCATTTTCTGATAAAAATCCAGTTCTCATGATTTGCTGCCTGGTTTTACCATGCATTCCCTTTTCCTTTTGAATTCTGTTCTTACAAGGAAGGGTAGCTAAATAAATACAGTAGCACAGAAGCAAATGGAAAACATCTGCTCTGATTCAGGAATTTAGTGAGTCAGGTTTTACAAACATTTGAACTCAGCACTTTTACATATTTCTAGAATTTTCTGTAGTTTAAAATTGTTTTTGTAAAACATACACTTAAAGAAAATACTGTAAGAAGTGTGGAGAGTGCGCTTGTACTTTGGAGATGCCAAAGCCAAAGAGGAGTGAAAGGAAGGTGTTTTTTTGGTTTTGTTTTCTTTTTAATGGAAACAGTTCAGAACCTCAAGGAAATAAGAAGAGCATACTCGACCAAAGCATGGCTTAGCCTGTTGCTTGTGTCTGGCAGCGGCCAGTACGAGGAAATGAAAGACCTGCTGTTTTTAGAGTGACCCTTCCCTGGTATGCCATCCTGTCCTCCAGCAATCAGAGCTGTGAAAGATTTCCTGAGCTTGTGGTGGATATTGTGATGACAGTAGCAGTGGAATGGAGCTGGATATTCTGTGATTTATAAGGCTAAAGGGTATTTAAAATAGATGGGAGCAGGAAATGGGTAAGTATAGTGGCTTATAGTATAGTCACTATACTATAGCAACTTGTCAAACTATGATGTTCTGATAATGAAGAGAAGTGATTTTACCTAAGAAATTATGATTGCATCTTCCATATTTCATGAAGTTGAAAATTACTTATACCACTATGGCCTAGTTTTTGTATCAGCAGTGTCATTCTGAAAGATTTTTTGCTGTCTCCCACTCCCTCAGACCATAAGTTCATCTCCTTTGTTCCTATAGCTTTCTCCTTCTCCTCATTCAGAGCTCCTTCAAAACTTTATTCCATACAAGTCTGGTATTTGAGACATACTTAAGCATCACGACATTACCAGGCCTGGGTGTCATTACTTTCTTAAATCACCTAATGTTCCCACATTTGTATCTGCCCCTCCTGACTTCAAATGTTCATTAATTCTGTACTCATTATGTCATCTTTATTTTGGCAGACTTTAAGACCTTTACTCCGACCCATCTTCCTCACCTGGAAGTGGCTAAAAGTGGGAATAAGTGAATTAATTCATATATCAAAATGCAACTTCATAGAGCTTATTTAAATCCTTTTTGAAAGCTAAGCAGCTCTTTCCTATCAAGTGCTAATGTGCATTTTCTTGCAGGCACAGCAGCAATGATGTGATGTCACAAGTCCTGTTTTGGTAACCTGTAAAAAGGGAAAAACAGTCTACAGCTTCTCTGTCTGGAGCTAGCAAAGGTCGCAAACTTTGTGAAAATCCAATGCCTCCAAAGATATGGTTTTGGCTCCAGTGGTGGACAGCCAGACTGTTTTAACACATTACATGCTGGCACCAAAAGCTTGCAGAATTCACATTAGTCCTTCCTCCCACCTTTAAAGTATATGTTGAAAAAAGATGAGATTAAAACCAATTATGCCTATCAGAAAATAAGTTTTAAAATTACGTAATTTTTTAAAATTTACAGAAGTAAAAACAATAAACATATTATTTATTATTACAGACTGCAGGTATTTCAGTCTGAATTGTTGAAAAAAGCAGTGCGAGCAATGAGGTTAACAAATGATAATGATGGCCAACACCACCTTCTTCTTTGCTTTCAGACCCTCTGCCCTTCAAGGCAGGTCAGAGCAATTCAAAGGAGCCGTGTGCTTTGTAGTTCAAACATCCTATTAGTTTGAGCTTTTTCTTTTAGATCTTCAGTATCTTCTTTTATGACTCCACAATGGCTCTGGCCATTTGTAACACGTGGAAAGTCTTGCTTACAATAGAGTTGGCAGCTTCTCTCCAAGTCACTAGGTTCATTTGTCCATGCTGACTTCGTTGTGCTTTCTCAGACTTCCAGCCTGGTCCCAGTTTAAGATGTATAGATACTGAAAAAATTTCTTTTCCCTTCAGAATACTTAGATTTCCAAAACGCATTTCTGTATTGTTTTCACCTCATTGCATGGAAAGCAATAGGCACAAAGCCTACAGTTGGAAATGGTCGTGTGCTACTCAGTGCTTTATGTTTCCAGATGTAATTAAACTGAAAAGAGAGAGGCTACAGCTTTGCTCACCTCCTAGAATGACAACAGCAATAGGTAGTTTCTGATCTTGAGGCTTGACTTCTAGACAGTTTTTGTCCCGTCCCAAAGCACACACTGTCGATGTTGTGTAAAGTAGTCAGTAATGATGATGAGCTTTCAAGTAAAGAGCAAAATTTCCATTTGTCATTGCAGTCATTGGCACAGTATCTGAAGGTCTTGATGCTGTTAATATCTCAGGTGGATGTACATGTCCATCTGGAACAGGCAGTTTCTTAAGAGGGGTAAACTGGTGTAGCTCCATATAACTATCGAGCTTCTGTGTTGTTCTAATCCAGCTGAGAATTTTGGTTTTTTCTGTGGGTCTGTGTATGCTGCCATCTGCCATGAGCTAAAAAACACATTCCACTCCTTCTTGTCTCAGTTTAAGGGCTCCATTTTTGTTGTTTTTTAAAGAATTAGTGAGATTGAGGATTCTCCCGAGAATCATCTCTCCCTCCTAATGAGAAAACCAAAACTCTTCCCCCCACACTGTAAGAGTTTCTCTAGCAGGAGGAGATAACTACCTCTGACTTGAAATAGTTTCAGATGCCCCACCTGTGTCAGACATGCATCCTTTTGTTTGTTATGTGAATTGGCAAAACAGAAAGGCTAGATAATTTGTAGGAATTTTCCATCCTTCATGTCCATAATTGTGTGCTCCTGCCTCACATACACACATATGTAGGAAAATCAGTGTCCGTCTGTTTGGTGTTTTTCTTTCCCTGACCAAACATTTTCAAACAACAAGGAAAAAGTCTTCCTATGTCAGAAAATTCCCAAAATGAAGAATGGAAATGCCTGATGCACTTTTGAGCTGTACCTCTCAAGAAGTAGAGACAAAGTAGACTGCTGTGGAGATGAGTCTTCTGGCATAAGAGAAACAAGTTTAGACATACCTCATTTAATGCAGCACCCAGAAGCTGCTAAAGGTGGCATCAAGTTGTTTAACATTTCTGTGCCAGCTTCTTCTTTTGCCACCATATTCCAGCAATTGTGCAGAGATTTTTTGGGTAACCTGACACAGTTTTATATCAGCAAGTCTTCCTTGAAAATGAGGAATCCTTGTTAAATTCCTTTTTGTTGCATTAGCCCTTTGCATGATGCTGCTGTGGGAGGAAGATCTCATCCTCTCCTTCATGCTTTTGTTTAAGATGCTGGCCATATTCATATCATCAATAATACCTTTGGTTAAATGCATTCATGATATCTCAATGCAGGACTTTGACTCTACTTATCAGTGTTGCATCTCAAAATTCTATACAAAAATCGATGGGTGCTTTCATCTCCATCACATACCTGTGGATGCAAAGATACTGTGACACATTCAGGGTAACAAAGACAATGGTCACAAAAGCCTGGGGTTAGAAATGGATTCCTGACACCCAGTCCAATTTCTTGAACAATGATTGAGTTCTTCCACTGCAGAACCATGTTACACAACCATATCTGCTACCTCATTCTCTTAGTATATGAAGCAAAAGTTTCACTGAGTCCTTTAAATGATTTTCCCAGCTGAAGTGGGTCCTCATTGTGTGCAGCCAGGCTTGAAACATGCGAGACAAGCATTCTTGCTGTACCCCGTGCTTATCAACGTGTCAGGTTGGACCAAGAACATTCTGTAAAAGTTATTCCTCATTAGGACAAATCCCCTAGCTAGATTACAGCACTGACAAATTTTTACCAGATTTTTACTGCCAAGTTCACTGGGAGCACATCTGGAACTATTAGACATCGCCGCGTCTGGCATATCATGTTCCGTTTCCATTTAGGGCAAGTTGGTCATCTCTGGGAGAAATCCTAGCTGCAATCTGATGTCCTTCCCCACCACTAACATAAAGGAATGGCCTGAGCTCTTGTCCTCCTCTCCTTGACATAGTTAAGGTCTATAAACTGAATTGAGGAGGCATGGAAGAGAGCTGTGTTTGCATACTGTTATAGAGATTATTGGGGAAGGAATTTATATGTATGTATGTATCTAGAGGGAGAGAGAATCTTGCCTCCAGGTCCCAGGTCTTGTGCAGTACCAGAGAAGGAGTCTGCAACGTCCCTCAATGCATCCCTAGACCCTGCACAGGATCAGTTCTAAGCCCATCCCACCCAGATCTTAAAAATATCCATGAAGTCCCCTAAAACTTCCAGAACTCCCCTAAAGAATCAAGTGCTTAACTCCCCTTACTGCAGAAGTTTCTCCAAACATTCAGTACATTAGATCTCCCTGCAATCTAACTCCAGCCTTCGTGGCCATAGAAAAGTCTGTTAGGTAAAGGATGACTTGGAGGAGTATTTGAAAAATGCTCCCCTTTTCCTTCCTCTCTTCTCTGCCCCAGAATAAACAAGCCAGGGGCTCTTCTTCTTGGTTCTGCCAGCACTGCGATGGCTTTGAGCGCTTTGCTTCGGCCTCTCTCCAAGTTTGCCACGTTACCTGAAGCACAGTGGTCACAACAGGGAGCAGTACTGCAATGGAGTCATCCCTGCAGAGCAGAGGACTGAATTATCTTGTGTTTCTCCTGAGTGATGCTTCTGTCTGTAATTCCCAGCGTGAGGCATGCTTCTCCTGCAGTGGTATGGCATTCCTTACAGTGGTATGGCACAGTAAGTCTGGCCTGTTCCTAAAGACAGGCAGACACTATGCTTGCCTCCTTCTGGCCTTTTAAAACTTTAGCCATTGCCTGTGCCTCCTCAAAGAAAGCCTGTAATGGGTCCAAGATTAGTTCACTGACTGCTCTAAATTCTCTCAGGTGCAATCCATCTGGCCCAGCTGACATGAAAACATCTCAGCTTATCTAGTCTGGTTTTCCTCTAGTCGGTCTGTGATCATTTTAACTATCTGATTATGTTATCTTTCCTAGCAAAGGCTGCAGGAAAAAAGACATCAAGCCCATTAACCTTCTCAGTAATACCTGTGGAGAGATCTACCTTGCATTTAATAATGATATCTTTAATGTTCGTTGTCATCTCCTGGAGATTCCATCCTTCCTTCCTTCCTTCCTTCCTTCCTTCCTTCCTTCCTTCCTTCCTTCCTCCCTCCCTCCCTCCCTTCCTTCCTTCCTTCCTTCCTTATTCTCTTTTGCTTTTCCCCCCTTAAATGTTTTCTTGCTGTCCCTCTCAGGGTACATCACAAATGTCTTTGTGCATTCTGCTTTTATCCCCATGTGCCTGTATTTCACTTGTACTGCTCTGAGCTGAGTTGCACTTCCCATGACTTCCTGTGTCTCAAGTCAGTGATGACCTCATAGAATCACAGAATGATTTGAGTTGGAAGGGACCTTAAAGGTCATCTAGTTCCAATCCCCCCGCCTCATGCGATTTAGTCAAGTGGATCTCCTTCTGTTCTAGCTTTTCTAATTTGTAGGAAAAATTTATTCTTGTGTCTTGTTTTGTGTGTTGGAAGAAACAGTAACGTTCCTGGGGTCTTGTTACCTTGCAGCGCAGTCTTGTGTAAAAAGTTGCTTAGCTTCTTGAGTCTGTTTTCTTAGATGTAGTTCCTTTATGTGTTCCCCTTCTTCCTCTGCCCTTCCTGCAGCTGGTGAACTCAGTCATTTCAAGGGTTTTTTTGTGTATGTAATTGCCTTCTACAATCTGAGTAAGTTTCTTGATGTTCATAAAAATGAAATCTCCACAAGCCCTGCCTCTAAGGACTTTCCCTATCACCTGCATATTAAATAATAATTACCGGCTGTACATTTCAGGAATGTATGGAGTGGAACCCAGGAGAAGGAGGTGACCTAGGTAATTAAAAGTTGGCAATTTAAACCTGGAAAGTACTTTTTATATGTCACGTGATCTGTGGAAAACACCGCTACAAAGTCTCTAAGGTCAAGTTTGTATTGTATTTTCAGTGCAACCTCAAATGCACGTTTGATTACAGGACGTGTCCCAACGGCTGGTGGTGAGAGCTGCCTGTTCCTTCACAGTGTCACAAGTGTCTGAGAGGAGAGGGGAGAGTCCAGGGCAGAGCTTCAGGCTGCACAAACCCCTTCTGCAAGTTCAACTTGCCCAGTAGATGAGCTAGCCTGAGCAATAGCCAGGACTACCTGGCCAAGTGCTTTGCGTCATAGCCTGTAATGTCTTGCTGTGATATTGTGGGGCTGACATTGGGCAGACAAGGTGCCTGTGCACCTTCTTACAAGGGCCTGACATCTATTGCAGCACGTCGGCCTGAGAGGCAAAAACATTACAGACGTTCGCCAGGAATGCAGACTTGTGGGTCTGGGAATATCAGCAGGTCTGCACTTTATGGGAAAGCATACTCATAACCACAGGTAACCAGCAACTTGCTGTAGCAGGGAGCGAGTGGCAGCAGCTCTGTAAAGACATCCATTGCAGTAGGCTATGTAAAAATGCCAAGCATGGAGCATAGAGGATACAGGCGGGTGCAACGTTTTGGATACGGTATGTTAAGTAAGTTTTCTCTGTGTAGACTTTGCACCATCAAGATGAAAGATTACAGAAATCAAGCAGTTTGGGGGTTATGCTACATTTCCTTGTTTGCACAGAAAATAGGTGGTAGAGATACTTTTAATGGTGCTGATAAATGGATGGTGAGTGGTGACTGGTTGTCCCTGGGATGCTTTCTCTTTCACTTTTTGCATTGCCTGTTCTGTTCATTCATGCCTTGCAGGTGTTTGCACTAGATGTAAGGCTAAGGTGGCAAATATCCATGTGAACTTAAGGCCAACTTGCACGTAGGTACAGGCTTTAGAGAAGCACTGGGGTGTGCCAGGAAAGGAAGCTTTGATCTGTATTGTCCTTGGGTGCAATGTAGAACCATAGAATGTGTTAGGTTGGAAGGGACATTTAAAGGTCATCTAGTCCAACTCCCCTGCAGTAATCAGGGACATTTTCACTATATCTGGTTGCTCAGAGCTTCATCAAGCCTGACCTTGAATGTCTCCAGGGATGGAGCCTCCACCACCTCTCTGGGCAACCTGTTCCAGTGACTCACAACCCTCATAGTGAACAACTTCTTCCCTGCTCTAGTTTAAAACCATTGTACTTCATCCTATCACTACATGTCCCTGCACACAGAGTAGTAGTGTTTTACGGATAAAATGGAATTATCCCAGATTATTTTTCTAGAAAACAGTGGCAATGTGGCTACAAAATTACCTGGGCCTGGAGGTGACCTGGAGTTGTCCAGTGTGACCATGGGACTGAGCTCAGAGGGGTTTTGGAGGCAACAGCAGGGATGCAGAGAGCACGGTGGAGAGCACGGTGTGTATCAGCCAGTTCCCCTCAAGAGCTGTCACCCTGCCCAGACAGACATCCCCAGCTCAATGCCAGCTTGCTCAACAGCGGCCCTGGATGTCCAGGTTTCTTTCAGTTTTGACAGATTAATAATCTACAGATTTGTCATTCTGCTTTTGTGTCACGTCATGGATGTTGTCATGTTTGGACTTTTTTAACTTGTGCTCCTGAAATTGCTAACTCTTTGCAGGCATGTGCTCTGTGATGGTTTGGTATCAAGTCTTGGATATATGGAGCTGTAATTTTCAGATACAATAAAAAAAAAATTCCTTCTCCATCCATAAAGAAAAAATTTGCCATTTTTAAAAAACTGTGCCCCTGCCTAGTGAACTTCTCTGAACTAAGAGAAAATAAAATCACCACTCCTCACCATGTCTTTACCATGTACACACTGGGATGCTTACTGCCCAGGACAGCTGTTTCTATACCATAAAGTAAAAATCAACAGAGAATTTTTTTTTCAAATTGCTCTGGTGTACATCTTCCAGAGATGAAACAGAGCTGTAGGTTTGTTTGTTTCTTCTTTGTGTCATCCAGACACAGCAGCAATTTTCTGACCATAAGAAGGGTGTGTTCTGGTATCTACCCAGTTTTAGAAAGAATGGCACTTCTGCCAGTTGCGCCTGTAAATGTTTCAAACATCTGAGTGCCAGAAGAAACTGCAGCTGAGAGTCCATGTTGCATGATGATCCTGGAAGTGCTTTTCTTAATTCAATGAACTGCTTGTTCCTGCTCTGAAAATTCTGAAAGGAGTTAGCAAAAACTCTCAATATGAGGACGAAGCATTTGCAGGCATGCCTGAAGCTATGGTGCTGTGCAAGTTGGAAAAAACGAAGTTAATCTTTCTATTTTAACCCTAGAAAACTTGTGTCCCTGGCTCCCATGTGGTATTTCAGTATGGTGGTCCTTTTTTTCTCCTTTTTCTGTTCTTTGAAGAGAAATTGGGGGGAAAGAAGCAAATATGTGACAAGCAGCATATGCAAACTGTAAGGTGGAAGTGGTAAATGAATAAGACCGCATTTGGAAGAGACAGATGGTGCTTCTCTTGATCATATGGTAGCACTGGCAATGGGAATGTTTTGGAGTTAGGGAAGTGGGGAGGCCAGGCACACTTCCTAAATGCAGGATGATTTATTTGTAGAACATGCAGAAATGCAAGGAACAAACCCATTAAACAGCCCTTGGAGACGTGCATGAACATTGTACATTTACGTGTGGTTTACTCTGAACTCCTGGCCATTTACATGGGATCTTTGATGATGTATTCTTGCTTTGGCTGGTGACATTTCCCAGCATCTCTTCTCACCATTGCCAGTTTCTCCTTCTCTGGTACCTGTTTAGCTCTTGCCAAGATGCATCTTCTTCCAGATCCTGTATCAGCCAAAATTGTCCTCTCTCTGCCCATGGCTATTTCTGTTCTGGTTGGTTGTAGATTGACCTTCAGTCAGCTTGACATTTGTTCTTGATTAACAGGTGCAGCCATGAGCCTGATTTAGCAAAAGCCTGAATATTGGGCTAATTTATCATAACTCTGGAAGGCATTAAGACATCCTCTGTCAGGAGGAGTGGCGCAGTGCAGGCATATAAATTCTCATTGTGTGCTCAGGAAGAATTTTCTATACAAAATGTGTATGTATAGAAACATAATGAAAAGGGTGATTTCTGAGAATCAGTTGCTAGAGGTCATAACTATTTTTATAATTTGTGTTTTTATGATTACTTAAGCAACAATTCATGTCAGCTACTATTGATAGTGTGTAATCATAAAGACTTTCTGAAGAATAATGTAGCAAGAGAATAATTAAACCTTTTAATCATAATTTGCTTCATTGTGTTGTGTGGTTTCTAGGAAGCCTTTTCTATTTCTTGTTGTAGCTTGAACAGTAAATCTTAAATCCTTTTATTTAATGAGCATCTGAGAATGTAAAACAGAAATTTTCATAGTACTGTATGGAAGATACTTTCTGTGCAAAAACCTTTCTAGATTATGGGAAACAAATGCTTAAATATAGTTTAAGATTTAAAAACAAAACAAAAAAGACAATTTGTAAGCAAAACCTTTATGAAAATCCACTTGTCATTTTTTTGTCCTGCAAAGATGACAAAACTAATGGCATTTCACATGCTCATGGAAGGAAACAAAGCAGACCTTTCAGTTGACAGAGTGAGAATAATTTTACTAAAGCTGCAGTAAGAAGGGCAGAACCTACAAGCCTGCCAGGCTTACGAGTTTACACCAAATCTGTTTTAAAGTAGTCTAGTCCTGCACACAGAGATCTTAAATCTTAACAGAAGATGGAATATTCAGTGGTTTTGACTTTCACAGCATCAAAAAACCTGTTGACTGAGGGACAGTATGTTTGTACTACATATGAATCATTGGGAGTTTTGGGGGAAGAATTATGAAGACAAAATACTTTTGAAAACTAGCTCACATCATGAACATTGCAAAAGATTGGATGCTGATTAAATGCTTCACTACAGGTTATGGTTGTATTCACACAAAAAAACTTTTAAAGATTGATTTTGACATCTTTTGCATCTTTCTTCTTGGGTACTGCTCCAATACACCATGGCAGGGCCCGTTCAGTACTATGAATGATGTTGAAAGGCATGGCTGGTTGCAAGGATCTTCTCAGTCTGCACAAATTCTTTGCATGGGATGTACTGTGATATGTAGTCACACATCTTATGTCAAGATGCAATGTGTTTGGAAAAGATTACCTGATGCTGGAAGCTTGTGAAAGCAGCTCCGCATCTGGCTATTAGTGCTTGTCCTGGTTCTGGCCAGGCCAGAGTCAACGTCCCCAAGCAGCCAGCACAGGTGAGCTGAGTCAGCCCAGGTGAGCTGAGTTAGCCCAGGCTGTTCCCACACCACCTGACTTCACTCCCCATAAAGGGGGCTGGTTGGGGAGGGGCACTCCTGGGTGCCTCCAGGGCAGGCTGAGTGTGGCTGGGGTGTTGCACCTGTCCATGTGTTTTGCAGCGCCACCATGTAATTGTCAGGTCAGTAAGGTACTCTGTGTTATCATCGGGTGTGAGTGTAATTGGCTGTTATTGTTCTGCTTTCACAGAGCTTTTGTCAGTAAACTGTCCTTATCCCAACCCATGGAGGCTCTGTCTCTTTCTCCTCTGAGAGCAAGCAGCATGTGGTGCTCAGCCACTGCTTCAGGCTAAACCAGTGCTGTATGAATGTACAAGAAACCTAAGTTTAAAGTTATGTTAAACTTTATTTTTAGATGGACATTAGAGCTGTTGGTATGGTCAGATGTCTTCTGAGTCTGTTGTTTAAGTCTAGGCTTGTCCTTAACTAAGTTAATTTCAATTGAACTTCACTAATTAAAATAGTAGGAACCTATCCACCTGGGGATTCCCTGAGGCCTCTGGTGATGCCAGTCCCTATCCCTGATGCACCTATGACATGACTCAGCCCTGCTCTCAAACCAATTCAGCATTGTGTTGGCTTATCCTTACTCTTCAAGAGTAAAAAAAAACAACCCATTTCCCCCTTTCCTAGATTTCCTGCAGCTGGCAGGCCTTCCCTACACTTTGCAGCCCCAGCTTGAAGTGATTTTGTATTCAGCAGTGAACTGGCAGTGCTGCTGGCTGGATGAAGTTGCTGTAATCTTCCTTCCAGCGCTGTGCTGGGTGAATGCTGAAAAGTTAATCCATTTACCTGAACTGGAAATACTGAGTTTCATTGACCTGCTCTGTATTACTTGTAGAGCCATGAGTTAGAAAGTTATGTTTAAATGATAGAAAGTAAGCTTAAGAGCTGCTGCTGCATGTAGCAGGCTTTACTTAGAGAGAAGCATGTAATTTAGATCATACAGTGAACTGTGTGATAGCAAGCTGAGCAGGCACAGATAGCAGTGATGGTAAGGATCAAGAGGCTTACCTGGATTCATTGCTGAGACTCTGCCAAGTATAGTTTTGGTGAGACCTGTAGGAAGAGAGGATTTTGTATGGTGGTGAAGTATCAATTCTCCTCTCTTTATTCCAGGAGTAGGGTGTGTTTCAGACAAGCTTTTCCCTTTATCAAACTAAAAGTACCCAGCTGGCTGCATGGTACCCTGTTGCCCTTGACTCAGGTACTCGAGTTTCTTTGTATTGGAGACCTTTCAGGATGTGTTACTTATCAGCTGAAATAATGGAGATCTTAGTTGACTAAGTTGTACAGATACAGACTGTTAGTTTGGAGAGGATTGACCTAAAAGATACCTTGAAATGGGTCCTTGGAGCTCTGAAGTTTATTTTTGTTTCTGCACAGCTGTTGTACATGTGTTTTTCTAAGGCCACATGTTAAATGTCTTATGAAACACTAGAAAATGTGCTGTACATGTTATGGACTTGCGTAGCAAGTCTTGGTATCTTTGTTCCTTCAAAACTGAAAAATTATTATTTTACTGTATTTGTCACAATAGGTTAGCCCATATTTATTGTTCTCTTTAATGAAAGGCAGTTGTGACCTTAAAAAAATATAAAATATAAAATCTTTAATATTTTATGTAAACTACAATTTGTATCCTTTCAGGCTTTAGAACAATGAGAATGTGTGTTGTGGAGTTTGGTTTGTTTTTCTGGAAGGCCTGGAAGCAGTCATTGAAATCCCAAAGCTAGTGGTAAATTCTTGGGAACAAAATTTCCTGGTACCAAAATCTTTCTATATTCCAGGCCTGTCTGATATGTTGCTAATCATCAGCCTTGACTTGCAGCAAGCTGGAAAACTATTCATGGTGAAAACTTTGGTAGCCACTAGACTACAGAAGCAGGCTTATGGTAGGTCATGAAGACTGACATCCTAAAAGGAATTATAAATCCAGTGAACTGAAGATGTAAAAAGCTATTAGCAAATATTCCTGGCACAGGCTTAAGCAGTGCAGGTGTAACTACCTGTGTATTTCCCAACTGTGTGCCCCTTTACTGTAATTGCCTCCAACAAAGTTTGGACTGAAGCTCTGACATGGTGATATTGGTCCATGCGGCTTCTACTGTATGAGTAAAGGTAATTTTTTTGTTTGCATTTCAAAATGGTTTAAGATAAGTTTTGCCCTACTTCTGAAGCTGTTTGTTAGCTGATTCTTGTGATAGATTAGCCAGTTAGTTTTGATATCTCAGATATAAGATCTTAGAGACAAGTCCCACTGTTATTCTTTAAATAACAGTGTGAGGTGTTAATGCTAAATGAAGTACTCTGTGAGCTGCTGCAGCTCTAGGCTTCTATTTATATGACTTTGAGCCCTCAAAATAAGCAAACTACCAAATTTCCTGATGTCATTAGGAAAAAAAAATCATTAACAGCAAATAACTATGAACGTTAACTAAGTCAGGTTTTGTGTTGCATTTAAGGTGAGCCTCTTCATCTTGCAAGTGCAGGAAATGTTGTGCCCCCTGCATAATTGCCCTCATCTGAACTACTTCTCTGATGATATTGCTGCTTGAATTTTGCAATTAGCTTATAAATTAAAATGTGTGTTTCAATTTATTGTAACTAAATAAAATCTTGCAGAAAGTCTGTATTTGGAGAGATGGTGAATAATTTGGAATAATTTGCATTGAGTTGTCTTTCACTAGTGAAGCAGCTTGATAGCTGTTGCATACCAGCTTACCCATCAGTGCTTCAAAGGCTCCCCATAGCATTGTTGGCTTTTGCTTCACATCTCATTAAGGCACCATTTCTGGGGCAGCTCAGGTGGTCACAGACTTCTAAAGCCCCAAGACATTGCGTGAAGGGTTCTCCCTCTCTTTCCTCTCATTAAATGCCAGTCTTGCACAGCTGTTGCAGTCAGCTATCCACTGATGTACTTGGAGTTGGATTTGCTCATTGATTGTTGCACTGTTGGTTGTTTTGCACTGCTTCAGAGGTGTCCTGATGGCTTGCTAACTGTAAGCTTTTTGTAGTTGAGCAACACATACCATCTGCTTTGATAGAGCAGTGAATGTGCACAGAAAAATATACACTTAAGGCTATTACTGCATATCTTCAAACCATGGAAATATCCTATATGACATTTCTAATCATGTATACAATTAGGAATGTTGACAGAATATTAAAAAAATGAAAGACTTAAGGATAAAAACATTGCAGGATGGTAATAGTAAACCTTAAATTCAGAGTTACACCCACCCTTGAAAGTGATCTGAACATTTAAATAGAAGCAATCTTAACTCCCTTTCATAGTGGCATGAAATGAGAATGGGGGGACCAGGTCCTTAAAAACAGATTTAAATTCACCTGAGCTTGCAAATGCTTAAAGTGCAATCAGAAGTGTAGCACAATAAGAGTATGACTGAGTTACTCAGAACTGTGCAAGTGTTACCTGGTAGGTCTGGATTTCTTTTAAGTATAACCATGTATATGGCCTATATATATTTATAATTTTAAGTATATCTCGGATTTGATTCTACTTCCGATCTGTTCTCTTTTGCCAAGTTTGTAAAATGCACATTAACAAATCATATCAGATGTCAGATGGAGAGTGTGGAGCTTTAATACAAAGTCAGGGTTGGAAGGAAAGTCATTTCAGTGTCTTTTTGTGACTCAAAGGAAATTACAACTGTGTGGATGAATTTGCTGACAGAATTGAGGCCTAACAAGCTTTGCCACTTCTTTGCATCCCAAGGCAACCATTTATGAGCAGATTATGATAATCAGATAGACAAAAAGCAAGTAGGAACTGCTATCAGCTTTCCTAATGTTTCATTATTTTTTCTTTTGTTACTTTAAATTCTGTAGACTTATTGTTTGAAGAATATATATATGAAATTTGCATGAACAGAGTAGAATTTGGTCAGTGTAGATTGTACACAAGGCTCTCAAAGGAAGAAAGTATTTTCAGATTTAGCCTACAGGTTTATTTTACAAAAGAGATTGAATTTCTAGACAATCCCTTCCATGAAAACTCTGCAAAAACTGGTCAGTGCAATCAAATAAAATATTTTTGTTTGGAGGAAAAAAAGAGAAGAAGGAAAAGAAACAAACCCCCAAACTATTTTACCGCATGTATTTGACATCCCCTGTGTAAACTGGTCTGGTTCTGATCATGGTCATGAAATGTGAGGTCTGATTGCAACAGTTCTTGACCCAGACACAAACAAACAGTGCTTCTCACTTTAATTTAATTTTGGTCGCTGGTTGGAGCACCATCTCCACTGGGGAATATAACTCCCTGCTTGCTACAAACACGCAAAGTAAAACAGCATGACTGCAGAACCACTGCAGGCATGGGCCATGCTGAGTCTTTGGCTGCCTTGCTCCTTATCACCCTAGATCTACAACAGGCAAGACCGTGGTTGGTTACTTACTGTCGTTCTTGGTCTCACCAAACTGGAAGTATGTGTGTGTGTAGTGTAGATCTTGAGATAGACTGGAGATCTTGGGAAGTCGTAATCTTAAAGTGAACTCTTTAAGCTGTTTGGACACAAGAGCATGCATAAGTTCCCTCATGAAAAAGGAAACAGCAGCATCTGAAGAGTGAAACTGTTGTGCAGCCATGTCAGGCACCATAATATACGATTCTGTGATATGATAGTTGGGACCTGCTCCCATCCCGTCCTGTGCGAGGGGTAGTTTTCCCCTTAGTTCTGAGAGCCAAGTTTGTCCCTCAGGAGGATCCAAGCAGACATCACATCTCTTAGCTGCTCCAGACTTGGCCCTCATGCAGTGATTAAAGCCAGAAGTTGTTGATACCATTTTCCTCCTTTGCCTGTTTCTCATCTTGAGTTTTATATTTGAATCCCCAGTACCCCTGTGTCCCAAAGTGGGGTCCTCAGGCTCGTTCTGTGCATAGGCATTAGCTCATGAAAGCCCAAGCCTATTTTTCCTGAGTTTGTATCGATTTTCATACCAAGCAACTTGAGAATCTGGCAGCTGTCTGAGGCTGGGCAAATGTCATCTTAGGCTCTTTTCTGGTCCCCTGAATCATTTTGCTTTTCTAATTTCTCCATCTTTTCTGGCCACCCGTACAGCAGACCCATCACTTACGGCTGTTTTCAGCATCTCTGCCCCGGCAGCAACCCCTGTCATGCCAGCAAGCTTTGTCCACCACAGAGCAGATTATTAAGAAACTCTCATGTGATGGTGTTTATCTGTCTCCTCTCACATTGCTTGAATTCAGGTTTGAGCTGGTGGCTTGTCCCATTGTCATCCCTCACAGCAGAAATCTGTTTGAGACCCCAGAGTGTCAGGATTCAGGCTCTGCAGACAGGACAGCAGTGTCCCCCCGCTCCCCACTGTGGGCAAGCTGCACTTTTCCTCCTAGGAAACACCACAATTCCTCAAAAGAATCAAAAAAAGCTCAAAGAAATAAGAAAACACTCAACATAATCTGCATTTCTAAAAGGCCAGAGATGTATTTCTAACTAAACCCACCTCCAGCATATTTTCTCTGCTGGTTTCATTTCTCATTCTGGGCTGTCTTTCCTCCTGCTGCCTCATCTCCTACTCTACTGGGGTTTTTTTGCAGTTGTCTTTAAAAACTCTTACATGTTAAAGCTGGTGGTTGCCCTCCAGAGCTCACAGCACCTGCATAGTTCAAGTGTGGCTGTTTGTGGGGTTTGGCTGTGCTGGTTGTTGCTTTAGCAGTTGTGAAATGACAAATACACACTTCCTCTTGCACTGTCATTGGTAAATATGGGCCCATCTGAGAAGGTAATCTTGCTATTTAATTCAAAGTTTATCAAAAGTAAGAGGGGAAAATGGAACAGACTTGGTGAGTGATTTGAGGAAATTGCCATTGGGATTTGCTTGTATCTGGCAGACCCTGAAGACATCAGGTTTCTATCCATGGTTGTTTATTCTGGGTTATATGCTCTTACTAAACACTCATCTATTCCTAGTCTGTTGTATCCAGCCTTGTTATTCTGTGCCTCACCAAAATTGAGATAGCATAAACAGGGAGGAAAAAACATTTCAGGTGTTGATGTTTCAGCAGTCAGGGTTGGTTTGTAGTCTGAGTTTTCCATTTTGAAGAATACCTAGGATGGAAATGAGGGGTTTGAATTCCATCCTGCTAGTGAGGAGGTGGTGGTAGCTCTCTGGCTCTGCCACAGGACCCTCTGGCATGGCTTTCACAGTTGCAGGTGGCTGATCATCCTCCTCACAGGCTCCAAGTGAGAGCTAACCAAGTGATTTCTCAACAACTCTTTGGGACCACCACAAGGAAGGATTTTGCAGAAGAAAACCAGCATCATGGACTTGTTTAAGAAAAATGCAGACAGCTGTATTTTGAGCCAACTGGTGCTCTTTCCTTGTGTCAGACACACTACATGCTTCCACCTCCTAACAGAAGTCTTACTATTCCAAACTGCCCTTTGGTAGGTTTTTAATTGCTTTCCAGCAGTAGCTGGTCATCTATACATTTCCCACCCTCCAGTTTTCCCAAATGTTTGGAGTGAGACCTTCCCATAAAGTGATTATCTTCAAAAAGTTCCTCAGAGCAAAATTATCATCAGTCTTGCTGAAATCTAAGTTATAATTATTGAAAATTATTATAAACCTGTCATGTCACAACAGACATGTACAACACTTATCTTGGGGTAAATTTTCTGTTTCCTGAACTGCGTTAAGAGATTTGTACTGCCTCTGGGATGAAAATGGCTCTCACTTGCTTTGTTCTTTTAATTCTCCATCCTTGGTGTTTCTCAGCTGGACCTGTCTGTATACAGAAAATGGGAATTGAATTCAATTGCAGTGGAAGCAACCCACAGAATTCATCAGCTGGAACTAATAGGAGAAAGAAGGGGGAAAAGGTCACTTCAAACCTGGGTCTGCCCAGCAGTTAGAGTAATAAGTTGAGAAAAGCCATCAGGTTCTTCAGAGAAAAACTGTTCTCCTTTACATGGAAATCTGTGACAACATGTAGAAAAAATTGAGTATCCCCCTGGATACTCAATGGCTTTAAAATTAGAATTTTTTCTTCTTTTATTGTGAAATACTTTGTCTACTCTAGTTTGTTTTGGTTTTTTCCTCTCCAGAAGACCATTCACAGTCCAGAGCCTGGTTACCAGGGGAGTATCTCCTTTCACATTAATATCAAAAGAGCAGAATGATAGGTGTGATTCCAATAGCTGACAAAAGCCTCTTTTAAATCAAAACCCCCAAATGCACAGGAAGATCTGTGTGTTTATATGGTGCTGTCCTATAATCCTCCTTTATTTTGTACCCTGAGATCCTGGCATTCAGTTGTTTGGACAGGATTGTCCAGCTCTGATGGGTTCCAGCTGCTGCCTTGGCACCCTTGGTTCCTGTCTAGGTCTCTCTTATGTCAAGGTGCCTTGCAGGAGAGTGGGCTATCCATTGCCTCACTTGGCAGTAAGGTCTTTTTAGCAAAAAAAAAGCTTGTGATGGTTTACATAAATGGAGATAAGGTGCAGCTTTGAAGGGACCAAACTATTGTGTGAGCTTTCTTCTACAGAAGGAGCAAAATATTGTGCAGTGAGCATTCTAGAATTGTTTTTCTGCAAGAAATGAGGAAAAAATACATAGGGCTTTTACTTTCCAGATGTGCTGAACACAAATTGAGCTAGAAGCCCCTGAGATCTTCAGAGCCTGCTGTGCTACTCAGAACTAGTCACTGTAGATGCACCCTCACAGTTTTGTGCTGAGCCCATCATATTTGCACACGCACCTCAGTTTGCCATATGTTCCTACCGTAACAGCAAGCAATTAAAACATCCTTATCACAGTGCAGTGATGCATTGTTTTGGAAAGAAATTCCTATGCTATTCCTCAAAACATGTCAAAAAGGTAAAAACATGATTTGGAAGGGAAATAGTTTAGGATATGTGGGTTGGTTTTGTTTTTTTAAAATTTGCTCTCTCCTTGCACTGGTATTTTGAAGTTAAATGCTGAACTTGGTTATGGAGGATTGTTTTGTTTTACCAGCATTGCAGTGTTTATATGAAGGTAATTTCCAAGTTAATTGCATCAAGCTCTGTGTCGTCTAATGGGACATTTTTTAAAGGTAGAATTCACTGTCATAAAATAGGGGGGTTATTTTGTAAAACAGGAGATTTTCTTTTCCCTGTCACTCAATGCAGCATGTGTCAGAAGAAGATGAGCTCAGCATTCTTGAAAGCTGAGAAGAAAGAGCATTCACAGTTGTTGTTGCACCGCCTCTGTCATTTCTACATCAACAGAGGCCTTTGGCTTTCTTTGTTGGAATTGAGATTTGCTGGTCACAGAGGAGAAGGGGACTTCTTTTGGAGGGAGGTGGTTGTTTAAACACCATGTGAACCCAACAGAAAATGGAAACAGTGCCATGCAAGGATTGTCTCGCTTGTCTGCTGGGCCTGCTGTAAGTCTGTGCCATGTCTGTTGACCTGGGGAAACCTGAGGTCAGTGCAGATCCTGCTTTTTGGTTTAAGGTGTAGGCATCATCAGAGAGGAAGCCTGCTCAAAGTATACGGGTGAGCTGGGAGCAACTACTGGTGTCTCCTCACATTAAATACACCCTCAGTGCTCACCTTCAGTAGGGAAGGGTCTTGTCAAGCCCTGTCATGGTGGGTATGGGTTGAATGGAGGGGGGTGGCTCCTGCCTGGCCTGACAAGCCCACTCCATCATCTCTCACCAGAGGTGTGGGAAGGGTAGCTCTCCTACTTGCTCAGCAAGATAGTGTCAGTCGGGGGAGGCTTTGGAGACTGACCTTTTTAGCCTCTGCGCAGCATGTCACATTCAAGCAGTAATTAGCAATGGGGTGGAACTAACTCGGGGAACGCAGGAACAATGCCGTGGCCCAGCTAGTAAAGAAAAAGCTGCTGCCCTTTTAAATTAAATCAGCGTCTGGGGAAGGTGACTGCCTTGTCTCTTCCTCCCCTGCCCTTGCTGCTTCTTCCCTTCCACCCCCATTCAGATATCTCTCTGCTGAGGTTCAGCAAAGCCTGCAAATAACAGCATTTTTCTCTGATGCAGGCACAGCTGATTATGGGTACACTGTGATAGCTAATTATATTTCTGTAGTGGAAGCAAAGCGTTCTCCTCTGTTATCAGCTTTGTTATCAGCCCTTTCGATTTTGATGGGGTAGTGTTTCTGCACTATTAGCAGCACTGTATATGCAACTGAAAACTAGATGCAGTAAATCATGGCTGAACACCAGCAGTCCAAAGGTTAATTTGATTGTACAAGTACAATCCTGGAGTTATGTATGAACATATGCTCTACAGTGCTTATTAACGAGTAAGGTCAGACTGGCATGAGCAGTGTTGTATTTCCTGAATATTCTTGCAAGAGTTTACATATGATCTCCAGTGCCGATAACACGGAGATCTCTTTTCAGGAAACGCCTACTTAACCATAAAGAAAATAGTAGGATGCAAATTGTTAGCTGTAAGGTCAACTGTTTTTCAGTTAATAGAGGGGTTGAGTGGGATCTGAAAGGGTGCCAGTAACTTGTGGTTGGCATCACCCTCGGGGCTCTGTATGTTTGGGAAAGGCACAAAGAAAGAAACCCAGGAACCCTAAAGCATTTGTGAGTTGTAGTCAGCAGTGCGGCTGCAAGGGAACCTTGTCTGTGTGGGTTTTTTTTTCTTTCAGTGCCACTGGCTGCACCTTGAGAAAAGGCTTTTTTCATAGCACCCACCTTTCCAAAATCCTGCTGCTTGGGTTATTTCTGTCCTTTGTGCCAAAGGATCTGGTGAAGCTCCTTGGTTAGATTTCTTCAGCTGATTCAGGGCATTTTCCTCTGATCACTTGCTGTAGGATGACCTTATGGTTGAAAGCATAACTTTGCTGGATGGAAAAACCCGACCTCGTGTTTCTCTTTGTGTACTTTCAGACTTTGTGTTACCTGATTTACTGTGTTATTACCATATTATAACTTGGCATACTTAAATCTGGTGCAGTGTTCACACAGCTCATTCAGTCTAGGTGTCTGTGGGCTTAACATTTGGTGGTTTTACATAGCACCCATGGTATGACAGAATCCAGGTACCCTGGCAGTTAATTCTGATGAGCTAGCACAGAAACTCATCAAAGGGAAGATAAATTATACTCCTTCTGCCTAGGAGTAGTAACAGCTTGGTGAATTAAAGCTACACAGATTTTATAAGCTGTGGCCCTGCTCCAGCATTAAGCTCAGATGTGAGGTGGGTGCTCAAGTGGTAAAATTAAATTTCTTGGCTGAGCCAGTTCTATTTGAAAGTGTTTGTCCTCAGGTGCTTCAGGGGAATGCTGCCTTTCTGATCCTTGCTCTCCAAAAACTTCCTAATATAATCTGAAATATTAATGAAAAAAAAATAGGATGTTCTAGAATACCTGAGGAATATTTTAAAATAAATCTGGACTTCTCTTTCTTGAGAGAAAAGGGTCAGCTGGTGGTTATCCCTGAGACAGCTTCCTGTGGTGTGGGGGGACACTTGTCCCGTTGTTCTCTCTGTACATTGGATAGTTACAGGACTGCCATGGGATTTAGTGGAGCCTAGGGCTGCCACTTTCACCCAACCTTTTCTTCATTTTTACTATCCTGAGATGCTTAATAACAGCGTGTTGTGCTGTAAGAGAAGAGAACTTGGACATTGCAAAAGTTGGCAAATGCCATTTTAAACCTATTGGAAGGGTGTGAATATACTCATTATAAGCTGCACCTCCATGTAAGCTTTTTCTGAGCAGAGAGCACTGGTGTCACTTGTGCTTTGTGATGCGAGCCTGCTCAGGTGGGTGTGAAATGTGGAAGGGAGAAAATGGGGTCCCCTCTGTACCTGAAAGCTAAGGGCGGGGGTGTGTGTGAGCTGTGGGCAGGTGGCTTTCTGCTGGGGAAGGGAGCAGCTAATTTAATTTGGGAGAGGAGGCAGCAGCTAAAAAGCAAGTGATTCCACATACTGTCTTGGTTGTTGTTGTTGCCAGTTCAACCTAATTCAATTCTGATAATGTCAACAGATCTCTCTGTACAACATCTTTCGGCCGTATGGAGCTAGTCTGGCAGCTCCCCCAACCCAAATGGGCGTCTGGCACTATCCATCATCTTGTTCCTAAGGCTCAGACAGTGATTTATCCGGAATCATGTATGAGCCTCAGTATATATGCTACCCAAAAGCAGATCTTTCAAGCCTGCAGTGACCCTGCTTGTACCACGGCTCCATGCTTGCCTTTACCTGTGTTGTCACGGAGAATTTTGGCCCATGCCAGGCTATTTCCAGCAATTTGAGGGTATATAGACATCACTGAGAGCAGCACAGCTTACTTTTTCAGTGCAGCTGCTCCTGCTTTTCCATGTTCATGTTAAGAGAGGAATAAAATACAGCTGTAGAAAAGCACCGTTGAGATTGCCCACTCCCTTGCTCATCTCTGTCAGCAAATAGATCATTTGTCAAGGGAAGAGGAGTCTCAATTCTGCTGTCCTAGCTGACAAATTCAAATCCTGACAAAAAGATTGAGCAATCTTCTGTGCAAACAAAAGGCTGCATATGATTTAAAGAATGGTTTGTCTGTTGGGAGGAATATTCAAACATTTTAGTCTGGGACAAGGTTTCAGGTTTTCTTACCTGTTCTGAAAGTTTTATATCATTTCAAAATACAGTTTCTCTGATTCGCTCAATATGTACTGAGCAGTTTCTAAAAGATGTGCTCTGTGTATGTCACCCCATTCTCATCATATGTGATCCAAAAGTGTTCGTACTTCTAAATTTGTAAAAATCATATTAACTTCCATGACAACCGACTCATGTTGCAAACAAAGGATTAATTGCTTTGTTGTGGGATGAAGCACAAGGGGAATTTAGATCATGTGAAGGAAAAGTGAAGTGCCTATACAAATGCAAACATACTGTAATTGCAAAATGAGTATAGCAAAGGAAGAGCTAAATATGTCTTTCTTTAACTAAATCTTCACATTTGTCAAGCTTGTTTTAGTGTTAGAAGTCGCTTTCTGGGGGAAGATGTACAAGAATATCAGTTAATTCCTTGTGCGAGGCTGAGGAGCTTATCTAGCTCACTGGTCAAGCATCCAAAGTGCAACTGGCCAAACATCTGCAGGCAGACAAAGGCAGCTGTCCTTTGTGACGTTGGAGAAAACCACACATCTTGTGCTGGGCCTTTAGCAAAAGCCAGGAAGAATGAAAAAAACCGGCAATTCCCTCCAAAAAAATACCACCACGCTCCTATTTGTTAACGTACAGTGCCTTCTTGTGGGCTGAAGCTCTCATTGCCGGGTGGAAGCCTTGGCGCTGCTGCTGCTTCCCCTTCCTTCCCTGTTTTTAACTCAAGACAACTCGGGGAAGAAACCCGAGGAATGTAAAACATGTGGGTTTAGATACAGAAATTGCAAGCGCATGTGGAGCCATCCAACTTGCTGTACATCACAACCTTCTGCTAATGAAAGCTCTCTTTTGAAGTCTGTAGAGATGAGATGAGCATTGGGTTTGCCTTTCACAGCCCTAAGAAACTTTCTTCCCTTTTTATTTAGTTTTGTTCAAGAAAAAAGATGCAATCTTGCAGACAAATAAATGTAGCAATAACTTTTGGGGCATTTTCTCATCACACACACCCCCCCACCTTTGCATGAGATTCAGACACACAGGCATACACACATGTGGATCCTGGATACCGGACACATACACATGCGGGGCTGGGTGGCTGGGACAGTAAATAATCTTCTGTAATGTCTGATTTCCCTTTTCTGCTTAGGGAATTACCTGGATGTGTGGTGTATCATGTGCACCTCTGGGCATCCATCGCTGTAGCAAGCTGAGGTCCCAGCCCCACAGCACATTTAAGAGGTTCCCAGCATGTCCCATCCCTCTGCTTCCCTACTCCACAGTCCCACGGACTCTCCAGGCAGGGTATTTACAAGTCTCTCTTCACCCCACAGCCAAGTTTACATAAACTTGGGTGTTCAGTTTGCTGCAATAATGCTACTAAATCTAACACAAAGTGCTGGATCCGATAGGCAAGCGGGCTGGTTGTGGCTGTAGGTGTGCACTGGCATGGATACTGAAAAAGGAGCGGGAGGAGGCTTATCTCTAGGTGGAAGGAAGGAACCCCAAATCAGAGGCTGTATCTCTCCTTTTCATGTAACTGCCGTGTTCTTTTTGTAACGTGTTTATCGTAAGTGTGATAGCTGGACACTTCCTCTTCGGCAGATTTTGAATGTTTGCGAGACTAAACTGCAAATGTGTTTATTGCTGGGCTGAGGCTTATATTTGAAACTGGTTCCTGAATTTGGAGCTTCTTTCATGCAGCCAGTATCAGTCCAAGTGCGGTGGAGTTGAGTCTAGAGAAGGCCTCTTCCTGTCATAAATAAGATTACTTTCATTTCACTTGTGGAGTGTGTTATTCCTCAGAGTAATGAATTTCCTCTGTGCCTTTGAGCACATAAACATGGTTTTCATTAGGTTTCTATTTAAAAAAGAAAAAGCAGAATAAAATTAATAAGAAGGCTATTAACTCCATAAATGCAGATGTGTTTTTGCTGAATAACCACCTCGGAAGTAAACAGCATCTTTGCTGGAGACAGTGAAATGAAACAATTTTGCAGACCTGGATTCTGCTATCAGAGAGCAAAAGTAGGTGGAAAATCTGTTCACAAACTACTTTCTTAGTTGGAAAAATAGACTATCAGATTAAACATAGACAAACAGCCCCAGGCTTTCCACTTAATATGTATCATATGTGATAATAGTTTTAAGCCATCTATTTAGAATTAGCATTACAGCTAAGAGTTTGATTGTGGCTTTTTCTTTTCCCCATCCTTTACCAGCTACGTCTCTGCAGTCGCCGAATAAGGAATAGCAACATTTGCAAATATTTCTCTGATAGACCCTGTAACTCATAAAACTTTCATGTCCCGTTTGTATTTGTGGCTTGAGATCTCTGTCAAGTGGTGAATCCCTACAGCATCACTGCGGTTTTCTTTTTTTTCAGAGCTATCAGTGTTTTAAATATAAACCCAAAGATCACCGTGCAAGGCAAGTCAGGCGTTTGCAGAAATGCAGACCCTTAAACTGCGGGTATCTCTCTCTGCTCTCAGTCAAACATATTTAATGAAAGAATATAAATTAGCAGTTAGACATGATCTTCAAAACCCTCAAATTTAATGTTTTAATGAAAAAACCTGAGGTCACTTTCCTGCAGCTCCAAGCTTAAGCAGTAGGTTTACCTTTATTGAAACAAACTTGATAGACTAGCAAAAAGTCAGTTCTAAGAACTACGGCTTGACAATTAATTTAACTTCAAACTTTTACCAGCCTACTGTGTGTAATTTTATATTGTCCTGCAGACTGCTAAGCCTTGTTTTCTGAGGAAATAAAAATCCTGACTTTTTTATACATAGTTCCCAATTCTGTTTTGCTTAGGGAAATTCAGTGTGAAAAACAAGGCGTCACATAATAGTTGTTATTATTGATGCGAGTAAGACATGTAGTCTACCAAGACCTTTTGGTTGAACAGAGAAATATCACCTCACTGTTTTTTTTAAATAAGTTTTCTTCTCAGTATTTATTTCTTAGTAATTTGATAGTGAAAACTCTGCCAGTTTTACCTGAGAGCCATTTGCAGTCTGATGCCAAACCCTGTAATTATTGTTCCTTGTTACAGTGCTGTTATTGTAACAGTGCAGATGTTTTATTGTTTAAAATGGTGCGGATAAAGTTGTTTAAAGAGCTGGTTTCAGTTATGGGTGAACATCGCTGGTTGAAACCTCAACAGCAGAACAAGAGAAATCTTAAATGCCAGCCCCTGTTTCCCTTAGCTTTTGGGCAGGAAATTGTTTTGGTATGTTTTGTTTTTAACTTATTTTTGGAGGTAAGGACAGAAAGTCCCGCCCATTAAAAATCCTGTATGGTTGTTTAATATTTGCTCAGTAGTGTGCTATTCCCCAATCAAGCCCCTGCAAGCTGTAAATCATGGCCACTATGTCACTGTTTTGATTGGAAGCAAGAGCTGTACCATGGCAAATCTCTGGGGACCGCAAACTTCTGCAGCTGTGGAAAGCTGGAACTATTTGCTGTTCTTATTAAAGGAATCTGAGAAGGAAAAAAAATTAATGTGAAGCCTCAGTGAAATTCATAAGGTGCACAGAGATGGAGTGTGAAGGTTTTACAGCAAGTGTGGCCTGTAACAATAGTGCTCTGGTGATAGAAACTGAGTGGTTCTAAGTGTCAGAACAGCAAATGGGAAATTACAGCCCCTTTCTCACCTCTTCCCTTGTCCATCTGAGGGGAAACATCTTCCTGTTGAATGAAAAGCTGGAGTTTCCTTCTAGAACATCCTGGTAATCTTTACCATAATTTTGTTTTTAGGAAGGTGTTTTGAGTGGCTTTTGGGTGTTGGCTTCTGAGCCTGCAGCCCTTATAAATGGAGCCTAAGGACAGAAATTTTAACTTCTCCAGAAGTGCCATGCCAGTGCTTGCGTTAATTTATATACTGTTTATCCCTGAGAAGTCTAGAGGTAGATGATAACTTTCCATTAGAATATTCTCTTAAAGATACTGTAAGTGCTTCCCAAGATTAAATTCAAGGACTGCAGAGGAAACTCACTTTTGACACATGCAAATCCTCCACCCTATATGCACAGGCTTCTTGCAGGATTGATTGTAATATTATTCCCAGATGCCCTAGTTGTATGTTAGGCCTTGATTAATTAAAGTAATAACGTAGTCATGCTGGGATATTTCTAACAGTAAATCTGGCACACTGGTATATCCAGTTTGAAAGAGGGAGAAAGTGGAGGAATTTGAAAGATAGCGTTCTTATTGACATGTGGCTTACACTAGCACATAGAGCAGTTATGAATCAAAATGAAATATGGATGTGGAAGAAATAATTCCTGGTGGACTGAAATGTGGCCCACCATATTTTGACATCAGAAATCAGTCTTTTCGCAGCAACAGCATCCTTTGCAATAGTATGTCTCTCCTGGTGACGTACAACTGATTATAATAACACATGTAATATGGGATAAAGAATATAGAATACAGAAGAGCTGATTGGAGAAGAACTTTGCCCTTTGTCTTCATCTTTCCTCTTCAGCTTTGAAGGTAAAACCTGAATAAGCAAGCAGAGAAATGAGCTTTGTTGTTGCAGTCTTTTCAGCCTGCAGTGAATAGTGACCCAGCATCAAGAGAAGCGCTGGGTTTCCACAGGGCTGATGCTTCGTGCCATGGCTGTTCTGGAAGTCCTGTGCCTACAGCCTGCAACCCCCCTGGCTTCATTCAGGGTTATTCATAGCTCAGCTTTCATGATTATTAAATGAGCCAAATTTACGTACCTCCTCAACCAGATACAAATCTATTTTAAAACTGCTGCGTAAAGAAGTGCTTTCTAGCAACAAACCCACCTCGTTACTCCTAAGCCTAATAAGAAGCTGTAAAAGGTGGTGGTATGGTTGGTAAATGTGCCTTAAGGGATCATGCGGTGAATAGGACTCATTTTTGTTCCCATGTGGGGTCCCTTTACACCACTCTGACTAGTTTAAAGTGGCCTTGAATGAGCACAGAACATACTTTGGGCCTTTTTTTACTTAAACTCCTATGAAGGAGATCTGGCAGAAGGCAAATCAGGTGTATGACATTTTAAAACGTGCTGTGAAAGCATCAGCTGCATAGCACACACAATGCCTCCATGAAACGCTCTTTATTTCCCTCAGCTATGGAAATTCAGAGACAAGCTTGCCCGAGGCCACCCACTGTTAACAGCACAACTGGGATTAGAGCTCAGGAGCTGGTTTTGTGCAACCCCATGGTTAATCTGTTGTTCCACCTGACTCCCTTGGCACAGCAAAACTTCAGGCACAAACCCAGATTGCTCTGGCCGTGTGCAGGAGGACAAATAAGTCCACCCTTCCTAGCTGTCTGTGGTCACAAGCCCTGTGTCACCACCAGGTCTGCAGAGCTGGCATGCAACTAAACTGTGTGTGATATGTGGGGTCATCTTCATACAGTCCATCTCAGAGCCTTTTCCCTGCTGATGTGTGCTTTAGTCCAGCGTAGAAACCCACCTGAGATGTGTTGCCAGTTGACTGCAGGTAGGCAGGATGCACTGCTGCTCTTTGGGCACTCATGGTCTTCTCCAAATACATCAAACACGTGAGCTTGCACACATTTGTGTTTACCACTCCCTGTCTTCATAGCAACTGTTAGGGAAACAATGACCTAAAAACCCCCTTGATGGCTCTGTTTCAGTCAGTGTCAATCAGGAAGAAATGGCATCCTCAGACTTGCTGAGGAGTTACTTAAAAAGCAATTTTTATAGGTAGCGAAGTCATTGTTGAAGAAAAATAAAATATTCCAAGTCCAGGTCCTTGTGTAGCCTCAGCCATCTCTGCATAGACATTTATTTTCTCTCCATCATTTTTAGAGCCTGGATTGCTTGGGTTTTATTCCCTTCCAACCCTGCATATCACAGTGAAATCTGATAGTGGAGTCAAGTTCAACATGCTGGTGGCTTTCCTAAAACATCCCTATGACATGAAAGTTAAATCCCAAGCTTTGTTTGTTGTATAGAAATACAACCTGTTGGTCCTTCATCATTATGGACTTGCTGTTGTGCTTTGCCAACTAGCTTAATGGATACCTTACCTCCTTTTTCACTGTACTATGTGGTGAATGTTGTCAAATGCTACCAGTCTAGCAGAGAGGCATATATTTAACAAGACCTCCATGCTTTTTTGCTATGAAATAATTAAAGAGTATTTCGACGTTGCTCACTTGTCATCTCACAGCAACCAAAAAATGGGACCACACCCAAAATTCATCAAAGTATTAGTGGTCTAAATCAATGTTGATTATTTCGTAATCTAAGTCACCCTAAGGATGCCTAATAGGAGAAGGCTGATAAAATGTGATCAAATGTGTTGCAGTACCTAGCCTAGAGCCATTTTTTAATTCAAGCAGACTACCAGGTAATATTATGTGCAATCTTTATATTGAATTCATTGTATTGGATCTATTTGTCCATCTATTCACCCACTGTTTAGTGGAGGAGTAAAATACAGCGAGACTTTCTGATAGCACTTTCTCCTCTCTTGTAATGCCCAGACTTTTGGGGAGTTGTGTGTTGTTGCTTAGTGTGGTTGTCACATTGTCTTCACCACATGTGCATTTTGCAAAACCAAAAAGAAATTATCATCTGTCCTATGTGGATGGTGAATGTATTTCCCCTTTAGTATATGGAAACCTCCTGTATGTCTGATTTGTAGTAAAATCTTCAGCTCTGCAGCAGAGTTGGATTTCCCAGTGTTTTTATAAATAATACTAACTTCAGTGCCAAAATTCTGCAGTTGCACAGACGTTATTTGTGGGGGACAATTTGGACAGAGTCCTGTTTTGTCTTCTGAGACTGATTGTCTCGTGTAGCTATTTCATTCTTTACCAAGTGGCATCTCTAAGACATAACCATACACAGTTGTGTGGGGTTTCCCTCTTTGGATGAAAACTAAGGATCTAAGTGTGGCTTCTGTATGGAAGAGTGCAGCTACCGCAGTCTCTAATGAAGGGGAACACAACTACTGTATAGAAATTTGGGAAGATACTCAGAATCAGTGGAAGCTATTTTGGACTTGTTAGGCTGTGCAGTTACCTAACTAAATAGGATTTCCCTTTTGTCCTATTTACTGCCTTCTGTTGTGAACCCCCTTGGAAATCTGGCCAAGTTTACCCTTGTGGCTTGTGCCATATCTACACTCAATGTAATTGTAAAAGTCAGCCTTTTCAGAGCGAGCGGGGTTTGTTTCTCCTGGTGAATTCGATTATAGGTACATTAGTTCTCAAATGTCAGAAACTATCTGTGAGGTTTTGGGGGTTGCTTTTGTTTCAGCTTCTCTTTAAACCTGTGTCATTTCCTTTTCATTTTCCCCCATCTCATTCCCAAAGGAATTGGCAACAAACTCCCTTTGAGAAAAAACACGGCTGGGGAAGAAAAGTACTTTTGATGATTAAGGCCCTTCTGTTCAAACAGTTCCTGCCTACACTATGGAATCCATAGATACTGCAGATATAAAGGAGAGGGTTAGAAGATAACTAAGACCCCTCAGGCTTGATATGTAATCAAAGAAGTATTGTTTGGGAATGACTTAAGGGGAAGCAGAGTGGCTAACATTTTGGCCCTGATCCAGCTACCGCTGGAATTGATGGCAGAGTTCCCACTGACTTCAGGAGAAGCAGACCTTTTGTCTGGTGAGGACAAGCGTATGAAAACACAATGGCAAAGATGACAACCATGCAAATTGGGAAAGACAACTGCCTACAGATTCCTTGTTTAAAGGATGTCTCTGCCTGGGTAAGCAAGCTTGACGGGAAAGGCACATTTCATCTCTGGTTCCTGGGCAGTGCCCAGCTTGGTCAGCAGCACCTTTTGGTGGAGGCAGGATTCCACTGTACAGATAACAGCAATTCCAGGAGTACAGCTCTACCTCTCACCCACTGAAGGTGTAAGGGCAACTGAACAAAGACGTAGCTATCCTGGCAATCTGTTCTCTCTGGAGGATTAAAGAATAGCAGAACAGGGCATATAAAGCACAGTGCATCCCTTGGCACACCACCCCAACTTCTCTAAGTCAGTAATTTAGAGCTGTTCGGGTATTTACATTTCAGAACATTGTGTCTGAAGACCATTAGTGGACCCATGTGCAATCAGTTGAAATCTGAACTCCAGGCATAGCATCTCCTGTTATATCTTGTTAATAGTAGATGTACCGTAGAGTATGCCTATGGAGGTCCGTGAAAAAGGTGCTCTCCACCTCTTTCCTGCTGTCACTGTTGTATGACTGATTAGAGGTGCATCTCTCAGGGCTAGTAGCAAGTTTCCAGGACATTTGCAGCTTGGGCCCAGTGCTGGGCTCTAGCTTCTGGCAAAATCCACAGAGAGAAAAGTACATGTTTAGGAAAAGCTGAGAAGGAAAATACAGGTGAGGTACAGAAACCAGGGAGAAGAAAAAAAAGGACAGAATAAAAGAGAGACTTGACAACTCTTCCGGGGCCTACAAAAGGGGGCACATCTGTTCTGGCTCTATCCCAAGCAACGAACAGGTCTAACACCCACAGAAGAAGCTTTCCCTATGCAAAGACCAGAGAAGTGTTGGGTGGAAAGGCTGCAGTGTAAACTAGCTGCATTTTCCCTTGCCTGACGGTCATATGGTTCCCATTTGCTGGGTGGAATTGAATAGCTGCAGACTTACCATTCTCAGAGGAAAGAGATTGTCTTACTGTAAAAGTCTTGGGGGCTCTTTCCCTTGAAGGTATGAGAAAGACTCTTTGGCTATGACTTGTGAAAGCTTGCACGGTGCACAGCAGGGACCACAAGGTGGTTTTGCTTCAGTGCAAGTGTGAATGAAGGGCATGTGTGGACACAAATAGCATTCAGCTGCTGGGCAGCCTTCACTGAGCAGAAGCAGCCCTGGAGTTCTGACATCCGCTCCATACCTTTGGCAAAACAGGGTCAGAAATGGGAAGAAATAAAATGGGGATGTGGGGAGAATTGATTTGGGTAAGGATCCTGGCCATGAAAATTAGACTTTTTCTACCTCTCTCCCACCAGTCCTAGCTGTTGGGGGAAAGGAGCCTGGTGCCCACGCCATGCTGGCACGAGCAGGGTCCTTTGCAATTCTTGCCTTGTTCATCCCTCTTCCACTCACCTCATGTTCAAGTCTGGCAGGTTTTGGTCTTTCTATTTAAAGTCCAGCTGCTTGGAGAAAAATAAGTTGCTATCTGTCGTGGCTGGGGGAGAGAGGCTGGAAACATGAACACAAGATGTACTGAGGCCAATGAAGAGAATTCAAAATTTAAAATTACTAATGGATTTCTGAAGCATTTTTCCTAATTTCTGAATGCTAATTCAGAAATAACTGAGTAATTCAGGTTAATAAAACTGTGCAGGTAATTGTCCATACCAGCATTAAGTGAAGTAAAACCCTAATGCTATTTATTTAATTGCAGAGAGTTTATCTGCAGGAATGTGCAATTAAGTGAGGGATGCCATTTAGCTGTAGTCAACAACTGCCTGTTTCAGGGGTAAAATGGAAGGCTTGTAAAAAGTTATATCCTTTGTATCTCAGGTAGAAGGAAGTCCTTTCTCCAAGTTTATTTCTCATTGAGCTAAATAATCCTATTATTTTTGTGTTCCTTGGATTAATTAGATCTCTCAGATTTAGCAAATTATTTTTTCTTATTCCGTTTTTGCAAAGTTACTCTTTAACTCAGCATTTCTCCAAAGCACACTGTTATATATTTTTTTATAAAGTATTACCTCATAAGCAAAATATCTTCACTTTTTTTTTCTTCATCAGCTGTTAGAACATAAATAGTAATCAAAGAAGATTCTGCTTGTCTTGACACGTGTGCTGTTACCATTGATGT
Organism: Zapornia atra; assembly: GCA_013400835.1. Classification (NCBI taxonomy): domain Eukaryota; kingdom Metazoa; phylum Chordata; class Aves; order Gruiformes; family Rallidae; genus Zapornia; species Zapornia atra. The sequence continues at coordinate 166,816 of VZTU01023853.1, forward strand.
GTCTCTGCTTCGGAGGTGCAATGCTCTGTAGCAGACAAGGGAACTAATGAGCTGATGGTGGCATCGGTCACACCGGGGAGGAGAGCTGACATGGCTTTTGCTGTATTAACTCTGATATGTAGTTGCTCAGCTATTAGCGTAAGGAAGGAGCCAGAAATCACTATGTATGGTTGATAGAAATCGACTATCTCTGGATAATAAACTTGAATTTCATCCACCATAGCACTCAAGGCTTTTACATAAACTAAGTGGCCATGGGTCCGTATGGAAACTTCACTTACAGGTTACTAACTGGTTACAAATGAAGAAATTTTTAAAAAACCCACAAGCAGGGTACCAAAAATAGCCTCAGACATTCAATGTGAGTGTGCCTCAATTTCTCCAGACATGCTGAAGTGTGATATTACTGATTGCCTCTGCCACTTCTCTCCCATTTGGACAGCGGAGCAAAGGGTTTATGCTGAGTAGCTACTCGATTACTGTCCCAGGGGTGAATGAAACATGAGCGAGGAAGATAATATTAGGAAATTGCACCACTGCTCTCAGATTTCTTTGGCTGTATTTTGACAGCTGAATTAACTTGAGTTATCTGTGCTCAAGTGAACTTCCCCCAGCATAGCACAGCTTACTCGAGCACAGCCATCCTGCAAAATTATTCTATAGCTCCACAAATAAATTAGGGGATCAACAATGTGACTGTAGAGCAGCACAGAGAGATGAAGTTGGGCAAACTAATATTTTGCCTTTTCATGATAGCTTGTGGCAAATCACACAAGTTAAAAGACTTTTGAACTGACGTTTTTCTTTATGGTTGGGAGTCAGAAGGTTCAGGCAGAAATTTTAGTTTTGGCTCAAATTAATCCTTCACTGAAGATAAGTGCTTTGATTAACGCTTTACAGGAAATTATATTTTTTAAAAACTTACTTCATCCCCTTTCTAAAGGATGTCCAGCCAGCTTTTGAAAAGAAAACTCACATCCCACATTTTCTTTAAATATATATCTCATTTTGCCCCAGAAAGAGAAAGATGTATCTGGCAGACAAAATGAGACTGGCAAATTAGAATACTTGAGAGTGACATTAAATTTGCTTTCCTCAGCCAGACCCTGCCAGCACTTGGGTGCAGTTGAGGTAGTCCTCAGGTGCAGTTCTCCTGTTCTGAAGCATTCTGGAGGCCCCAGGTGTGTGATGGAGATGTAAAGCCTTGAACTCTGTGGAAGTTCAATATTGTGTAGTTTGTAGTTACCAAAAAAAGTAATCTCTTCTCATGAAGCCTTGAATTTTCCAAATGAGACTTTCAGGAGGGAATCTTTATCTGTGTGTTCTCCGGCATTGGCAAAGCTGCTTGTTTCTTATGTCTAGGAAAAAGGCTTTTTTCAGGGGAGAAGTCCCAACTGCAGACAGCCTAATTTGTTCTTGGCACAACTTAGGATTTGCATTGCTGTGGGGGTCAGAAATGTAATAATTCACAAATCTATCCACTGATCTGGGCTCAATTAGTCTTCTTTTCCCCCCCACTTTTTTAGTTGCCTTTTGGGAAGGGTAGAGCCTTCCCTGAGCAGAACAGAGGGGCTTGGAAGAGGTTGTGGCACTATGCCTAGCAATGCTGCTGGGAAGAGCTGAGAGCACACAACATTGTCTCTGCTTTCTGAGAGGATGGAAGTGGGGCTTGGCAGGAGAAGCCACTCATCTCCTCGGGACCCAGAAACTGCAGTCGCCTTGCTGGCATCTAAAATGCTTTTTCTTCCATTTCTCACAAGATCTGCAGGAGCTAAACCCTTCTCATTCACAGCTGGGGCTTCATGTCCATGTCTGCTGTCTGAGTTCTCTGCCCACATTTTCTCCTTGCTGTGTCCTGGTGGAATGCAGACACAGGAATATAAATTCCTTCTGTCCGAGGAAGGTGAGAGCCATACTCAGTGTAGCAGCGGGGCACCAGGTTGTCGCTGCACCCCCAGGGGCAGATACAGAGGAGCCATCAGCGTGCAGCCAGGCAGCAGCACAAACACAAGAGCCGCATCTTCTCAGAGGTCTGGGGCAGGTCACATTGTTGCTGCCTTCCTCTGTTTACCTGGGCTGTGTACAAACTGTAGAAATAGCCTCAGGTAGGAGCTAGATGCAGCGATTCAAGGCTCACACAGTTCTGGGATCTCAGAGCTGCTCCTAAACGGTTGAGGTGCCATTATTCACAAGCTACAGCTGTGTGTTTTAAAAACACTTAAGACTTGGCCGTATCAAAATGGATGTTGAGCAGACACAGTAAAATATATGCCTACCTAATCTCAAACCTGGATTTAAGCTTCCTAGCTACTTCTAGGTGTTAGAGCAAAGATAAGCAAGAGAGCTCCTGAAAATATTTAAAATAGCAAGGAATTTCTCTTCTCTCTGCCCCAGAAGCAGTTGAACTATTTTTACACCTTCCTTCTAAGCACATCCACTTTTTTTGAGGAGAAATTGGATAAAGAAGATGCTGTTTTGACAGAATTATGAGTAACTGGTGAAAAATTTTTCCATTTAAGCAGCAACCTTCAACTAGAGCTGTCACTGGCAACTCCATCCACGATGAAACATCACATCTCACACAACCTAAATGGTTCATTACCTGACAAAGCTTTTTAATGTCCAGACCCTAGAGTCATCAAAAGAATGATGTGCTGACTTGCACTAGGACCAAGTATGGGAAACATGGTTATGGGGTAGCTCAGGTGCACAAATCATGTCTTACTAAAGGCAGTAGGGTTGAGTTACACCTCTACCTCTTTCTGCATCATGGATTGAGGTCTGAGTCTGCTTGAGGTTCTCAGTAAACAGTGTACAGTTGTGGAAATGTTAAAGGAGATCATCTTTAAGTAAGATGTTTCACTGCTGTTACGCTAATAGTGGGGCACAGAATGCCAATGTTTATTCTTTGCTGCCATTAATGGCACGGCTATTAAAGTCTTAAGCCATTGATATGATATCTATATTGATATTAAAGAAATACCAGCTTTTATACCATTAGGTGAAACCTCTTTGTTTAGTAATAATATGATTTCTCGTTGTTACTCATCCATATGCGTGTGCTTGATTTCTTACTATTCTGATGTTTGCAAAGTTCAGAAGCTATTACATGAAACCTGTTCAGTGTCTGTGTGTATATATATATATATAAATAATCATAGAATCATTTAGGTTGGAAAAGGCCCTTGAGTCCAATCATTAACCTAGCACTACCAAGTCTACCATTAAACCATAGAATAGTTTCGGTCGGAAAAGACCTTCAAGATCATTGAGTCCAACCGCCTGTCCAGCCCTGCTAGGTCTGACACTAGACCATGTCACCAAGCCCAATGTCTACTCTTCTTTTAAACACCTACAGGGATGGTGACTCAACCACTTCCCTAAGCAGCCTGTTCCAATGCTTTATAACCCTTTGGGTGAAGAAATTTTTCCTAATATCAATCTAAACCTCTGCTGACGTAACTTGAGGCCATTTCCCCATGTTCTGTCACTTTTTACTTGGGAGAAGAGACCAGCCCCCATCTCACTACATCCTTTTAAGTGCTGTAGAGATCAATAAGGTCTCCCCTCAGCCTCCTTTTCTCCAGGCTGAACAGCCCCAGTTCCCTCAGCCACTCCTCATAAGACCTGTGCTCTAGACCCCTTACCAGCTTCATTGCCCTTCTCTGGACACGCTCTGTCTCCTCAGTGTCCTTCTTGTAGTGAGAGGCCCAAAACTGAATGCTGAGGTGTGGCCTCACCAGTGCTGAGTATAGGGGGACCATCACTTTCCTAGTTCTGCTGGCCACACTATTCCTGACATAAGCCAGGATGTTGTTGGCTTTCTTGGCCACACTGATGGACCATACTCGGATGGCTGTTGATGAACTCCCCCGGATCCTTTTCCTCTGGGCAGCTTTCCATCCACTCTTCCCCAAGCCTGTAGCATTTCATGGGGTTGTTATAACCCATGTGCAGGACCCAGCACTGGGCCTTGTTGAACCTCATACTCTTGGCTCATCAATCCAGCCCATCCATATCCCTCTGTAGGGCCTTCGTGCCCTCAAGCAGATTAAGACTCCCACCCAGCTTGGTGTTGTCTGCAAACTGACTGAGGGTGCACTCCATCCCCTTGTCTAGGTCACTGATAAAGAGATTAATGAGAACTGGAGAATGCATACATAAAAACTACTATTTAATATAAATAGTAATAATTTACTAACATAAAAAATATTTTTTCAAGGTGTGTATTAACAGCTATTGAAAATCTATGGCCAAGGGATTGGAAAACATCCTTTATTCAGAGTTCTGGTAATTGTTTCCACCTAATGTGATGCTTTAAAAGAGCAGTTGGAGAGCCCTAAATGCTGTGTGCAAAGCAAGAATTGCCCACTGTGACAATTCAAGTTTGGCAATGGGATAAACTTTGAAGTGTATCTTGGGAGCAGAGTCAATAGAGTGGAAGTTAGAGAATTGGGATTTAACAGAGAAGTGACAAGCATTCAGAAAAATATAGGTGAAGGTATAAAGTATAATTGGTAAGGATATTGTCTTGTAGTAGCAATAAACACCAGCTAGTTGTAAACAATCTGGGAAGACAGTGAATGTCAAATATTTGACTCATAATTTTAATGCAATAGAACACTCATGTTAATAATGATATTAGGGGTGTTTTATTAATTTTTAATGTCATTAATCTTGCTTCTTTATCGAGAGCTTTGCAACTTTACAACAGTAAGTAAATCAGTAGAAATTCAGACAATCCTATGCAATTGAAATAATTGTAAAGGAAATTAGGAGGGAGCAGAGGCAAGAAAATGGACGGGGGGAGGGAGTACATATCCAGAACTGCTGGATACGTGTTTCCTATAGATTTGTGTCTCAAGTGTCCTAAAAATCTTTTCCCCCTTCCTCCGACTTCTAGAGTTCAAATCCATTAATGTGATGGGGAGCACTTACATGTTGTTATCGATGAGGTATTTTTATGGGGGTGGAAGCTGTGAATTCAGTACAACACGGCGTGGGGAACAATAGCTGATACATCAAAAGCGCAGACACACAGCGCACAGCAAAAGTAGCAAAGCTCAGTTCAAAATTCATGGCTATTTTCATTTCTCATTTATTTAGGCATCTTGGCAGACATAACAATATCATCTGAAGTTGTTTCTGGTTAGTTCAGCACATCTCAGTCTTAAGTCCTCTCCTGGAGCGTGGGTCCCGCCGCCTGCAAAAGCTCTGTGAAGGAGAACTAATCAACTGTGAGCTCCCCTGTGGATGTGACCTCTGTCAACAAGCTGTTTATGATTCCCAGAATGGATTTAAATGGATACCAGTTCTTCCTCTGCTGTGAGAAGCTGTTGACATGGTTGCAGTTGATTAAAAAAAAAAAAAAATTTGAAAAAATCCCTATGCCTTATAAGCAAGTAAGTGAATGGTTGCTTTGTTTAGGTAGCCTTCAGATCAGCACCTCGCTCTTTGAACAAAAGGAAAGGGCCACGTAACCACTGCCAGGATGTGCTGGTGATACACACCCAGACCAGAGTCTCTGATAGATTTTCAGCAGCTGGGACAGACAGATGTCCGTAAGGCTTTCTCTCTGTCTTTAACATAAAGAGCAGCAAGACGAGTGCATGCTGCTCTTTTTCAGCGACTTAAGGTGGGGAATGGATGGAGGGGGAAAAGGCTGGGGAGTCGTTACTGTGTTTCTGTACAGACTCTTTCCCAAGACAGCAGAGGTCACTGTGCTCATTGGAAAAGACATGGGGAAATCGGGAGGCATGCAGGATATTTCGCTCCTCGGGTGACAAAATCAGTGTCTTCCCCCCAAAACCAGATTTCTATTCCGATTAATTTTCCTGTAGTAAAAAACCAGCATCTTACGCCCAGTAGCAAATACAAAATCTGCATTTAGGATAGATGCTCACTGCTATTAACCTGAATAAGTTATTTAAAAGGATTTGGTGTCAGAGACCCCACAAATTCTGTGGCTTGGAAGACAGAGGGGTGTACAACAACATAACCCATTTAGGTCTTCTCCCTAGAATACCAAAAAGCTTTTTCATGACAACTGTCACTTACAAGAACAGCCCGAGAGGGTTTATTATCGTGTGTGTTTCTCACTAGAGAGCTGCAGGTTTGAACACAACAAGTTTGGTGGTGTGCCCTGTGATGTCAGGGCGGGTGTGTGGGTGCCCCTGTAGCCCCCATGCAGCATCTTTCAAATGATCCTGTTTAGAGTCGAGGGTGGTGTAACACAGGAGAGAGGACAGACTGGGGAACAGATAGGAACTGCATTAAGCTTTTTTCCCAGCCAAGCCATTTCTGTTCAGTCTTTAGTATGGTCAGAGCTGTATTACCCACCATGGTCATTTTAAATTTCTATCCTTTCTTACCATTGTAAAATCAAATACAGGTTCACTCTGACAACTGACATTACAATTTAATATTTTTCTACCATGTAGGGGAAAAAAAACCCAAACCCAAACAGCCAAGCTGTCAGCTTGCTTGGTTTTCTGGCTGCTGATATTCTGCCCGAAACCAGCAGGCTGGGGATGGAACAGAAGAGGGCAGTGCAGGAGTGTCTGAGCACCCAACTGTCAGCAAAGTAGGGTGAGCAAGGATACAGGCGTTTAGGAAGCCTGTTTTGTTTCCATCGGCAACAGGACAGAAGCTCTTAAAATTCCATCTGCTTTCTTCAAATAAATGTTTTTGTTTCATAGACACGCTGTAAATGAAATTCAGAGCCGTTTCTTGGCTAAAACCAGCAAATGCTGTTTTTTATGTTGACATGTTGGGTTTAGTTGTTGGGCTAAAGAGAGGACCGTTTCTTGTGGGGACTGAAAAAGCAAGGCAGCAATTTTTTTTTTTTCCAGCTAGGGATGATTAGGGGCATCAGACACATGTATTCAGGTGTCTTTCCTGAGTTGCAATGCAGTTGGCTTTTCATGGGATTGCATCCCTGCAGCCAGCCACGTGGGTTCGGATCTGTGGTGTGCCTGAGCAGGAGAAACATGCCGAGGCACCACTTAATCCAGAGGCACTCAGAGCATGTACCATGAAGTGAGGAGAGACAGTTTTGCCCTCTGACACAGGGCATCAATTGAGCGGGTGCTGTGATGGCTCCATAATCATGAACAGCTCAATGAGCATGTGAAGGACGGTCCAGTGCTGCTATGCATCCTGCCATCCTAATCCCACACCCCCCCTCCCCGCCTCTCCTGGAGGGGGGTTTCCTGCTGAGCTTTGCCTTTCTCTGACTCCCCATCAAAACAAGCTCTGACAGGGTGACTGGAATGTTTGTAGGCAGAGGAAGAAGAAGGTGATCCTCAGGGCAGGAGGAAATCCCTCTGTCCCTGTGGAAACATGGCTTAAAAAGGACATGACCAGTTCACCAGCAGGAGGGAATTTGGGAGTCTGAGTTTGGGGCATAGAAGACATACTGGACCAGAGCAAGGTGAACTGGTCAGCTGAGCTAAGGCATCTGCACCATGGCCTTTTGCTGGTGTTTGGATTGACTTGGGTGATGTAGTCTTCCTCTGTGTTTCCCAGATGATGGAAGCACTACGTTACATGACACTGAAAGATGCAATTAGCTCCTTACTGATCTGGTTCAAAGAGCCTGTAAAAGAAGACCTGATCATAACTTGTGGTAGCACAGCTCTCTTGGGGGCCACTGTGTATATCACTTGATGCTGCACAAGCAGTTGTCAATACAAGCAGGGGAGAAACTTCTGCTCCTTAAATCTCTCCTACCGTCTGTGTGACAGGCACTGGTACAGAAGACAGTACGAGGGCTCCTCTTAGCTCTGCATGGCTCAGCCCAGATGTATCCTGCAGATTTGTAACCCCGAAGCCCCAGACACAGCACAGAGGAGGACTGTACTCACCCAGCATACATTAGTGCTGCCTTTGTTTTGCAGTCTTGGGTATGGCCAACTGATGTGTGGATTTTTCCATTTGCGTAGTTGAATTACACTCTCACACACCGAATGTGCATGGGCATAAACAGGAGGCAAAAGAATTTGGTTTGTTTCTTTGTTTTTTTAAAAAAAGGAGAAAATGTAGAGAGGCACTCAGAAAGGAAAACACTCTGAAGGCTGACCTTTACAACGTTAGTGACTCTTTGAGCTCAAGTCTGCTTTGCTTTGTGCATCTTTATGGAAAAAGGGTGACCTAGACTCCCTCACAGACTTTTTTTTTTCTTTCATTCTTCTCTTTTTCCTTTTCACAGCCATCCCTTTAGTATCCCCTCCCTTTCTAGTCCTAACAATTCTAAAATGTTTACTTCCACCCCATTATCTTTTATGGTACTTAGCAGCACTGTCATTTGTTATTTTTAGAGCTTTTCAAACAGCAGAAGGTTTCATTGCAGTTTTGCATATCTTTGCTGACTACTAATGTTACTTTACTTTTTTTATGTCACATAGCTCAGTGTGTGTGTCATCACATTTTCTGTCGAAGTAACTTTCTGTTTCCCTTCTGCTTATTCTCCATATACACTGTCAGAGCTGATGCTGTGGATCCAGGGTCCACACTTGAAGGGTTGGAGTCTTGTTCTCATCTGCTCCTGTGGTCTGGATTAGTCATTGGTGGCTTTTGTGCTTTAGTTTCAGTGGAAGGAATGCATAAAGCATAAAGTATTTGCTTTCTAAGATACATACAGATATATTAGACATAAATATTCTATTTGTGTGTATGTGTAGAAGAACATGCCAAAACCCATGTCTTTATTTGATTTCTAAATCATTCAGGTTCAGTGCTTTGGGAATCAACAACTGGATCACAAGTTCTCCTTCCATGTGGATTTATAGGCATTAAAAAATCTGCTTGCATAGCACTGACCCCTTTTCAGCCTACACAGATTTACTGCTCGATAGACTGCATCAGTAAACTTGACCTCAAGCAAAGAAAAGGAGCTCCCTTGCAGTGATGCAACACGGTTTGCCAGATTCTCTTGATTTGAGAAAGCCCTTTAATTTGCTAAAAGCTCAAGTGAGTATATGCTGAAATGTTATCTACTAACAGATAATTGCCAGCACTCAGTGTGCTCACCAGCTTTTGTGAGGTATCTCTTCTTGCATAGGTTTTTCTACACTGCTAAACATACTTCTTGACTCCTTAATTTATTTTTTTTCAGTTAGTTAGTTAGCCTCCCAGTTGCCAAACTCCTTTGTAAGAAACAAACAGAAGTTGATGTAACTCGTGCTATTCATTACCCAGAGGAGGATGACTACCTTTAAAAAGCTTGCCTTTCTAAATTTTCTTCTTTTCCCTAAGGCCATGCCTTGAACATCAGAGGCCAGAAAGCAGCATTAAGGCCAGGAGTGGTTGTCTACGGTGACATGCCCCTTTTCAGGCTTATGAATGTGTAGAGGGATCATTTCAAGCAGTTTATAGAATTGTATCGCTGTTTCTTTGAAGTAGTTTTTTTCACACTGACTTGTGCTAAAATTCAGGCTTTTGTTCTTAGGGTGGGGAATCTCCTAGATGTCTGTCAGAGCAATTGGCTTAAATCCTTTGACTCAAAAGATATTGCAGTATTGAATTACCAAAGGGATTTCTCCAAAGAAAGAGGGGGGTTTGGGGATGGCAGGGGCTGCCTGTACCAAAACAGTGACCAAACAGCCTTTGCTTGTATTTTGCCAAGAGCTGTCTGATCACACCACACAAGCACCCCTTTCTTACTTGTAGCTGCTAACTTCCCTGAAATGATGATTAAAATGTGTGCAGTGTTTTCTTAAGTCATTTAATAGCTGAGCAGTTGTTGCAGTTTCTGGAGGGTTATGATGCAATCTGTCGGTAGCGATATAAGGGCCATCAGTGTTGAGACTTTATTCCAACAGTGAAGAAAGTGTGAGCCTCCCTGTTGAGCTTGGGAGTCTGGTGGTAATTTAGACTTCAGGCTCTGTTTCAGGATGGTTTATGTATCACTAAGAACTGCAAACAAGCCTTAAAACAGTGATTTTTACATGCCTTAATACAGCCTGGAAAACTTCAGTAGCACTGTAAGTCATAGATCTACCTTTCTTCTGTCTTGGTTATATTATAATAGGCTAGCCAAAGCAGAAGTAATTCACCCATCACTTTGTAATGGAGGGATTTTAAAGTGGAAGTAAGAAATCTTGCTGTTAAAACAAAACAAAAAAAAATCCCACAACCTCCCTCAAAGTTTATTATAATAATGGCTCCTCTGTGTTGCCCCTTGCATTATCCCTCCTGAATGGTCCAGGGGCATGCTGGTGTAAGCTTCAGAAGAATTTGACCCTCTGCCTATGTTACTGATCTAATACAGCATATGGTTTATCAGTTAAATGAGTTTATCTACCTGTCTAGTAGTGGGCCAGGCCGTGACCATTGCTACACAGAGGCTTCATCAGCTGTTCCAGGGCAGTGCCAAGTTACCAGCTCCAGCACACTCTCTGCACTCAGGTTCTCCACCCGTTCAGCCGGTTGGCACGCTGGTTGTTCTCATCAGAAAACTAAGCTAAATGTAATAGTTGGACATGGAAAGGCTTGGTCAGTCTGGACACCTATCTTGTTGATATCTAAGGTAACATTTTTGATAGCTAGGTGAGAGTATGCTGAGTGTAAAACACGCTTCCAACAGCTCTGACTTGTATAACCACAACTGGAATGGCCTTCCCGACGGTGCTCGGTGTTGCTCGCCGTGAAGCAAGTGACAAAGTGCATTTCCACTGAGGGGAGTGTGCAGCCCATCCAGTTCCCTTCTTCAAGTCCTTTCAGTAATCGCTAGAGGCTTCAGTGGTGACAATCCCAGTGTAACAAGTTATGTGGTGTTTGCAGATGGTCTTCCCTATTTTGGGAGGCAAAAGCTGTGGTTGTGGAAGCCAAGCCACACATTGACAGCTGGGGAAACAGTAACTGCAGGTTTTAATGCGAAGCAAGGGAATGCATGGCAACAGCAGTACAAGCTTCCTTGTGCTGCCCAGCATCCCTGGACCATCCCAGGGGTGTGCCTGTTCAGTCTTTGGTTTTTATTCTGATTGAGCTGGCTTTGGTGGTCTGTTTTGCAGGTATCCAGAAGCAACAAGTGTCTGTCAGCTCAGGGCACTTGAGTTGTGGCTCTTCTATGAACAGGCACACATTAAGACCAGATATTGCCTGTAGAAAGGCACATGTGCCACATATTAAGCCACCAGAGATACCTCGTCTCTAGAAGTGTCAAGTCCCTTGTTGCCTATCTCACCATTACCCAAAGAGCCTTTCTGGAACATTTTTAAGCCCATATTTGCAGAACTGTTGAATGCAAGATTTTGGGCCTAATTAACTTGTGTTAAACTTTGACTCTAATACTCCTGGAGCCTCTGGTTCTTAAAACTTTTGCCCAGGTTTACTGCTAATCTCCTTGTAACACAGCTCCGATTATGTCACTTTCAAATACTGCTTTTTCAGTAACTTTGCATGGATTTTTTTTTTTCTCATAAAGATGTAAAAAGAACACTCTCACTTTAAGTATAAGCTAGTAAAAAGATTGATAGCTAAACAGAATTAATATCCTCCAAGAAACCGAGTTCATGATGTCCCACAACTGTTCAGTGTTCCGAGGTTTCATTTGATAGCGTTCAAGTGTCCTCCCTAAGTGTATTCCCATGGAGCTGGAAGTCTAGGTAGAAGTCATTGAGTCTCCTCTAAAATCTAAGGAGCTGCAAGGCACACATAGGTGTATAGATTTGGGCCTTTCTGCCCCTTTGTGGTGTTTGTGGCCCACATGGTATTTTTTATTCTGAGCATTCCTGCATCAGACAGGCTGGATCAAGGGGCTGAGGCAAATTGTATGAGACTTAACAAAGCCAAGTGCTGCGTCCTGCACTTGGGTCACAACCCCATGAAACACTACAGGCTTAGGGAAGAGTGGCTGGAAAGTTCCCAGCAGCTGTCGTTTGACAGCCAGCAGTGTGCCCAGGTGGCCAAGAAGTCCCCTGACATCCTGGCTTGTGTCAGGAATAGTGTGGCCAGGGATGGTGATGGTCCTCCTGTACTCAGCACTGGTGAGGCCATACCTTGAGCACTGTGTTCAGTTTTGGGCCCCTCACTACAAGAAGGACACTGAGGAGACAGAGCGTGTCCAGAGAAGGGCAATGAAGCTGGTAAGGGGTCTAGAGCACAGGTCTTATGAGGAGTGGCTGAGGGAACTGGGGCTGTTCAGCCTGGAGAAAAGGAGGATAAGGTGAGACCTTATCACTCTCTACAACTACCTACAAGGTGGTTGTAGTGAGATGGGGGCTGGTCTCTTCTCCCAAGTAAGAAGCAATAGGACAAGAGGAAATGTCCTCAAGTTGCATCAGGAGAGGTTTATATTGGATATTAGGAAAAATTTCTTCTCAGTAAGAGTGGTCAGGCTTTGGAACAGGCTGCCCAGAGAGGTGGTGGAGTCACCATCCCTGGAGGTGTTCAAAAAACATGTAGATGTGGCACTCCAGGACATTGTTTAGTTGACATCGTATTGTACGGACAGTTGGACTTGACAATCTTAGTGGCCTTTTTCAGCCTTAGAAACTTTATGATTCTATGATTCTGTGTATCCACTGTCCTGAGGACAGCAGAGCACCTACTCTCAGTGGGGAACTTCTCATGTTGAGCTGGATCTCCAAGCAGCAAAAATCATATCCTGATGTTCTTCCTGGCGCTTACTTCCAGGAAACCTTAGGTACACTACCTCTGATTCTTCTGCTATGCTTCTTATTAAACCTCAGCCATATTAGGTCCCATATTCATATAACTTCTGTGTGTGATGGGTCTGTGATGGCCTGCAATTTTTTAAAAAATGCTTCCTTTGACTGTTTTTTTTCTTGCCTGTTACAGTATTTTAAAGCTCCCTAAAAATGGAACCTGATAAAATTCCTCTCCATGCATATGACACATAGATTGTTGCTTCCTGACATCTGATTATACATTCTTGCAGCAGCTGCTCTTAAAACTTAGAACGTAGGAAACATTTGCTCAAAGGAAAGAGTACTTTTCCTCACATTTGACCCATTTTTCTATGCTTACCTTACATGTAATTTTATTTTTATACAAACCATTTCTCTGATGAACTAGGCTTCTTTACTGACTCCCAGTCCATAATGCCTTCCATATGTTTATTGTCCTTTGTAAAAATATGGAGTAAATGGTTCCTACTGAGGTCATGTCATTTTGTTTACATTCCTAGTAAATATGAAGAGCTTGATTGGAGCCCTTTAGGCATCTCAAGTATGAATGTCTTTTTCCTGAGTCTTCTATAAAAACAGGATGCTGAATTTTGTTGGGCTAACCTGGAAAGATGAAGGTTTAATAAAATAAATACATGTCAGAGTCATAAACTTATTGATTAGTTGGGGGGGTTTTGTTAAATTCCTCTGTAGTTTAACAGCTCACTGAACATTTTTTAAAAAAAAAACTTTCTACAATTCATTTTCAATATGGACTTGATCTTTTGGCAGAACCTCCCCATCATCTTCTGGGTACCATTAGTAGCCCAGTCCTTGCCTCAGCTGTGGGTCCAACCCTGTGGCACCAGCACAGCTGCTGAGCAGCCCTGGCCTGGGCAGAGCCTAGGAAATGGAGTAGGCTGGTGGTGTTTTGTGAAAGTGGCACATTCTTTCTGTCTGACCGCAGTTGGGAGCTGAGAAGTCACAGATCACAGCTTGCTGCTCGTTAGCAATGACGGATGGGCTGCTCTGTTAGCACTATGTCCTGTGAAAGACTGGAGTGTGTTTGGCAAGAGCATCCTTACACGTCTTAATGGTGAAAATCCAGCAAGGCTTAACTGAGCATGTGTGAGCGATGATCTCTCAGGGGTTTACAGCTCACTCTGACTGGAGCAGACTTGCAGAGGAGCAAGGCAACGCGTATCCCTGTTATATGCCACCTGCCTGTTCTTGGGAGTACAGGCAGCAGGAGGTGTTTGGAATACACATTTTAGCAGACATATCATCTGTCTCACCCTTCTCTCCATTCACCTAAGCTTTCTAAACAGTGAAGCAGTGCATTTGCTTTTCCATGCCAGCCAGAGGTACATGGTGCGAGTCCTTCCCCGGGAGAGAGAATTGCAGATCCTAAAGAATCCCGTTTGCTGGCCCATGGGTGCCAGGGAACCTCTCGCTTCTCGTGCCTTTTAGAATCGTAGCACTTACAACTAGTTTCAAGCCTTCTGCTTTTCCTTCAGCCTCGACTTTTTCATTACTTTACCTCTCTGATGACCTTTCCACACTTCAATGCCGAAGCAGCTTGGCTCATTAGGGAAGTGAGCAAGCTACACATCTGTGGTCTTGGGTGGCTTTACTATTCCTACCAGTGTTTTCTGATGGCTAGGCAACTTGCTCAACATTTAGGCTTTGAGAGAAGGAAGGAGAATTGTAATAACTTTCTGGGGGGAAAAATATTTTCATTTCTATGAGAGACCGATTCCCAGCTTTGAGCACTTTGTCATTAGCGGGTTGTAAACCTCTCAGACAGGCTGTCCCATAGCTATCCGCTGAGCCATTTGTCAGGGCGGAAAAATGTGTATGGTGAAATTGGTCACCGACAGCCTGCAGCTAGACTGAAGGAGCCTTTTAAAAAGGCTGCCAGACGTTTCTACAGTTTTAATAGTCAAAATCCTACATTAGCATTTATGAGGACATTTATAGAGAGTTTGAGGAATTGCGTGGTTTTTCTCCTAGATGTAATATTAAATCTCTGAAATGTAAAAATAGTTGGAAGTGATCAAGGGTCTACGTGGGAAGACAGAGGCAGTGAGGTGCTTCCCTCACCACCAAACTACCCCTCCTGCTCCTTTCAAGGCAAACATATCATATAATCTTGTTTATAAACTTATCAAAATCCATCGAAAACCCTTTTATTTCCAGCTGCATTCAACTGCTCTCAAACAAAGGCTCTTTCAGGACTGTGTTCCTTTGATGGTTGGATACTTTATTCTACTTTCCAGTTTACATATCTTCAATCTTCCTCTTACTGAGCTGAACGAGCCCCGTTTTTGTCAGATAAAAATGGTTTCTTATTTCCGTAGTCACACTCACAGATGTTCTGTAAGCCTATTCCAGTCTGAATTCAAGTATCTCAAGCACCAGTGACTAGAATTGTTTCTGTTGCAGCGTCATTATTTTTAGCATGGAACTAGCATGTCTGTGTTTCTACAGGAAGTATCTTATCTGATGAGTTTTTGCATGTTGCCTGCGGTGCTGGTAGCCCAGGGTTGTCCCTGAATCAACTAATACCACCCAGATTCTTATCTTCCTGTTTTCCATCACAAAGTCCCAGCTGATGGAGACATTTCTTAGTATTGCCCACTCAGCTGATGACATTGGTGAGGTTTATCTCATTTTCTGTTGCTGTACTTCTCTGCTTTATCTCATTTCTGATGCTTCAGAACTTAAATCTTGTATAATACTTCAGGCTCCTTCTACATTTGTCAATATCTCGTAATTTTCTCATCAGCACTCCTACTTTTTGTGCAAAAATCATCAATAAACATAGTAAGACCAGTCCTCAAGGAACATCACTAAAACGCTGTGTCTAGCCAGGCCGTTGTCTTCTTTCCTTCAGCCTGTTCCTTACAACTCTTTTGCTAAGGCCATTCTCTGCTCCAAACTGATTCTCTGGGTGGCACAGTATCAAATGTTTTACTGAAATCTGGGTAGGCTTCATCTACCTGATTTCTGTCAGCTGAACAGCCAGTTCTTTCACCCAGAAGGATGTATGGCGCTTCTGGTTATCCCGTGCATTTGTCTGCCTTTGTCTGCCTGCCTCATTCATTTTGAAAACTCGGGTTTTTGCCTTTCAAAATCTGCTTGAACTTTATGCCAGTCTGAAAGCCAAGTGATTGGGCAGTAGCTGCCCGTGTCGTTTTCCCCTCTTCTCTTACATTTATGTACTGCATTCAGTACTCTGCAGTTGTTCAGCCTTCACTTGAACCCAAGTGGATATGTGCAGAGGAACGACTTGCGAACATCGCGGGGCAGGGAGTGTGCATGTTTACAGCCACTGTGACTCATAGAAAATGCACTCCCTTTACGGCTGCAAACATGTTTTTATGCTGCTAGCTCTGCAAAAGCACTCTCAAGTTTGAAAGCCAACCTGTGTCCATTTCGGCTTGCGCATCACAGCTTCGGCTTCTGCTACTTACCTGCTCAGCCAGGATTTTGGGTAGAGACTGCTTTTATTTGGCTCTCTTTCTCTACAAGGCTCAGTCGAGGCAATCTTTGTGAAGGTGAGACCCTGAACTTTGGTGTCCTAGCCAAAACCAGGACAACAACTCTGGAGAAGCTATGGAAAAGACTATGTGAAAAAAAACCCAACAGATAAATAAAGCAAGTATTGAACATATTAACAACTCCTTACAAACGGATCATGTTCCGTTTATCATTCCCAGGACAAGGCATAAACTAGCTGATATCTCTGTACTTTTTCCCTTCTGTAGTGTTGGCATAAGCAGAAAGTAGGACAGTTTATTTATATCTGCAGAGTGAATGCTTCTGACTTTGAATGTGCTGGGGGCTGACGGTAGCATCTATTCATAGTTGGTTTTAGGAAGAACAACACATGCCTTATTATGCTTGTCATACTTCTGGTCTGCAGGTTAATCCCTCTTCTTATCTCAGATTTATATTACTTTCACGTATTTTGTGTTAATGACTTGAGCTTTGGGATGGAAGTGGCAGGATTTGATCACAGAATTTGATGTTAGCACAAGAAGCAGCCTGGAGTCTGCCTATAGTTTGTGCAGACAGATTAACCTTTACAGGAGATTCCACGGCTATCAGAGATTAATCCTACCTGTTCATTCCCAGTGAAGACAGGAAATATTTGTGCATTTTTCTGATGCTGTATAGAGTAACTAACAGGTTTTTAGAAAGTGTTTTATTAATATTTTTAATCCTTTGGTATAAAAATTAAAATGCATCTTTTTTTCTTAAAAAAAAAATAAAGCTTTCAAACATGAGGAAAATATGACTTTATTACATCCCAGATAATTGAAAAGGTCATGGGTTTTACATCTGAGGATGGCAAAAACTTGTTGAATAAAATGGCACAGAAAGTCACGGTGAAGTTGGCTGAGACCATAATGGTGGTGTTGCACACCATCTACAGTAAGTGACATTTTACTTATGACAGAAAAATAGTGGTAAGGTATATGGGGAAACTTTGCCCTTTCATCTTTTACATTGCTTTGGTTGGACTCGATCTCTGGAGGTCCCTTCCAACCCCTAAAATTCTGTGAATCTATGAAATGTAAACATTTTCTTACTCCATGATGTGACACCCTGAGGTGACGTGTTGCTGCCAAGCCCCACTGCCTACCTCCCCATGCCCAGCACATCATGAGTGACAGCGGGAGGGCTTGCTGTTACTGATACAGGTTACTGTTGGGAGAGTGGGAGTGATACCTGTTGTGGCTGCTCTCGTGGGAACATGGGATTGGAACAAGCTGCCTTAGTGTGCACATCATCTCAGCTCCCTCTTCTTGTGGTGGGAGGAAGGAGAAGGAATGAGTTATGGGTGTCCACCAAGCAGCAAGGGTGCAGGGAAGGGTTTTGAGAGCAGCCATCTGTTATTCAGTAAAGTGCTTCCATGTATACTCTACAGGAACGTAAGGCATAGACCTAGCAGTCTACCTGGTCATTAATCATTTAATTCGTGTTATGACTTATGATTCTTGGAATTCAGGGAGGGAGATATGTACCAACCACAACACTTCTGAAGATCAGTTCTTTGCCTATTAATTATCTCTAATTACATGTGTTGTCATATATTTTGCTCCTCAGCCTGAAAGTGCTGGGATTCATGACTTCAGAAGGAGCAGTTGCTTAGAGACACGTGTTTTGGGGATGAAGCACCCAGCGTTCCCAGCACAACGGTGCCCCCATGCTCACCAAGGAGCCAGCAAAGACTGCAAGCAGTACATGGGCATGGAGCTATTTTCTAGCAGCAAGAGGAGAGCTTTATAATAATTGGTAGCTTTATGTTAACACCAAGGAACAGAAAGACCAGATCTGGACACCAACATGTGGGGTTTCTTGTACAGTCAGATAATAAAAAAAGGTTTCACCGCTGTTTTCCACCGACACAGATGAGGCCATTCAATAATTAGGGTTACTTCAGTGATCCAGATAAGGTAAAGAAAAGTGAACAGGCAGAACCTTGCTAATAAGTAAATGTGATAAAGTGGGACCCAGTGCTCAGCAGGTGCCAAGGGAGTTGGTTGTCTGAATTGGTATCTCCTCTGCCATTCCCTAGTTTGTTCCTGCAGTTTATTGACTGACCGGCTCAGGGCCAGGGTAAGTGGCTGTGGTCTGAAACCAAGACATGGGATGCTTTTATGGCCAATATCTACCTCACAAGATCACTCCACCTACACTTCAGATGGTTGTTAGCACCACATCTATACCTATACCTACATATATTCCGCATTTTGAATTTGGTGTTGCTTAACTGTGAGAGCTCTAAGAGTCAGGCTGCCTGCATGGAGATATACTCTCCAGGCAACCACCATCCTCCTGCAGTGGAAGGGGAAGCTTGTTTGCAGTCAGCACATCAGACTCTGAGCAGTGTGATCACGCAATGGAAAGGCATGAGCAGCTACTGCCATGCGACCCTACGGATGCTTTTCCTGCAGAGGCATTTCGGTGCCTCAGGTACCTCTTGGCATAAGACACAGCGTGTGCCTGAAGCTTGGTCACAGATGTACAGAGCCGCTCGTTGTAAATGCACTGTGTCAAGTAACGTTTTTGGCTGAGGAAACAGTACAAAATAATCAAAACCAAGATGTTTTCCTCATTTCCATTTCTTTTCTGAAAAGATGGCACAGTTTCTCAATGACAGCCAGCAGAAGATAACTGATGACAGTGTCCTTTGTGCCCAAAACTGCCAGAATTTAGCAAAGAGAAGGCAGGAGAGCTGGCAGGGGCTGGTTTTTAAATGTCCTTGTTGCACAGAGGCAAAGCTTTGAGAAAAATAGATATATATTGAACAGAAGAGGAATGTGACTGGGAGTGGTGCTGTTGGTGCTGGTTTACATTCAAAATTCTTCATTTCTGCAGCTTTAAAATTAGGTGAAGCAAAAAGGAGGTGAACTAGCAATCAGAAATTAGGTACAGAGGGCAGAATTTATGTCCCCAAATGTGCCACCAGCTTCTCAGGGAAAGGCAAGGACCAATTTGGTCAGTGGTGAACACATCAAGGAAGCAGATAAAACCCAGTTCCTCTGATGGGTTTGGGGTTTTTTTGCAATATCTTGGCTTATTCTTAAACTTTTCTTTCACCAGTGTCACCAGTCCTTTGGCTAGAAGATTAAACCTGAGGAAAATGAGGCCATTCTTCGGGTTTCCAAATCTGTGTGGAAGTGTGAGGCACCGTTCCTTCTCTGAGTGGTTTTGTACAAAAACCACAGAGGGAAATTTAAAGACCATTACGAATGCAGTCCCGATTAATTATAACTAGTAGCGAGTGAGGTAGCACAGCACTGTGACAAGTTCAGTCAGGATCAAGGTTGAATTTCAACACGAGAGAAAAAGCTGTAGACGTGATTTTTCACAGTGTTTACTTTCACAGCTACACCTTCGTGTAATTCTTCACTGTGCAGGAATTCATTGAGATCAGCAGTCACAAGCTGGTATAAAGGCTTCAGGACCAAAATTAGTCAGTATTTCCTCCTCTGAAATGAAACGCGGTTATGGCAGGAGTCTCAGGAGTCTTCTCCTGTCCTCTACAGGCTTCATTATCTGTGGTCCATATCCACAGAGGTGCATCTACTGATGATCATTTGAGAAGCTATGAGTTTAGATGTGTTATGATGGATGTTTCTATAGCAGTTATATGGCTTCCATTGCGCGAATGACAGTCTTTGGTGGGCTGGAGACACGGTGCCTCTGAGCTGCGCTCGCCCAGTCTTGCAGCAGCAAATGGCATCGGGCTGCCACGGATCAGCCTCACAGCAAAACTGCTGCTGCCAGACCTTCAGGCTTGACTGGTTGCTTGCGTGTGCTAATTGCTTTGTTTCCTAAGCAATAAATAAATAAATAACCGAATGGATCCCGTTAAATTTGAATTTGCATGTCCCCTTCCATTCTTAGGCGGGCACGATTGAATGAAAAAAATTATTCCCTATGCTTCTGCCATATGCTTGAAGCATAAATCATGTTATCCTTATTCTTTTGGCCACAATAAATAAGCAGGTGTTGAAACCTCCCTGCAAGATTACGAGTGTTTTTCATTATTTCTTTTCCTGGAAACATTCACGATTTATACTGAATGGCAATGACTGCAGATCACAGGCATTTTCTGTCAGTTGTTGTTTCTTCAAGCCTTTGTTAAAAGCTGTTGTCACCAATGCCTACAACACTTCCAATTTGTTCTAAAGACAAAAAATGTTAATTCTTAAGTGCTTAAAAAACATTCTAGGCTAGCTTCACAAGCCATTCAATTGTTTGTTAATTAAAAGAGCTCAATTATTTCTGAATTCAAACCAGAGAGCTTAATCTAGTGGTGTTCCCCCGGGATTGGTGTTGGGTCCAGTCTTGTTTAACATCTTCATCGACAACCTTGATGAGGGAACAGCATCCACCCTCAGCAAGTACGCTGATGATACAAAGCTGGGAGGGGTGGCTGACACGCAGGNTCCTGGTTGATGACAGGTTGGCCAGGAGCCAACAGTGTGCCCTGGTGGCTAAGAGAGCCAATGGGATCCTGGGCTGCATCAAAAGGAGTGTGGCCAGCAGGTCAAAGGAGGTGATCCTCCCCCTCTGCTCTGTCCTGGTCAGGCCCCACCTGGAGTATTGTGTCCAGTTCTGGGCTCCCTGGTGTAAAAAAGACAGGGATGTCCTGGAGAGAGTCCAGAGGAGGGCTACGAAGATGATTGAAGGCCTGGAGCATCTCCCCTGTGAGGAAAGGCTGAATGAACTGGAGCTGTTCAGCCTGGAGAAAAGAAAACTGGGAGGAGATCTTATTAATGTTTATAAATATCTTAAGTGTGGGACACAGAGGGAAATAGCCAGCCTCTTTTCAGTGGTCTGTGGAGACAGGACAAGGGACAATGGCTGCAAGTTAGAGCACAGGAAGTTCCACAGAAATATATGGAAGAACTTTTTCACAGTGAGGGTGGCAGAGCCCAGGGACAGGCTGCCTAGGGGGGCTGTGGAGTCTCCTTCTCTGGAGATATTCAAGACTCATCTGGACACCTACCTGTGTGACCTAAGCTAGGGAACGTGCTTTGGCAGGGGGGTTGGACTTGATGATCTCTGGAGGTCCCTTCCAACCCCTACAATTCTGTGATTCTGTGAACCCTGATTCAACAAGTCACTGAAGCACTGGCCTGACTTCTTCCCGTGACACCTTGTAAGCTGAATGCGTGTATACATTTTGTGCTAAACTGAGGCCTCTGACAGCAGCTTTTTTATCTACTGCACATGTTATGAAGTAGTATCTCTTTTATGGATACCAGTTTATTCCACTTAATACTCTAGGATATCTCCTCCCTCTACACATGTGCTTGCTGCTTGTACTGCTGACCATTTTCTTCGCTGACTGCTGCTTGCCACCTGCACTGCAGTGTGCTTTCAGGTTAATAGACAAGCAAAAGCATAAAAATTAGCATCAATTTTAAATTTTTTGTTAGAAGTAGTCAGGGTTCTGCTGTGTCTTGGTAGTGGCCAGCTGAAGTATGTGGTGTAGTTGTTCATCCTTTGGAAACAAATAGTGCCATGTTGGCCCATCTTCCCATACGGTTCCTTCTGTCCTCTTTCAGATCCTTTCCACAGCCTCTCTTCTTTTATTTTCCTTTCCACCCTAATTGTTCTTTATGTAATCGATGTCTTACTTCTTGTGCAACAGTAATTTCAATTTAAAAGTTAACATAAAGTGCCTAAAGTTATTCATGAGTGCTCTCTAACTTGCGCTCTTTTATCACTTTATCACTGTTCTTTCTGCCCATGCTTTCTACTTTGTTGCCTTGTTTTTCCATGGATTGCTGGATGTATGAACTAGAGGGTGTATTTTTGATCTCTGCAAAGTGCAGTGCACACTTTCAATGTATGTTAGAGTAGATGAGCACAGGAAGACTTCCAAATCATTTAGATGAGTCAGTGTTGCTTGCTTTTACAAAGACAAACATCTTCCCTGAAGGTACTTTTTATAGGATGTTATTCTCACTGAGATGTGAAACATTCCCAAAACAAGAGGAGTTATCTATGAGACAGTACTCCAGCAATCATTTCAAACGAAATAGTTTTACAGTGGGTGATGATAAATATAAACAACTACTTAAACCTAAGCTGAAGAGGGAAATTTGCCAAGACCTCTCCTGTTTTATTTCTGACTCCAACTCTAATACTGGTTTTGCACAGATATTTCCATGAGATTCAGGAAGAGCAAACACCTCTGCAAAATATGTTTTTCCTGATCTCACCAGAGACATAATGCTTTTTCCAAGTAACTCAATCATCCATGCTGTAGGCTAATTTATCATCTACCTTTTTATCTATAAACAAAGCTTTCTATTATCAAACTCTGGTATGGTGACAGACAGTACAGCTTGCTTTTATACCAGGATTAAATTGTTCACAATTCATAGCTCCAGAAATTGAGTCAGGCATCCCAAGTCCATAGGGAACAACGTTGTGCTTTACAGGTAGACAGTTGTACAGATGGTGGGAGTTTTTCTCTATGCGTTCTTTGAGGAAGATCTGAAACACCATCACATCACATCGGGTCATTTGTTCAGTAGATCAATACAATGACTCACCAGAGACAGGGTTTTGTCTGTTGTGTGCACAGCGTGCAATGCAGTTGAGCTGGTAACACAACTGGGATGCTGTGCATGGATGAAACCACGCATGCTCCTTGCTGTGTTCACCACTGTTTGCGATGGAAAGGCTCAAGAGGGCTGTGCTTCAGCCTAATTTCTTGTCTGCCTGCAGAGTATGGATGTCTGTGCCCAAGGTACAGCCCCCTGTCTAGGCAGCACACATGTGACCAGCTTCTTTACTGCCAGTTTCCCTCCCTGGTGTACAGGGATGCTAAACCTCTTACACTAGGAGAGCACAAGTCTGTGGGAGGCTTCCTGCGGCCCCAGCCGGCTCCTTGCTGGAGATGTCCCTTGCTGAGACCAGGATGCTAGAGAGATGTCATGTATGGGCATTTACATGCACAGTACTGCTGGCAGTAGCAGGGTGAAACAGCCCCAGTGAGGGCCAGGAGCTGTCATGGGGCAGATGCTGAAATCTCAGCATTGCAGTTTCTGGTACTTTTGCCCTGGTCATGTACAACCTGCACTGTGGTAGTCTGCCATTAGAATTCCTGATTTCAGTGTAGAGAATTGTGGCTGTTGCTTTCAATATTATGTGCTAAAACGTTTTCCTTTATGTTTATGCAGTGAAACCCTTTACTATAAATATTTCTGTTCTTTTTCTCTGGAAACTATTAAGCTTCTCTTCACTCACAGGATACAAGAACAGCTATTCTGTCCTTACTCTGTTTAATCCTCATATTCCACTTCAGTGTCCAGTGTCAATGTCTCTTTTCAGGTGAAAAAGCATCAGGAACATGAAATAGTATGGTCCTTGCCCCGTGCAACCCCTGGTCTCCAGCAGAGCATCACAAGCCACATTTCTCTGGTTTTCAGCATCGTTAACATTTTCACACACACTCCCTTCCCTCCTTACGTGTGTAGCTTCTGGGAGACATGCTGCCTGACTTTCTCTTCTGTTCAGCTTGTGCCCAGCAGGCCACAGTCAGTCCTCCTCGTTGTTCCCTCAGCAAACCCGCTCTGAACTGAGCCTGGCGTTAGGTTCGTATTTAGGCAGCATCAGCATCAGCGTCTGATGGAGCCAGCCAGTTCAGAGGCCCTGTGATTAGGCAGCTCCTGTCCAAAGGGAATGAAACTTGGAAGACATAACCAAGTAGGTGAAATTAAGTATTACTATTACCAGTGTAAACATGGGTGTGAGTTTTATGGCTGGTCAGCAATTAGATGTATGCAGGGGAGTGCCATCACTCAGAGGCTGCACCAAGCTGGGTAGGAGCCTGTGCAAAGGTGGTGTCACCCCCCCCAAATGCTTGGTGCAAGCATGAGAGACCCAGCTTTATAAATTCAGGGCTGAGCTGGTGTCTGAGCTGCTGGGTGGTGATTTACAAGATCATCCACCTACCAGTTCATGGCCACAAACTTTCCAAATCTTGTTTGAAATTCAGCCACAAAATGGGAATATTCACCTTTGGTCTCATTAACATACGCTGTGAATATTCGTGTCACTGCTGGTGTTTTAAAAAAGGCAGCCCTGTCAGAAAGTAAATAGAAATTTGAATTAAAAAACAGCAGAAGAATTACCATAAACTGTCTACTCATGCTGGACAGTTTTGGTTACAGTCACTTTGCATCTTTGATTAAAAAAATGATTGGCCTGTAGTAACAGCAGAGTTAGGAGGGGAATTGGGATGTGAAAATGGTTGAGGATGTTCTGGCTGGATTTCAGTGGGACTTTGCACCAGAACACTTTCTGTAACCCAGATTTCAGAAGTGAGCATGGCACAGCTCAAACAATGTGTTTTTCTTCTAAAATTCCAGTGAAGCTATAAATGCTGATGTCATAGATCAACTTCAGAGAGTTTATTGCTCTACATTTAATGTTGTGTCATAGTTACACTGACCGTGGCATTTAGTCTTTGATTCCCATGCTAGTTGGGCAGTGTGGGGCTGGCCGAATACTACACACACCGTGGCAGTATCACTGTGTCATTTGTCAGATTCTCATGCTTGGATTTCAAATATTACTAGAACTGGATATCATATTTGTGGTTTTCTGATGGCTCCATTTCTTACTACCACGTACGTCTCTGTATTTCCACCTTACTGTTAGCATCAAAACTGTCCTAGCAGTGTAGATAAATATGAGATTGGCATTTAGCTTCTTCATCCAGTCTCTCCTGGAAAAGAGCCTTCCAGTCTTTTGGCTAAAAAACAATCCTTTAACAGTTAATTTTAATTTTAGAGGGTATGTCATTTTTTAAGGTAAACTCTTCTGCATGTAGCAGGGAACTTAAAGCAAAAGGTACTTAAGGGGTGTACCATAATCCTGTTAACAAGGGGGGGAAATGAAATTGCAGTTATTATAATCTGTCTTTATTATTATCTATCATTAAGTAGAGCCCTTTGAATGCAGCCCAAGTGCCTATTATCCTTGTCAGATTTCAGATCACTTTTCACCTGTTGTACAGCAGACTGGGTGAAGAGGCCTGTTTGAACAGATAATTATACATAGCATTAAAATGTCCTTGGTTTTGTCTTCCTGTTACAAATACTGTTTTGCTACAGTAGCTGATAAATAGATAACAACTGTTGGTTTTCAGTGTGATCTTATGTTTCTGTATATTTATATTACTATATAAAGCTGCCATTGCTAGCTTAAAGTTACTGTGAGTTCTGGTTTGGCTCAGAAATTCAATTGGGAAAGGAAATGTCTTCTTATGAGTCTTCATTACCATAATTTTTATATTCGTGAGTTGAAAGGGTTTCATGCATTTTTAAAAATTCTAGGTAGGACAGCTGTTTTCAGAGGGAAGCATTGTGCAATCATGTCTGCAAGCCTGGCGTGGCAATGCGAGAGGCTTATGGTCAAACTGGACTGGGACTCCAGAAAGCATTAAGCACATTCATTTCCATTGATGGAAAAAATCAAAAGAAATACACTGAAAGCTTTATTTCACATGTTTTAAAAGTATGATTCCTCTTAATCAACATGAAGTAGAAAAGTTTTATAAAAACAGGACATTTACAGATCCTGCCAGTTTCTCCTGTGAGACTAAGTGGGTAAAAACATCTAGTCTCCTGTGGACTTCTACATGAGCATCCTCCCTGCTCTTCTGCTTCATAGTGCAGAGACAAAACACACCTTCAGGATGTTTCTTTATGAAGGGCTTTAGACACAGTTGCTTAGGAACACTTTTCTGTCATACAACTCTCCTCATCCCAGGGAGTGTGAAGTGCTGCGTTACCAGCACCAAGCCTAAGTCTTTCACACAACAGAACTTGAAGATGCTTGGAGAAAGAAGGGAAGAAACAGGACTATCTGGTCCTGAGTAGGTACATTAGAAAAGGCAGTGGCAGGGTCCAATCCCTGTCCCACCATGCCATCTCCTCTGAAGAACAGCTGTATGATTTCACACGTGCAAGGCCTCCTCTGTTCTGGTGTATGCTGGCCAAGGAGGCTTTGCTGTACTTGCTGCTGCACCCACTGCTAGCTGGACATGAAACTCGCAGAGTAAGCAGCAGGACTGAGGGTGAAACTTAACAGCATCACTGAGAGGCATTGGCTGATGCATGAATAGCAAGAAGGTCCTTGATAGGAGCAAAAATCTGTCCTTGCCAAAGTGCACCAACCAGTCTGAAGACAAAAGGAGGGCAGCTGAGAGTAACTTGCAAAAGACTAAGGACATTTGATCATACAGGTCCTAGGGTGGTATGTTCGTAAAGCTCTGTATCATTTGGCAGAACCTGGATCGTTACTGAGTTCATGCAGGAACATTATTGGGAGGCCATATTAGACTTTCAGAGCACTTAGAATAGCTTTATTAACATGTGTGGTTTTTTAATTAAGATATGGACTACTTGAGGGAGCAATGGAATGGTTCCCTAATGAATTTCTTACATTAATTTCCTTCAGAAAGCACATCCGAGCCTAACTTAAATTCCTCCTGCAATTAATTTATGTAATTTATTCTACTAAGTGCTGTAGTTTTTCCCTGTAATTGTTCACTGAATTGACAGGTTTAATTTCATGTAACATGAGAGCCAGCAGTACTGAGCTTGCAGTGCTTCATAAACGTTGATATTACAGGTTGTGCTGTTGGATTTTGGCAAGAAGAAGGTAATAAAATATTCCCATAAAACAGAAATGTCCAAGTGACACATATTGAGGCCAAAATTAAAAAAAAAAAAAACCCACAAATAAACCCCCACAAAACTCTCCAAAGGTAAGTCTAAAATACATATTTAATCATGTAGTTAAGTGGCCAGATTTTTACACATGCAGCTTTAGAGCTTGAGATCCAGCAAAGTCCTTAGCCACGCGGGCTGTGTGTGCCTTGCATGCCCAAGAGCAGTTTCCAGAAGAGGTTCCTACACTGAAGGCCAACAAGAAGCTTCCCAGGCACACTGCTGGCTCCAGCGCTCACAGGATGTGTCCCTGTATAATAAACATCAAATCTGTGCGGAGCTGCCCATGGAGACGTGTGTGTACAGTCCCTGGGTGCTCAGCTCAGCTACCATTCAGACACTTACATAAAAGGTGAAGTGAAGATTTAGGATTTTAAATTCTCTGTAACCGTATTCCTTCATGCCTACTTCTTCATAACGATCTTAATGTGTGAATATATCAAAACTAGTATACAACACACAGCTGTGGGTACACACATCCATGCTTTTAGATTTATCTGCTAGAAAAAGAAGGGCCCCCATTGCTGTGCTATCGTCTGAAGTATAAAAATAGAAGTTTTTCATTAGTTTAATATCTTAGTGCTGTATTTTGAGTTCTGGCCCTCAAGGCACCTTATATCTCTGTTCTTTCTCTGTCTTTTCCTGACAAGCAAATTAACTCAGCATATCTAGAAAAAAAGCTTTCCTAATGCAATCCTGGTGCTGGATTTTCTCTTCTTCGAAATATCAATTTTCTGTTTTAGCCCATGCTTCAGTGTGTGCTTCCAAAAAGACTTGGCTACTCTGCCAGCTCCATTCCAGGGGTTGCAGGCTTCATCTTGGTTTATTTCTGTAAATGGGCTACAGAGAGAGCCTAAATTAATACCAATAAAACAGAGTAGAGCAGTAAACTTTCAGCTTTCCTAAATTTTTTAACTTTGTGTGAATCGTAGCCTTTTTGTGATGGCTCAGAAGTATCAAAGACCTTCACAAAGTGTTAATAATTATCACACCACCTCAGAGAAAGATGAAATTTGTTTATAAAGCCTGGTCCACACACCAAAAGAGACAAAACACAGTGAAAGGTCTTCTGACACACAAGTCAGAAAGTCTTATTTGTTGCATTCAATGAGGGAATAATCAGTCACATGGCACTGTGTAATTACAGATCTCGTGGGTTCATAATGTCTGTGTCCTTTTCATAAAGTATCTTCCTTTCAATTTCAGAAATCGGTAGAAAAACTGGTCCAGTTGGGTTTCTGGGTCCCCCTAAATGGTAGAGAAGAGCACCTCCCTTTTCCTCTTTTCAAGCTTCTTGTGAAAATGTATGAGTTCTGGTACTAAAGGTTATGCAGATGCATAGCAGAGAGATGTGCTCACTCGCTTGCTCTCTCTCTGTGATGAAAAAATTCAAAAGTATATCAAAATCATAGAATCATTATCATAGAATCATCTTCATAGAATCATCATAGAATGTGTAAGGTTGGAAGGGACCTTTAGAGGTCATCTAGTCCAACCCTCTGCAGTAAGCAGTGACATCTTCACTCAGGTCACTCAGAGCCCCATCAAGCATGACCTTGAATGTCTCCAGAGATGGGACCTCCACCACCTCTCTGGGCAACCTGTTCCAGTGATCTACCCAAATAAGGGCTGGCAGTCGCATCTTGTTAGGCACTGAATGCAGCCCTTGATGCTCTGGCTCCCCTCAAATTCGGAGCAAGTGGATAGAAGCAGCACAGAAGCAGTATCAGTGAGGTTAGGCACCGCTTACTGCAGAGCCAGATCATCAGCATCTTGGGATATCATCAAGGTCCTGGATATGTGCTTTACAATTTTTAGTCCCATGCTGGTTAATGGTGATTTTCCTTTTTGCACGACTGGGCTGCTTCAAGTTTGGCAGGAAAGCAATATCCCCACATTTCATTTAAATGCCTTTTCCCATATATCATGGGGAATTCAAAGGAGTTCACTCAGCATGTTCTCTAATGCCATCAAACTTCCCATGAAAAAACAGTACGAGGAAGAGTTGTTTTAATTAGCACACGAGCTGTGCAGTAGCTAATGTATTCCACCTCTTCGTTGTTGTGAAAGGAGCAGATTTCTTGGGAGTATGGAGAAGCAAAGAGGGATTATTATGTTCTGCTCCCTGTACGTGCACACAGCCCCATTCACTGGGAAGGTGTGAACAGGAGGTGGTTTGTAGCCACTTGCCATTTGTACAACACAAGTTTCTGTTGTTCTCCAGGCTGGAGAGAAACCTGTCTTGCCCTCCTCAAACGTACTGCAGGGTGACTTCAGGCTTTGGAGGTTTTTGCTATTAATCTCAGCAATAAGATTGCAAAAGAACATTTTTTTTTCCATATACATTTAAGAGAAGAACTGGGTGTCAGGCTGGAGAAAGAGAGCTGTGACTTCCCCAGGCATGATTTTTCTTGGTCAGAAGTCCCAAGGCAGCCAGATTTTAGAGAAATCTTTGAAAGCATGCCTCTTTTCCCTCTGTCCAGGCAGCCTTAATCTAGTGCCAACTGGTGCTTTCTGCTCCAAACTGGGACCAGCAGTGGCATGGAGACTGGAAGCACACATTGTGACCCCTGCTCCTTGAGATACACTCCGGCTTGCTGGGAGGGATGGCCTAACACGGGGCGGAGGGGGGCGGGGGGGTGGTGAGGAGCTGCTGGCACACTCCATGGCACGCCAGGACTCTTGGTTTGGTTTGGGCAGTGCTGATAATGCAATGTGACCTGTTAAACAGATGGTGAGGGTGAATGATTCCATGGCCTCCTCCAGCCCACAAGTGTGTCAGCACAAGCTGTAGGGCAAAGCCCGACCTCCAGACAGCATTTCCCTGGCAATGAAGTTCGAGTGGTGAGTGATGAGAGGCTGAGTTTTGCTGAGAAATTGGTCAAGAGGAGATTGTAACAAAAAGCAAAGCTTTTGGGGACGCACCAGGCCAGCCAAGGTGAGGAGCATCTCGGGGGCTTCTAGCTACAAAGCCAGACCATGACCACTAGAAACTGCCCTGCAGTTCCAGAAGTGGGAAGTGAGAAGCATTTTGAAATTTTTTGGTCAAAAGGCTCTTGTTAAAATTAAAAGAGAGTGAGAGAGAAGTGATGCCAAGAGGAGAAGGAAACAAATATTTCTTTTCTTGAGGAAAATAACTGTAAGGCCAAAACAAAAGACTTTTAAATGGTCCAAGAAAATAAACAATTAAGAAAAAAAAAAGAAGAGTTGCCAAAGCAAATCAAACTTGATGTGATTTTTACCTTGCCTGAACTTGTTCAACACTTGGGAGTTGTGTTCACTAGTGAAAGGAAACATTGCAGAGATGGCTTAGCTAAAAGCAGTGGGTTTTGCTGGGAAAGGATTGAAGAGAGGACAAAGAAAATGTAACTACTTACATTAGTGAGGAGCTACTTCTCTCTCCTAAGGCTAAATCAGAGCAAGCGTGTCTCTCGGAGAGAAGAAAAATCTAGTAATATGATAATGAGATAAGGCTCTACATTTTATTTTTCCTTTGCAAAATGCTTTATACATGTTTACTATAGAACATGCAGAGCCCCTGAGGTGGGAGCAAAGAAGGATTGCCCCGTTTTCTCATCCCTCTGTTTTCCCATTGGCAGGATAAAGACACGCTGACAATACAAGATCTCCTCTGAGTACTTTGATTGTGCTAGTGATAAGTATAAACTGGGATTTGTCATTATTTATCTGTCATAGGAGGTGTTCTGTCCAGGAGGTGTTCAGGTTCACTTTTTTTCAGCTGTTGGACACCATTCCCTTGCACATAAACCAGCACAAAATCTCTGGCAGGAGGCACCTCTGTGATTTGAGGAGCACTGGTGTGGTGGGGTAATGGGCTGCAGCGTGGGGTTGCTCTTCAGGGCTTTCACTGACAGCACATGGGCTCCTCTGCTAAATGAAGAGCTTTGGTCAGGTAGAGTATCAGAGCATGCAGATCTTGCACATCCATCACAACAAACATATTTTGCACTCATTAAAAAAACCCCAATATTAATGGCATCAGAAGCCCTGTCCAAACATATATGATTGTCCATCTTAGAATGACAACATGGGAGTCACTGAAACCTGCTCGCTTTGTGGAATACAATGGCATCAGTCCCCAGCAGTTTGGCCCAGTGTAGCCCTGCAGACGTGCAGTCCGTTCTGGTATGCTGCACCAGCCAGGGATTCAACTCAGAGCAAATAAATAATAATAAATAATACTCAGGCAAATGACAGCTCAGTGTCTAATGACCATGTTGTAGGAATAGTTTCTGACATCTGTATGTGAGTATGTGTATAAATTATATATACATATATATATTCTGCTCTGCAGAATGTAAAGATGTGAATGAGTGACCCAAGTGAACTATTATTTCCCTGTAATTATTTTTCCCTGTAAATTTTGAAGATTAGTACTGCCCTTTTTGTTGGTCCTTCGGTGTATAAGAAGTCCATCTTCTGAAGGTTTGCTCAGAAAAAATCCCTCCCAAAAATCCAGGCAACATCACGGTGGGTTCTGGGACTCCTGGGGAGACCCCACCCTCTCCACAGGATTCTGTGCAGACACAGAGGTTTGGAGTGGGACCAATGCAGGACTGGGGGGATGGACACACAAACCGCCGCAGCATCAGCATCGCCCTGAGAAGATACGGGAGATAAGCAGGAGTGAGGGTGTTTTTGTGTGTGCACATGGCAACAAGGATTATTTTAAGCTGGATCTTCTGCCATGGGGATGAGGAGCCAAGCGTGAGGAGAGGCGGGCAGAGGTGTCAAAAGGTGTATAGAGGTGTGTTGACAGGGCAATACAAGTACCAGGTGACGCAGTTATCTCTTACTGGGATTATTCTCATCAGCAGGTCAGCTAAGAAAGCATCTTTTCTACACATCTGTGCAACGTAGGTTCTGTGGTGAGGGATATGGAGCCCAGGATCAGAATTTCTCTTGGGCAATGCACTGCCTGCCCACCTGGAGGGACATTTTATGTGGTTTTCTGAATAGAGTTTGGTCTCAGTGGAGGATAAGCATCTTATCTTAGCAGAAATACTTCTGGAAAATACACTTAAAGTAGTAACTGTGCTTCTTTGAGGGATAAGGATTTATTTATGCTAATACAGCTCTTCCCAGTGTGTAGATATCATTTCCACTGTTTAACACAGGCTGTGCTGTTTTTCTTGTTCCAAAAGGTAGGAAATGCATCTGGAGGCAGCAGGCTGCCAGCCAGGGCCTGGTGGTGATGCCTGAGGAGCAATTGCCCACTTCACAGCTGTTGCACCCCAAGGAGACGAGC
This sequence comes from Zapornia atra, assembly GCA_013400835.1. Lineage (NCBI taxonomy): Eukaryota > Metazoa > Chordata > Aves > Gruiformes > Rallidae > Zapornia > Zapornia atra. The sequence continues at coordinate 198,990 of VZTU01023853.1, forward strand.
GCACCAGCTCTCTCCATGCCATGCAGGACTCTTTTGGGGCTCTTCTTTGGGGCCCACTGGCATGGGATCTTCTGTTTGCTGCGGAGACCAAAACATGCCCTGTGCTGATGAAGTTGCTGTATTATACAGTAACAAATGTGGTCAGAGAGGTGCCATTCCCTTCTCTTACTGTCTAGGATTTATGCCTTCTTGCTTAGCCATAGAGTCTTGTGCCATGCTGAGGTCATGCTGTCTGACAAGCCCCTGAGCTTCCAGAATATAATATGCTGACACTAATTTAAAATTTCCTCCCAGTTATCTTTTTCCTACTGCTTACTATCAAAACACTTGAAAGTTTTTCACTCGCTCAGCTCCATGTTTCTTTATTTCTCTAGGCTGTGACTCGTCACTGAACCTGACATCTCAGAGAGCAGCAGATGCGGTGGACAATATCTTTCGGTCCCTCAGGGATATTGCAAGAGCTCGAATGCACATGAAGCAGTTTAATTCCATACATAATCCAGGCAGCAACACCCACCAGGCAAGTGGATCTTTCTTTTCGCCGTGTGTGTTATTTCTGTAGTATGCTGTCAACGTTACAGTGCTGATTTTGCTAACATGCTAATCCCGTATATGCTCTGTCCATGTGGACAGCTTTTATAATCAATCTAATCATCAAGAACTTCCTCAAGTCCTTCATTCAAACTCAGACATAGTTCATCAATGTCAAGGACTGTCCAAGGAAGAAATTTGGGGTTTGCTCTGCAGCACAATTATGTCATACGAGATAAATGCCTGTGAAAGGCCAGGCTAGGTCAAGATGGTGATGGACCTCTCATGGCATAACAAGCAAGATGCCTGCATCCATACAACAACTATATTTCTGTGCATCTTCTCTTCAATCTCATTTGTAGAAAGGTGAAAAATGCAGCTTTTGTTTCTGTAATATGAACATGTCAACTACGATATTACTGTAGGTCATCATGACTAAAATAGGGTGTTTTTCTCTCTCTCCATCTCCCCCCAAAGTGTTTTTAATTTGTTTCAGTTAAAAATAGTTCTACAATGGAAAGCACATACAGTGATTTAGACAGGGACCGTGAAACTTGAGCCAGAAAAAAAATCCTTCCAAACTCACAAGTACGCTGTGGACCAGCAAAGGGATGTCACTGGAATTAAGCAATGCTTTGTAACGACAGGAATCAGGAGTGTTGCAAAAAGTTGCTGGGAAGGCTAAGGTGGAGAAAACCTGTTTCTGAGGTCTCCTGGCACTTAGGACCAGTCTGGTGTCTGACATGGGGAAAATTGTTAAACAGTTAATACAGTTCAGTGGGGAGTCAGTCACATAATTAGAAAATACCCTCTCAAAGTTTCCTGGAAGTGTAATTAGCATCACTATGTTCTTTGGATGTAACCCAGGCTGTTTGCTTAGGGCTAAGTGCTGGGACACAGCAAGGGATGTATGAACGCCTTGCAGCCCCCTAAACTGGCTGTGCGATGGATTTAATAGCTTGAAATAGGACTGACCTTCTGCTGAGGGCAGTTCAGGAGGTTTAGAGTAGCAGAAGAAAGCAGCCAGTACAGGGTTTTTTTCCATCATACATACAGCTGTTTACAGACAGGCCTCTTTTTTGACTGGCAGGTGCCAATGCATGGTCTGAGTGCAGTCAGTTTAGCTCCTCTATGGAAGTAGTGCCCTTCCCATGGCTGTAAGGATTCCCTGCCCTGCTTATCACTGTGGGAAGGGGTCTAGTTTGTAGGTGCTTTTGCACTTTACCCATTAGGAGCTGGGAAGCCTCCATTTCTTGTTTAGACTCAAAAAAGTTTCTATTGATACGTGAGTGGGAATTGGATAGCCTCTGAGAAGGACTTTTTGTAGCATTGACATTTATATCTTACATAAAATGATGAATATTTTCATTGGGTTATCAAACCAGCTCATGTAGAGACCATTCAAGAGGAGAGTATGTATTTTGCCTGATACTATAACTGCTATTCTTTCATCTAGCTCTCAAGCATGTTCTGCCATACCTCCTTCCCTTCATCCCACCCTCCCTTCTTCCATCCATCACTCTCTCCTATTCTTATTCTCTTTCTTTTCCTCTCTCCTTTTCTCCTGATACTCATATCTAAGGTATGTCCCACAGCCATCAAGGGTTTTAACAACTGTTTTAAATGCAATTTGTGCCCTGCCAAAATTTAAAGCTGATAAAAGTAGTCCAGTCAGCCTCACTTCTGTCCCTGGAAAGGTGATGGAACAGCTTGTTCTGGATGCCATCTCCAAGCAACTGGAAGAGATGAAGGTCATGAGGAGTAGTCAGCATGGATTCACCAAGGGGAGATCATGCTTGACCAATCTCATAGCCTTCTATGATCTCATCACCTACGGGGTGGATGGAGGGAGAGCAGTGGATGTCATCTACCTTGACTTTAGCAAGGCTTTCGATACTGTCTCCCATGACATCCTGATAACAAAGCTGAGAAAGCATGGGATAGATGAGTGGACAGTGAGATGGGTTGACAAATGGCTGTTGGACTGAGCCCAGAGGGTTGTGATCAGTGGAGCAGAGTCTGAATGGAGGCCTGTGACTAGCGGTGTTCCCCAGGGCTCGGTGTTGGGTCCAGTCCTGTTCAATATCTTCACTGACGACCTTGATGAGGGAATAGCATCCACCCTCAGCAAGTACGCCGATGATACAAAGCTGGGAGGAGTGGCTGACACGCAGGAACACTGCGCCGCCATCCAGCGAGACCTGGACAGGCTGGAAAGCTGGGCAGGGAGAAACCTAATGGAGTTCAACAAAAGCAAGTGTAAAGTCTTGCACCTGGGGAGGAATAACCGTTTGTTTCAGTACAGGCTGGGGGATGACCTGCTGGAGAAGAGCTCTNTACTCTGCCTTGGTCAGGCCCCACCTGGAGTATTGTGTCCAGTTCTGGGCTCCCTGGTGTAAAAAAGTACAGGGATTTCCTGGAGAGAGTCCAAAGAAGGGCTACGAAGATGATTAACGGCCTGGAGCATCTCCCCTATCAGGAGAGGCTGAATAAGCTGGGTCTGTTCAGTCTAGAGAAAAGAAGACTAAGGGGGGACCTAATTGGTGTTTATAATTATCTTAAGCATGGGATGCTGGGGGAATTGGCCAGCCCCTTTTCAGTGGTCTGTGGAGACAGGACAAGGGGCAACGGCTGCAAGTTGGAGCATAGGAAGTTCCGCACCAACATGCAGAAGAACTTTTTCACAGTGAGGGTGACAGAGCCCTGGGACAGGCTGCCCAGGGAGGTGATGGAGTCTCCTTCGCTGGAGATATTCAAGTCTCGTCTGGATGCCTATCTGTGCAATATGAGCTAGGGAGCTGCTTTGGCAGGGGGGTTGGACCCGATGATCTCTCGAGGCCCCTTCCAACCCCTGTGATTCTGTGATTCTGTGAAAAGTTTCAGTATGTGAGTTAATCAATGCAGCTGTTGGGAGGTGTGTGAAAAAATAAAAACTCCCTAAAAATTTAATGAACTAATTTAATGTCATAAAAGATTTGGAAAACATTTGAAACTCTCATAGCTAAGAAAAGGTAATTGACTGTAGTATCTGCCTGTTAGTGTCTGTGTAGCTGAACTGAATCATTTTGAAGGGCACTGAGTTTTGGTACTGAAAATTCAGGCATGCAAAATCATAGCACATTTTTAACATCTTTTGAGCAGAGAGTTTTGTTTGAAGTCAGAAAATATTTTTCCTTTAATTTCATGCAGAAAGCCTCTCTGTTTAACTGCGATTTGATCTCTACTCCAAAAATATTTCATTCCTAATGTCTTTCTGTTCCTCATCTATGGAGATATTAAACAGATTGTTACACACAGGACTTCATGCCTACATGTGTATTTTCAGTTGTTTATTGCATGACTGGATTTGACACAAATCTTGGCATGTTCTAAAAGATCCTGCAGCTCATGTCTGCTGTAATTTGCTTTGTTGGCTCAATTAAAAATTATGCATGTGTTGTGAGAAGAACTAGAGGAGTTGTATAAATCTTCTTTGACAGGATAGCACTCAAAAGCTGCACAGTTTTGTTTCTTGCTGTGAAGTGTGGGATGAAAAACATTTCTTTAATTACTCCAGAAAATTATAATTTCAAGCCAAGCAGCTTGATTTTTATTTTCCATCCGGTTTTGTGTTTATCTTGCATGATGTGCCTTGTAGATACCATCTCTACAAAATGAATGATGTTACTCTCCATTCCTTAAGAATTCTAGGGGATGATGTATACCTGAGCTAGTCCCAAAGGAAAACAAATGTGCTAATTTGAAAGCTGCTAATTTTCTAACTTTGTTGTTCTTCCTGACATGATTGTGATTCCGTTGCAGTTTGGGCAAAGTTAAAAGCAGCAAAACAAAACTCCATCTGTAAATCAAGTAAGGTTGACTTTTCATTAAAGAGCATCTTTCCACAGGTCCCTACAGTTTTTCTCTTAGAAACTTTCTCAGGATGGCAGAGTGGTTTAAACCTTGGTAAGGAAATGTGGAAATTTCTAGGCTACTAATTCAGCACAGGTTTGTGGATCCTGAAGAGGATGCAAGGTGGATCCTTTGGAAGTGGATCTTCCAGGACGCTGATCATTTGTACCTTTACATGTTCCACCTTTCCTGGTCCCTAATATCTCTGTAGCTCTGATGCAGAAGATACTGGTGGGGTTGTTTGGTCTATTTTTCTTGAGGTTTTCCACAGGTGGAAGTATTATGTAGAATGTCCTGGGCATAGAAACTGAAGGATCCCTTAGCTCTGCTCTCCCCGAGGGACAAACAGGCAGGTTGGCCTCTTCTCAGCCCAGCTGATATCCAGGCTTCAGTGCCAACATGGTGCTTGTAGGAACGCAGGAGTGGGCAGTAAGTGAGCCCTCCTAAAAATCCATGTTTAAGTGTTTGAAAATCATTATGAAGGGAATGAGATCTTTTGGGTGCACGATGGGCAACAGAGTGTCTTCCCTATTTCTATCCCTTTCCATGCTGCCCCCAAAAAGATTCCAGAGGAATCTGCGATAATTTTTTAACTCTCTGAATGGTTTCCTTTCTGAGATAATCATCTTTGTTACCTTTAGTGGAAATAAAAAGTTTAGAAGAGCACTGCACCAAGTCTATACAGCTTTACTCACCGTGCATTGTTCTTTTTGTGCAGGCTTCCTACAAACCCCTGCTGAAACAGGTGGTGGAAGAGATCTGTAATCCTGATCGACCTGATCCTGTTGATATTGAGCACGTGTCATCAGGCCTCACTGACCTCCTTAAAACTGGATTCAGCATGTTCATGAAGGTAAACCAGGCTTCCCAAATTCATCTGTAAGATTTTCCTGAGGTCACAGCATCTCATATGGCAGTAGCTGATTTTATGTTCATTATGTCTATAGAGGTAAAGTGTGGAGTAGCAAGCATGCTCTACATTCAGCTCTGTCCTACTGCAGATCCTGAGTTCTCAATTCAAAAGCATTGAGTATGAAATATATTGTAGCAGTGTGTACCTCTAGGCCCCTGCATCTCTGCTAGTAAGGAAAATATCCTACTGTAAGGAGGACACCTGGATGTGTTCCTGTGCAATTTAGTCTAGGTGATGCTGCTCTGGCAGGGGGTTTGGACTAGCTGATCTTTCGAGGTCACTTCCAACTCCTAACATTCTGTGAATATATAACAGATGAGCAAGTGAACCTTGTGTAGGATGAATATTTCATAAGCATCATCACATACCTCACAAATGTGTCCACGCTTGCTTCTTTAGTTTGTAGCCTGGCTTGTTGGAAAGTGCTCAATTATTACGTGAATGAGTTTCTGACCAGCCTGTATTTCTCACACAGGAGGATCTTCTCCACCTTCAGTGCTGTAATTATTTCATGACCTTCCCTGGCTTTTTATTTCTTCGTCTGTGCCAACTCACATAAACGTGCTTTGGTGAGTGATGGCCTCAGACATGTTCATCCTGGACAGACTTTTAGAGACATCTCACATCCAGAAGTTGTTTCTCTGATGGATGTGTTTGGTTTGGAGTTAGAGGAGGTGACAAGAAAAGGCCTCCCTGCACAAGGGTTCCTGTTTTGACTGCTGTTCTAGAAAACACATGGTTTATGAGGATCTGAGCGTGGTACCATTGATACCAATTGGTTTGCATGGCCAGCTAGTTTTTGCTGATCCATGCATTTTTCTTTTCCTAGTTATTCATCTAAATGAATTGGTTTCTGGTAGGTCACAAATACCAGATGCATTGGCATTGGTGTCCTGGCTGGAAGAGGTAGCCCTGCAGGGCAGCAGAAGCTGTTTCTGCTGACTTTCTTCAGAGGAACAGGCTGTGTTTTGTGAGCATGAGAACAAACCTGTGTTACAACCCTTTCCTGCTTTTCTGTCTCCTCTTCTCCCTCTCCTCCATACAGATGCACCCACCAACCAAGAGCCTTCTAACCACCAGCATGCTCGGGAAATACAGTAGTGGTGGGCTCAGAGCTGGAGAAAAGGCCGATGTCCAGCTGGGATGTTGAGCTAGCTGAGGGACCATTCCTTTTTCTTCCTTCAGTCTCTTTCACTCCATACAGTGGTTTTGCTTTTTTCTTGGTCAGTCCTTCTATTTGCCCAAGGTAGCAGTTGCAGTTCTTTAACGCAGGACATTTGAAGTGAAAGTGAATTTCACTTGAGGATTTCTGCAAAATTCAGATTTCATAGTCTTCAGAGGCCTCAGAAACGTCCTGATAAACTGAACTTTAGAAGGATCCCAGAAGACACACGTTGCTTTTGTTGCAGGCCATTTCAGTTCTTCTTCTGTATCACAGAAACGAGTTGTGTTTAGCTGCACGCAGCCAGTTTCTTCAAAAGACACAGCCTTGGGTGGTTGTATTATCAAACGAAAAAATCTTGGCAGAAACTTGCATTCTTAACACAGCCAAATATTTTGTACCCAAAGTATTGTCCTCCTTCAAAACACTTGTGCATAGCATAACAAAATTACAGATTCCAAGACCCTTTTCATTGCAATTTTAATTTAATTTAGAGTTTGCATGCCTAATAGTATTCTTAATACGCATTTCTGGAATTTGTGGTTTGAACTTTAGTCTTCTGAAAAATAATAAGTTTTATATAGGCACCATGTGTTTGGACCTAGGTTTATTTTGACTGAAGGAAATGATTTGTCAAGACATTTTCTCTTTAGTATTGCTGCAAAAGCTTGTGTTTTCTGATTAATGCTCTTACATTGGGTGTCCTTTCAGAGTGTCCAGTGTTATGTGTACATGTTTATGATGCATTTGTTGTCACCATGAAAGATATTAGGAAATAGAGGCTTTATTCAATAGAAAGCTTCTGGAGTTCAAGCTCTTGTGTACTTCCTGGGTCATTCAGAAGCTTCATTATATGAGGTGGTGACAGGGTTAAGAAGAGCAAAGATCCATGAAAAGAAACAAAACAGTAATTCCTGTCTTACCTTGAAAAGCCATAGCAGGGTCTTTTGTCAACATTTACCTTTGCTCAATATATTCTGTGATTCTACAGTCTTTGCAGGCAGTCATCTCTTTAACCTTGTGTCACTGCTTACAGCAGTTACTGTGTGAAACACTCTAATATTTTAGCGAGTAATAGCTCTCTCTGACCTGCTTTGTAAGTAAATATTTAGGTCTTACTTAAACTCCTCATGGTGCCTGTGATAGGAGTGGACTTTTTTTTCATGTGAGGCTGACGCTAGTTCTGTGCAGACAGTGAGAAGTGAGTACTCTGATACAGGAAAGTGCATAAAGTCTTTGTAAGCCCCAATATATTGATCCGTTAGGTCTGTTGGTGTGAATGGAAAATTGCTCAATATTGCCCCAGATTTGCAGGGCACCCTGCTGAATTGTAGTATCTGCTACCTGTGCCATCAGCTCAGTGAAGATGGCTGGCAGAGTGGGGGCGATGAAGAGAATAAACACCCAGTACATAAACACTCAGCTCACTGAAGCATCTGTCTAAGGCTTTTTGTACTGGTTTCAAACTCCCCGGGGAGTTGAAGAGCTCCCTGCCTGGGGAGCAGCATTGAAGAGGGAGCCCGGTGTAGTCAAAGGCCAGCTAGCCTGGAGAGATGGCATGCCATCCCCCCACACGCTTGCTTCAAAGGGAAGGGTCTCATCTCAAGGTTGCCAGGCAGAAAGCCTGACGGAGCTGCCCGAAGGCAGCCACAGTAGGAAGAGAAGGAGAGCTGTACCCCAGAAGCCTGAGCCACAGGATCCAAGACGGCTGCCGTGGCAGTGAAAGCAAAGGAACTGCGCTCCGCCCGAGCGTGGGTTGGTGACCACTTTCATTCTGCCTAGTGAGTGGTGTCAAAAACCTGCGCCTGTGGAAGGAGAATGGGCGGAAAGGCAAAAGAGGAGCAAATTAAACTGCTCTCACTGTCACTTTTCCAAGACAAACATTTGGAGTGTTTCATACTCAACAGTGGTGTGACAAGAGCAATTGCACAGGCTCCATTGACATCACTCTCAAAGACTGGAGTAAGGCATTGTCAGAGGACTGTGTTCTATCAAGAACGAAAGAGTTTGCTAGGAAACAGCAAAGTAATCAGACTTCTAGAAGTGGTTAAGAGGAAACTGATGTAAAGCATCGCCTTCACATTTAAAATTAAAACAGTTTTATGAAGTCTTAACTGAAGTGGAATGTCTGTGCCATTTTAATGATAATTGGGGGAAAATGAAACTAGTATTTTGTTTGAGCTAAAATTTCCCTGTATTAGTTACAACCCAGTTGTAGAAGTATTGAAAGCTCTGAAATGAAACAAGCTCGAAACTGGTTTTATACTATAATGAACCTGATTTATTTTCATTGGATGAATTGGAAAGGGTTATTCGCTGGACTGGTGAAAACACATTACTTAATGATTCTTTCCACTGCTGACCCCGGGCAGGGATTCTAGCATGTTTAGGCTGGACTCCTTGCTTCTGCTGGGTAATTACTTACCCTTCATTCCTTAAAGCCCTGTGTGTACGTGTACCCAGACTGTGCATCCACCCAAGTACTCTCCTCCCACTCTGGGAAAGGGAGGAAGGAAATTAAGAAGGAATGGAGGGAGAAGCCCTTGGACCTCATGACTACCTCTTCTAGGTCTCACTGGAAGCCATGAAGACTCCATTTCCCCGGAAATAGCTTATTAGTTTTAACCAGGCATCATCCCCATTGATTTTCCTTTCATCTGCTACAGAAACCAGCATTCCGTGAATATTTCTTTCTAAGCTTCCTCATTAGTCTTCCTCCAGCAGCTCAGGGAGCCAATCACTGCTAGTCCATAGGTTTGGGTTTGGACTGAGCAACTACAAATAACACTTCCCTTCATTTTACAGGTGAATCGCCCTCACCCTGGTGATCATCCTCTTCTGGTCATGTTTATGGTTGGTGGAGTGACAGTCTCTGAGGTCAAAATGGTGAAGGATCTGGTAGCAACACGCAGACCTGGTACTCAGGTAAAACCAGCTCTAAATGTACAGTCCATAACTGAACAAAGACTAAGAAAATTCATCAGAGAGTGTTGGTGGTACCAAACCAGCACAAAGACACAGCCACATGGACAGGGATGGTGTTCAGATTTTGCTGTGAAACATCTGTGGGCAACAAGTGTTCAGGCACCAAGGATCTGTTCTTTGCACGTTAGAGTCAGCAATAAAAGTTCAAACTCAGGCTGGGGACCTTGGAACAGACTGTCATTCTGAAGAAGCTTTCATCATGGCTCAAAGTATTAATTTCTTTCTGTTTTTTATAAACAGAAATATTTGCTGTCCAAAAGGCTGAAGGCTCCCTGGCAGTGCATCTGCAGGGCGTACGTAGTACAGGGGTGCTCAGAAGGAACCTGCTAAGGGTCTGGGTACCAGGGCCATTAGTGATCCTCCACACAAGTCAGTTGGCATTGCTGAGGAGCAAGATAAATTATTCTGGGTGTAGCAGTACTGTTTCTGGGCCAGGACAGGTGTCTCTGATAGATAACTGACCGCTAGATGCCCTAAGTAGCCAGAAGCAAGTGATGTGGAGAAAGCCCCAAGTCTCTGTGGCCCTTGGATGTGCTGTTGGGCTCCTGGGAGGAGGATTGCTCCCCATGGTGAACCTTCAGTAGCGTCCATGCAGCTGGTCTCCGACAACAGAACTTGACTGCAGCAGCTGTCATCTGAATGGAGTGGGGAGGGAGAGGAGGAGGATGCATGGATGGACGGATGGATGGATGGATGGATGGGTCCTGGTATCATCTGAGTTTTTAAAAATCATTGTCAACTGCAGATGAGCAACCAGGTACCTGCTGAGTAGTGCACATATACAGGGCAATCTAAAAACTGCAGAGACATGCAAGGAGTGAGGTGTAACCAGCTGCATCGTAAACATAAGTCTCATTTCCAATGTGGCTTGTAAACATCTTGTTTTCAATTCCTGTGGAATGCACTTTTGATTAGTGTAACTCATTAGCAAAATGGAGCCAACCAAAGACTGAGCAGCCCCTGGATTTGACATGTGTTTTCCACGTTCTAGTTGTCTCTGCAAGGCAGTCCCAAGCAGTGTCTTGTAAGGTGGAGTGTCATTTTTAGCAATGATTTTTTGCTCTGACAACACGTTTCTCCCCAATTAGCCTATTGTTAATCTCCTCAAAACAGCAAATAAAATTCTTTCCCATCTTGAAGGGGGGATTGAGCTGTGACACACTGATGGACAAGTTAATCCATGCCCGAAATGTATTAATACACCCTGAAAGATAAGCAGAGGGTTAGCACGTGAGCTGGTTGAGAACTATGCAGGGAGCCTTTTCACTGGCTTTCTAGAGGGACTTGAGGCTTGACAGTGGTGACATGGGATCTGGTGTTGCTTTGCTTTGGCTTAACCCCGGCGGCAGGTCACCCTCTGAGGCAGATTCCTAAAGGATTTTAAGCTTTTACCACATCTTGCCCTTTGTCCAAAAGAGCTGTGTTGGAGGTGAAAGGACGTCGGGGTAGAGGAGGGAGGAGGAAGAGAAGGAAGAAAAGAAGCAGTTGTGCAAGTCTCTCATGTAGGGGTTGGGGGGGGTGGAAAGTTTATGAGTTTGTTGGATTTACCTGGATTTCTGCAGTGTAGCTGTGAATATGTGCCACCTGTTTGGGATTACTCTCTTTTCAAAAAGCCAGGCATTTGTCTAACTGGAGCCAGAGTTTAACAGAGCTTTTTTGTGGTGTTCGGGCAGTCAGGTTCAGGCATCGGGGGAGCGCCGGCCTCCCAAGTCCCTTCCAGTCAAACAAAGCCCTGACATTCATACTAATTATTGGCTCTGGGAGAAATGGAGAGACGTGTGGGTGCAAAAATAAAGAATTAGAGGAAAGCAACAGAAAAACTGACAGGAGGCACTGATTACTTCAGCAGTTGTTTGGAGTTGAGGCAAATGGCATTTAAATGTGGGGTAGGAGACGTGTGTTTCCATCCACAGAACTGCTCTGTGTCTGAATGTGAAAGACAAATTTATTTCTCATGGAGGAGCACAAAGGAATACAGGGTTTCCTATGCATCATTTGTTTGGGATGGTGGTGAAAGTTCCCCTAACCTAGTGAGAAGGATCTTACTTTCAAAGGAAGAAATTACCTTCTCTTTTTTTATCTCACTCTTTTTTTTTCCCCATGCTTTAATCAAGAGAGTAAAAAAGGGGAAAGAGCATGAGTGGCTGTTTCACCCCCCCTCCTCCCAGCATGCACAACTATTTATATGGTTGTGTTGAGGCATGGAGGCAAATAAACCCCTCCAGATGCATCATCAGGTGTTCGCTGCATCATTCCCTGGCCTCTGCCCATTGCAGTGCCACGGGTCAGGATGGGAGCTCTGGGCTCCTCAACAACCATCAGGAAGGGTAGCCCCTCAGGTGAAGCATCAGACAGGCATGCTATACTGAACAAGGAGAAGGTCTGTCCCAAAGAGATCTGCCTGGAGAAGAGATGGACATCACTTACCTGGTCAATTCTCTCCCTCCTCTGTAAAAATGAAGGATATTTACCCGTTCAATGAGCCCTCAGAGATACTGGAGGAAAAGGAGGGAAGTCCCACTGTATTTCACTACATCCTTTCTCAGAAGTTAAAGTTTCAGATTTTTCTCTCTGGGCTTGCTATTAGTTGCACAAATCCCCTCAGGGTTCAGTGGTGGGACTCCAAGAAGAAATTGCTTTTATCTGGCAGTGGCTATTGTTGATGTTTGGCTTGTACACCCAGGAACCTTTGGTAACATGTCCCCTCGTGTTTTTCGGAGCTAAGCTGCACGATAACACGATGAGCACATTCTGTGCTATAGTCTGATTCGCACGTAACTTAAGTAAGACAGTGTCAGCCTTTGGCATCTGCAAATTACAGGGAGTTTTTCACCCATAGGAAGGGGAAGAGATAATCAGTGTCAGTTTGCCGCAGATTGTGTGGGAGGACAGGGGAAGGGGAGAAGTGAGGGGGAGGCTATCATCAGTACAGAAGGGATCTGTAGTAACTTAACTCCAAATTCCTTTCATTATTTGAAGTGAAAAGATGAAAGAAAGAACAACACAAAAAGTCGAAATGCAGCACTACCACACATTTCAGCCATGTGATGGAGAGCGCGAGCGGCTTGGTCGGTACTGCAGGAAACATGCTCTGTTGTTGATGCTTGTGCTTCCTCTTCCCACATTTGCACTGAAGAAGCACACTCATCTTCAAGTGGGCTAGCATGACAAATCCACCCCCACGTCCCTGCCTGCAGCCCTGACCCTACGGACACCACTGAACTTGGGGCTTTGTAAGAGCAGTGGCCAACTGCTTTGACCCTGAGTTAGCTCCACGCAGCAGCAGTGTACACACTCACTCCTTGCTGACAGCTTTGTCCTGCAGAGAAGCCTTCACACGAGGCACCTGCAGACTGATTTTCACTTAGGAAAAACAGATTTCTGTTGTAGCAAGGTGTGTATCGCGGCTGTAGTGAGCAACAGCTTCATTCATCAGACCTGTTTTGGATGAAAAACTTGACCAAACACAAGCGCTGGTATCCCAGCAGTGCTCAAGGCTGAGCCTCAGTCCTGAGGTGCAGAACAGGCCGTGCCTGGTCCAAAGGGACGTTTCTGAGCAGGGGCAGTAGCCCCCCACAGCAAGCCGCAGCACTTTGGTGGTGCTCACTTGCCTTTCACCCAAAGGGCCATCACTCAGAACTGTGGTGCAGGAGAGGATCTGCTTCTTCAGCTGGTGCCTCAGTAAACCCAATGGCAGTCACAACAAAGCACCGGGTAAGATGTGGGTAGAAATGAGTCAAAGCACACATTCATTAAGAGTACAATGCTACCAGTCATTATGCTCAGTAAAGTGATTTAACTACAGTTGCTAGCAAGCAGGCTGCCTCGCTGGGCAAGCTGCATTTCTCCTTCACTAAACACCAGAAACACATGGCCTATCTGGTGCTGGGCGAAGCATCACATATCCACAGCTCATTAGTGATGGTTCTCTGAATTTTGACTCCTTCCTTTTTCGTCCCCCTTGTTTCAGGTAATCGTGCTCTCCTCCGCACTCCTGACACCACGCAGTGCGATAGAGTTGTTGTTTGCCACAGACCGCCTCCAGCCTCACGCCGATATCTGATGGGAGAGGATCTGTGGAGATGAGTGAGTGCCTTGGCTGGAAACATCACATCCCTGGTCTGTAACTCTTCCCAGTAGCCTTCCAGAAAAAAAAATTACCTGTCCCCTGCTGCAGATAGGGCTTCAGCTGAAACAGGGCGAAGCAGCTGGGCTGCAGGGAAACATGGGCACCTCTTCAAAATGGTCCAGTGGTCCAGCAACAACAATCTCCCCTCCTTAACAGTAACACCATGCAGTGCTGAATCACCTCCAGCCCCACTCTGTGCAGCAAGGATGATGGCTCATAATAATTCCCTAGGAAAGGAGCAGATGAGGACCCAGTGACACTGAATTTGCACTCCCTAAGCAGTACTTTCCCATTAATCCTGATGGTTTTGCTGGGTTTGCTCCTGGTGGGAAATGCTGCTGAGGGATGGAAAAGTAGCCAAATCCACCTCTCTGTCACGTTACCTTGAAAAACACATGTGCCTTATACAGCATTAACAGCCTTTGCTCTTACTTCATCCCTCACCTCAGAGAGGCCACAGAGCATGGCCCTGATTTAGCCAGCAGAGCCGCTCCCGTGGTGCTCTCCTGGCAGGGCCGGTAGAGGCAGAGAAGCAGAGCGCCAGACCAGAGGGCTGGGTTAGCGTGGTTGCTTCTCTCTCAGCTTCCCATTTCCTGCTCTAGTTTCTCCACCCACAGTCCTGGGAGAAAAGGCTTGTTCCTGATGGCATGCTTCTCTAGGTTTACGCAGGAGGACATATGGGCTGTGATGGTTTGATGATAACCCTGGAAGAATCCGCCCCTCACATGCATTTAAAAAAGAAAAGGGGGAGGGGGATCATGATCCCATTTTCAAGAGGCTGCAGCGACAGATTCTTTCTTGAACTAGATTTCTAAATAGCACGATTAGCAAACAGCTTTTATTTTTGATTTATGATCACAAAAGAGCTGCTATCAAATTTAGTTAAGTAATTTTTTTTTTCATATAAAACTTTGATGGAATCTGTGATTAAAAAGCAGCAGCCAATAGAGATTGTGATTACATATAGCACCAAGAACTCCAAATCCCAACATGAAATGGTGGAGCTCTAAACCTGTGTCCTCTTACTTCATCCAAGGGCTGCCAAGACTACAGCTTACACTGAGAATGGGAATGTGACATTTTAAGTGACATTCAGTCGGTCATAGCTTGCTTTATTACTCCAAAGGGATAGACTAAATGGGAAGTAGCTTTTTAACCTTTGTTCACTAGCTAGTGTAAGTTCTCTTAAATGTTTGCAATGGTCTTCAGAAAAGGGTGCATTTTGATTTAAATCCACTTTTGAGTGGCTAGAAGGAAACAATGGACCAATTATAAAGGCTGGACAATGTCGCCTCTGTGGAGGACAGATCTATAAGAATGACCATAGAATGGAACTTTGTGCTAGAAAAAATGAGAAATATTATGAGATTGCAATGTTAAAAACTCAATAAGTCATTTGAACAGAGCAACTGGAAAGCAAATGGCCACTCTCTTGGTTTCTTTCCTATTCTTCTGTACTGTTTAATCTATGAATAGAGATGTTTTGTAAATTCTGTAATCAATAAAGCAATGCTGTTAAAATGTTGAACCTTGTCCCTCTTCTCCTTCCCTCCTGCTGCAGGGATACGTATGCCAGGTCTGCATATTCCTGCAACCTATTTTTCTTGTACACTATTTGATCGCCCCTAAAAACCTAGTCCTGCTGTCCTGGGAGGTGTCCTAGAGAGGCTTCCACACTGCTGGCAGCAGCAGGTCTCTCCTGTGTCCAGTGGCCATTGCTGGCCAGTGTGTTCAGGTACTCACACCCCTGAGATGGGGGATGGCAGTTGTGGTCTTCTCTCCCTCACGTGTTTTTCATCAGATGCTCTCAGGTCTCTGCCTTGGCCACCTAATGACATGCATACTCTGTCACAGGATAGTGAGAAGCTGGTGGTGAGTCTAAGCAGACCTTGGTGCTCTTGTGGTTCCCATGGGTCAAGTAGCTCCTGTGAGTAAGG
The DNA here is from genome assembly GCA_013400835.1 of Zapornia atra. Classification (NCBI taxonomy): domain Eukaryota; kingdom Metazoa; phylum Chordata; class Aves; order Gruiformes; family Rallidae; genus Zapornia; species Zapornia atra. The sequence goes on from VZTU01023853.1 coordinate 214,538, forward strand.
CAGACACTACTTTTCCAGACCCACACATGCTTTGGAGGAATCTTTTCAGCCAGTGGGGCCACAGCAGTGGCAATGGATACAGGGACTCTGCCACCAGCTCCCCTTCAAGTAAGCAAAGAAATGAAAGATGGTGACAAAAGCCTGCTCCTCTCTTAGATGGAGACTAGAGTAGAATCTTTCCAGTGGTCCTAGTATAATAGCTATTTGTAGGAAGTAGCTGTAGGAGCTACACATAGCCTGTGCTCAGGGAAAAGGGCAGGGGGATAAGAACCCTCCTGACAGTCACATGTGAGCAGGAACAGCACAGGAGAGACTTTGCTTGGGCAGATGCAGGGCCACAGCAAGGAGCGTCTAAGCCACATGTGATACTAAACCATACTCAAAAGGGATAAGGAAAAGCAAGCTACCCTTCCTTGGCAAATTACTACCATACTGATAAGCTCAGTCCTGAGTCACTTGGCTAGTAGCTCATGGTCACCAAGACTATCACCAGCAGGACCATGTCACAGCTTCCCTAGACCAGGTATTACAGCTGCATGCCAAGCCAGGGAACCTGCACAGCAGTTACCCTAGTCCCAGCACATACAGCTTCCTCAGAAGGGCTCTCAGCAAGGCTACTTCAAATACAAATAAAATATCTCAAGACTCATAACTTGATAAGAGCTCTTCAGTGTGATATACTTCAACTGAGCTTTTTTTTTAAAAAAAAAATATCTAGTAGTCCCTTAAAAGACTTCCTTCTTCTAGACTTTGACCTACCTCACACCATTCCTTTCTCACTGGAAGGATTTCTCCTTTGAAAAGGGGAAGTGTAGAATCCCATTTTAATTTGAAAGGTCTCTGCCTCTCTTGAAAGGATTTCTTGGAAGGAAGTTGTAAAGTAGTTGTGAGAGCTCCCCCCACCCCGTGGTCCATGCTAATAAAGCAACAAGGCCTTGTGCCTGCTTTTTGTTAACTACCTTGAGAAAACTCTTACTTTGCCTTGACACTCCACTTCCCCCCCCTTGCTTCTCACCCACAAAGAACACGCAGGAAAACACACAACTCCAAAATTTAATGTTGAACCAGGCAGTAAGAATGAAGAGCCCACTCCCTACAAGGAGTAACTGTACACAAATAAATAAGTTACCATTTAAACAAAAGCACAACTGGCTTTTTAAAGTGCATGTGTATAAGGCCTTTAGCCTGTGAACTCCATTAGCTCAATGTAAAAAAAAAAAAGTTATGTACATATAAACATGTCACCTGTATTTAGGGGTGAAGAGGGGCTGGCTCAGCTCAGGACAGACCACCAGCTTCATTGCCTGGAGCCAGCCATGCTTCACACAGAGCTGAATCACAGCCATGGTGCCTATGCACACAGGGAGAGAAGTGTCTGAGACCGGCAGCTATAACCGACTGTCACTCCAACTCCAGGCTCATTCCTCAAAAGCTCCATGTTGGATTCTTTAGTCTGGACAGTGCTTTTTTTTCCCCCCAGACAGTAAAAACCCCACAAGTTATTTGTAATTAGATACGCTTACACCCTGCAGACAATAGTTTTGCATACAAAGAGTCTGGTCAAGTTGTCAGCAATAACATACCTAGTAGTAAAAAAATAAAGGACCATTGTTTACAGTCTCGATACCCAGTTGTGTCCACTTATTTTACACTTATTTTTACAGAATTATTTCATGTTCACTTGTTCCGAAATACATGGGAAACCAACAGGTCTGCTGTGCAATAAAATTAAAGGGATACATCATGCTGTCCTTCATCCAAGTGAAAACAAGACTCAAGTGGTTACTTCCGAACAGCAAAGTTCGGAATAGTTCAGGGTGTTTCCCTGCTCAAGTATAAGAGTTACAGCTAAAAGGTTGTTTCTGCAAAAGTGTTGAGTTGAATCTGTCCCATGGGAGAAAAGGCAACCTGAAGGCTTTTTCCATCTAGTGGAAATTTCCTTTCCCAAGTGATAATGTACTTGTTCTACAAGTCCCATCCTGGAACTATTTCATTAGTTTGTTTTTTACCTTTCCCAACCTGCCACTGTTCTAAGCAACCGCTTCTTTCTACAGCCATGCGAGATGCTACCTGAACCATCCTCCTTCCACCATGCCTTGGACTCTCGATGTGCCAGTGTTTAACAGCCCAGGTTTCAGCCTCAGGCTAAGTGTTGGGAAGACCAACAGCTCTCAGACAGAAGTGACAGTCCTCACTTTGGCAGACAAGGCTTGCTTGAACCTTCTCTTCAGATCCTGCATGTTGGGTGATTTTGGCCGTGGAATGAGAGAGGTTCTCCTCCTCTCAGGGGTGCTGGTTGTCTGCTGTTTACTGACTTCTTTACAGAGGAGATGGAAGGCATTGAAGACATCGTTGTAGTTTTCACTGACAGATACTTCATAGAAGGTACAGCCCAGCATGTTGGCCAGCTGAAGTCCATGCTGAGGCTCCACCTCTTTGATATGCAAGAGATCAGCTTTGTTTGCTACAATGACAACAGGGACTGCATTTCCTGGATGCAACTGTCGGATGTGATGGTAAAGGTGACTGAGTAGTTCATAGCTCTTATAGTCTGTGATGGAGAAGACAATCACCAGGGCATCTGCCCAGCGAATGCATCTGTTCAGCTGCTCATTACAATCCAGACTGTGTTCGTGGATCTGAAAGATGAATGGTCTCAAATTAGATAGCTGAAGTCATAAAAGATTAAAGGAACATATCTTTAAGAGTCTGTAAAGCCAAACAGCATTTTACAGCCTCGGACTACAGATATTTGTGTTTCACATTGTAAGTACAAAGTTAATCTGAGCACGGTAAATAAATGCGTATGTTGATTCAGCTGCAAAACCCTGGAATTTAACACTGGGGCTTGCTATACTGAAATGGAAAATTGACCTGAGTAGTTCTGCACGCAGGGAAAGACTTTGTAGTTCTACAGAATGGGAAATTAACTGGCTAGACAGTAAGTCTGGGGAGGCAAAGATATGAGCTGGAAGCATTTGGACCTGGAGCGTTGCCCAGTTCAAACAGGCAGCAATCCAGCATTACTCAGGTCTATACATTCAAACCCAACTTGTGACACGCTAATGAGCACAGCCACAATGTAGCAGACTCTGCTTTTTTCCATACACATTTGTTGAAGCTTGTTGGGCACTGGTCATGACATTTTCTTCCACATGTACCTTGTTTGCCCAGAATGGTTTCTGGGTTTGTGCCTAGTGTTCCTAGTGTACAGGAACAAGACACTTTGGTAACTCAGCCACTCAAAAGTAATGGGCCTCCAATGTACAAATGATTTGCCAAAACAGGGGGTTTTTTTACTACCAACATTCTACCAGCACACAACACATCTGGCATCACTGGTTGTAACAGAAGTGACACAATTGGTGCACGCAGAGCACCAACCTCTGAAACAGACTGTAAGAAGATGCTACACAGAGGGAAACACAGATTCAGAGCCACTTTGGTGAACTGCATGGCTACATCTTGCTCACCTGAACGCCTGGAGTATCTTGCACTTGAATAGCCAACATCTCCCCATCGATCTGGATGTGCCTGCTGTAGAGATTACCTGACAAGAACACCAACAGGTTCGTAAGTACAACCACCACTCACAGACAACACATTGCTTCTGCCACCCATTTGCTGCTTATGAGGTGAGGGACTGGTGTCTTAAGGTTTTTTGTGTGTAATGGCCTGTAAATTTATGGCATTACTACACACCCAGGATTTAATCTTGCAGTGACTTGTTTGGAAGCCTGGCATGTTATATTGTGCAACTTGGAACTTGATCACTTCGCCCAGACTGCCTTAGCTTAGAAGATAAAGGTAACTGTGCAAAATAACTGGCTATTACAGAAAGGCACTTCTCATTCAGTTTTTCTGTAGTTTAACAAATCATTTCCCTAAAAAGCCAGCTGACCAGTTCGCTGGGTTGGTTTTTTAGTTTGGCTTTTTCGAGGCACTTCCTCACCAGAAAGCCACACATCTCAGTCACGCTGGCTTACACTTCCCACAGCGCTAAAGCCAGAGCTCAGCATCACCGCATCGCCTTCTCCGTTAAGGTCTAGATCATTTAGCCGAGAGCATTCGGTTTGCAGAGGATAACAACGCTCTTCAGCTCCCAGAGTGCTTTCTGGGTTTGCCTGCCGGCGTTACCCAGCGCCGGCAGAAGCTGCTGTCGGAGCCCGGCGCCGCAGCCGAGCAGCGCTGGCTGAGCTGTACCGGCTGCGTGCAGCTTGCCCGGCGCTGACCGGGAGCAGCCCGAAGGGAGCTGCCAGCCCCCCAGCACCGGGAGCGCGCCGATTCGGTACAAAAACCCGATCGGTGCACCTACAGCCCTAAGTTTAAGTTTCCTGCTTTCACAGCTGGGACCCGGCTGAGCGACGGGGGCCGCACGCTGGCTTCCAGGACTTGCACAGCCCCCCCGCTCTCCAGCCCGGGCACCCCTGGGGATAAAGCCACCGGCGGGGCAGGGGCCGGGACCCCGCTCTCCCCTCCCGGTAACCGCCCGATGCCCCCGCTCGGCCGGCACAAAGCCGCGCCGCCGCTCGCCTACCTGCGTTCCTCTCGTAGTCGCCAATGAACCGCCGGGTGAGGAACCGCACCACCAGCGCTGCGGGCAGGCACAGACAGGCAACCGTTAGCCGCGCTCCACCGCCCCGCACAGTCCCGAACAGCCCCACCGGACGGTCCCGTACGGCCCCACCGGACAGCCTACCCATCACCCCCCCTCACCTGTCTTGCCCACGCCGCTGCCCCCCACCACCGCGATCTTGACGAGGCGGGGCCGGGCGGCGGGGCAGCCCTCCCCGCCGGGCGCGCACTCGGCGATGGTG